>OX422143.1:25988394-26354777 GCA_949129095.1 Volucella bombylans | reverse complement strand
AATCTTGAGTTCTATTGTTAGTTATACAACGGAGGAAGACATATAGTTTTTTGTCAAAAAGCTCAAATATTAGAAAAACAGGTTTGAAATTATTCAATGCAGGTGTGCCTCAGGGATCTGTTCTTGGCCCACGACTGTTTAATCTGTATACTTCAGACTTTCCAGAGCTACCTAACTTTGGTACTGCAATTTTTGCTGACGACGCGCCATATTTTCATCACATGAATTTGCAGTAGACATTGAGAGTTACTTGAAAATTGTGATGGAAATTTCAGAAAAATATTGTTCAAAGTTGAAAATAAAAATTAACGAAACTAAAATGCAAGCTAGTTTTTTCAGAAGAAAAAAGAATCACTTGCCTTCTGCCTAGTTCCCAGCTGCAACTTAATGGAGTACACGTTCTATGGGAATCCTCGGTGAGATATTTGGGCGTTTATCTCAATACCAAACTTACTTTTAACGAACACATAAAAAAAACAAAAAATTTGCTTTACCCATTTATAAACAGGAAGTCACTAGTCTCTTCTCATAACAAAATGATAATTCAAAAAATCATCTTTCAAGCAATCCTATTATATGGGTGTCAGGTGTTTGATACTTGTGCTAAATCTCACCTTAAAAAACTACAAATACATATGTCAAAACAAAATATTAAATATGATGCTCAACTTACCTTGGCATCATTCCTCTACAGATATCCACAGGAAAGCGAGCGTTGAACATATATGTTCTAGAATCGAAAAACTTTTTAAGCCGCTGTAATTTTGCTGACAATCCTTTAGTATGCCAATTGAATTAAATTCACATTAATGAATCCCTTTTTAATTGCTACTTGTTATATGTTCAACCTTACTGTTTATTTTTATTTACTTATCTCGGAGAAAATTTATTTAATTTACCTATCTGCTAACACATTTATTAATTAATTTATTCATTTATTTATTTATGTTTCTACTTTTTTTTATTTATTCTTTTGAATTAATAATTTATGTATTTCTTTATTCCAGTTATAATTAATTTTTATTATACTCTAGTCAATTTGTATAATATAGTTACTATCTCTATGAAGATAATTGTAATTGGAGGTTTTTGCTTTCGTGGTTTTCTCCTAACAACTTTCCTATTATTATTTATTATACTTAGGAAATACATTAAATAATATTTGAGAGGAAAACTAATAACTTTAAATTTCTGTATAATATAAAATGTGCGGTTACGGTACAGATGTGATATATTAAACGAAATAAAGATGTAAGGTATAAGAATCTCGATGCTGTATGATAGACGTAAAGGGAAAAAGAAGTAAGTAATACAAACTGTACTGTACGTTTATTTTATGTATATTAATGATATGTATATGGATATGAATAAGATAAATGGACTGCTCTCGCCGAGTCATAACACGAATGAATGTATTTTGAAATTTGATGTGAGCACTGCAATCGGCCTTTATGATGCCACACGAATTTTATCATCTTCGCCTTTCGGTAGTGAAAACCTATCATTCTTTCAGTAGCGTATACATAATAAAATCGTCGCTGTGTGCACCCAGCGTCGGATATATCTTTTAAAAGATATCTATCATTCGCGCGCTCCGTATTGAACCGTGATGAACCTGATGATTGATAATCGTTTTAAACTAGTACCATATCACCTACCTTGTAAGCCAAAGGATGTCGCCTTCTTTTATGGAATTGTATTTTTTGCTTCTGTCGACATTTGGCGATATTACACTTAGTAATATCCCTCAACATCTGCAACGGTAGGTCATCCTCAGTCTCCGGCCATGTTTGCAATGCTTGGCTCAATTTCTTTTTGATGCTACTGCGTGGTGAATAGCTCATTATTAAGTGGTGAGGCCTCATTTTAGTTGGCATGTTCTTAGTATTATTCAAAATCCACTACATATACTTAAGTCGCCTATCCCAGTCTTTGCCTTTGGAACTCCTGGGCAAAGTACGTCTCGTTTTGAACATTCGCTCGAGCATTCCCAGAGCATTCTTCACATGACAGGTTTCATTTTTCGCACAGAAACTGCTGAACGATTTCGAAGTAAAAACAACTTCCTCTGTCCAAAACAATCCACCTCGGCATCCCGAAGTATTTTTCCGCTAGAAACTTTAGGGTCTCAGTTACCTTAACAGCTCTCATGATTACATACTTCGTGAAGGCATCTACACAAGCTAACAAATACCGACTGCCAATTGCACTGAGCTTGCCATCCCGTTTGTCATGCTTCTCATTGTTATAATCATACTCAATACGATGAAATATACAATATTTCATTATGAAATCTTTCATACGCGCAAACCAGAAGTTTTTCTCCAAAACATTTCGACAGTGTTTTTGACGTCAAAACGTCCAACATCGTCATGGGCTGAGCTAGTAACTCGGAATTTTAAACTGTTAGGTACATACCACTCAAGCTTGCCATTGACTTTTCTGAGAAGTCTCCCATTCTTTATAATTTAATCGTGGTGTATCTGCTGCTTTTTTGCTCAATAGGTTATTATACTCATAAAATGTTTGCACACAACAAGGATAAAAAGAGAGGTATCGATGCATATTGGTCTTTGAAGTTATAACGACCAGGAAATAGAGAGCTTGGCGGGGCATTCCATAAGCGAGTTTTACGGCTTAGGAAAGAATCACGTTATTTTAGAGTTATTTTAGTTACGGTTAGTAGTTGAAGGGACGGAATGCTACTGGCGATTTCTATGTGGCACTGGTGGTGGAAATAGCGACAGAAAAGAGGAAGACACGAGACATTACGTCGGTGTTCAAGGGTGTCCATTTTCTGATTGATATTAATATCCCCTATGAGTCTTATCGCACAGTTTTGAATCCCATCTAACAGGTGTAGATTTGTTTTGAGCGCACCTGACCAGATGTGGGCATTGTACTAAAATTTTGAGTGGGTAAGTGCCTTATATTGTACATCAGAGGGGGAAAGTATTTCTTACATCGCTTGAGGAAACCTAGACATTTCGCAGCATTTTTGACGACATTGAATATGTGGTCATTCCAACGAAAGTTGTCACTGACACACATACAGAGAATAGAAAGTTTATCGGTTTCGACGATGCAAGTGCCATTCATAGATGATGGCTGGGTGTTTAAATTTCGCTTTAACGACAGCAGACAGCATTATGTTTTGGAAGCATTAAATTCTACTCTTTTAGTGGTTCCCCAATTAGTTATGCAGTTAATTTCGGAATTTAATGAACTTAACGTACGCTGGCGTTCCCGTTCTATAGCCGAAGAGCAGGGACATGAGTCAGGGAACGAATTTGAAAAGCAGAGAGTGCTGTCGTTAGCCAAGGAATATATTGGATTAGAAGTAGCAGACAAGAGATCGTTGATGAAAATTAAAAAGAGTGTCGGAGACAAAATGGAGCCCTGGGGTACACCAGCATTTATTTTGTGAATATCAGACTTGCAACCATCCAAGACAACTTGTATTGAACGTTCCAAAAGGTGATTTCTAATCCATTGAAGAAGAGAATCATCAATCCCAAAAGAACGCATTTTCGACAAAAGAGCGGGATGCGAAACCATGTCAAATGCCTTAGAAATATCAAGTGCAACTATCTTGCTTTCGCGAGATTGATGTACCCTTCGGTTCCACTTTTCGGTGAGACATACCATCAAATCACCAGTGGACCTATTGCTACGAAAACCGTACTGGCGGTCATTGAGAAGTTTTCGTGTTTCGAGTTATTTCATGAGCTGACGGTCTATTTCCGGAAAAAAACTGACAATTCTAGAAATTGTCTGACATGAGTTGGCGTTTCAGGTTTAGGAAACGACTTGATGCATTCTACTTTCCTCATGCCTGGCTTAACTCTTTGCTCATACACACAGAAATTCACACTTTACCAACTTTAGTGTAAGACCTGTTTCCTCTAAAACCTTCTGAAATCGACAATAGGTACTGCTAACAGTAATCACGTGGTCAAAGAACCCTACAACTCCTTTTATATCGAGTTTACTGATGACACGATCACCAGTTCAAACGGCATTCGGCAAAACTCCAACTGTCGGTTACACGCATGGAATGGGGTAAGATGCTTTGATTATTCTGCAACACTTATTTGGTAGTAATCTGAGTTCATATCTAGATCTAGTACGGTGAAATATTTCGAATCACCCATATAGTTCATCATCGGATGGGACGCTAACGCTCGTCAAACGGTATGGGGCAGTATCGACATCAACTATAGAGGTGAGTCACTTTTTGCTTATATTATAAGTACCAACTTCATTGTTTGCAACATTGGCAATTATCACACTTTTATAACAAGAAATCAAAAGGAAGTGCTAGATATCACTATCGCCGGATGGCATCGCTTGAACACTCATTTCAGACAACAGATCCAATTCAGCCTGAGTGATGCTCCTCCCAGTCAACCAGTATTCTGTAATTATCGGAAAACTGATTGGCCAACATACAGAGAAATAGCATCAGAAACACTATCCTCTGAACTCTCAAGTCCCCCGCGTGACACGAACGACCTTGACATGAAAATCATGGAATTCACCCTTTCTCTCAATCAGGCTATGGCTACTTCCTGCTCTCTTATTCAATCTAGAGGCAAGAAAAAAGCCGCATTGGTGGATATTAGCACTGGGACCGCTTAGAAACGTTTGCAGAAAACTTTGCAACCTAGCAAAAAGCACAAGAAAAATGACAAAGAATTCCTCAAAATATATAAAAACGAACTGAGGAAGGGAAAGCGACTATCCTGGAGGCAATTCTGTGATAAAATAACAAAAACCTCTGAGGCATTGCGGCTAAGAAAAATCCTCTCTACAAATTCTATTACACCTAGCTGTTTGAAAAAAGCCGATGACTCTTGGACAACCTGAAATGAAGAGTCGCTCAACCTGCTACTGGACACCTACTTTGCAGCTAGCTTCCTATTCCCGGGAAGTAGCAACCAAAACAAAATTACTGCAACCGTGACTAAAATTCATGGTCTGATCACAAGGGACAAGCTTCTTTGGGCGCTGCATAGCTTGAAACCATACAAGTCTGTTGCTCCGGATGGTATACTACCTTCCGAGCTACAAAGGTCCTCAGATATTATCTTGCATACGCTAGAGAATATCATGAGGAGCTGTGTAGAATTGATACACATTCCACTGACATGGAGAGAAGTCAATGTTGTTGTTATTCCCAAAGCCGGAAAATGTTCTCATGTTGTCCCAAAGGTCCTCAGACCTATAGGTTAAACTGGGCTATGATGGATATGCCATCACACAGATACCAGGTACCAAAACGGGCTCATTATAATCCATGTGGAACCAATTGAATTTGTCTTCCTGACACCAAGCACAGTCTTACCCTGTTTTGACTGCATCGTTCCTTGAGCACTGTGCGACAGCCCCTGGCTGTATCAGAATTAACGTTGATTGATTACAATAGCTCAGCAGCCCTGAGGACAGCCAGAACCTCTGATTAGAAGACACTGCTTGCGTCCGGTAGTCTTATAGACACTCTAAGTTCTGGGTCTTCTGAAAAGATACCAGAACCTGTTTCTTACTGTGTTTTTGAGCCATCTATAAAAATTGCAATTTCATTTGACCAGATTATTGCATTTTTTTCCCAGTCCTCCCTCTCCGGATATATTATGTCATACGGGATGTCGAAGTCGACCAAATAAGGAATTTCATCCGTTAGAATTGGATTGCCTGGCAGTAGGTCCGTTAGGACCGTGTGATGTCCGAAACTACTGCTGTTGAAGTAACCCAGATTAGTGCGTCGTATCGCACTGTTGTCAGCAAGTTTTTTGATCAGTAAACCAAGCGGTGTTAGGTGAAATAACGTGTCCAATGTTGCCATAGGGGTGGTATGGAGCGCACATGTAATGGCTGTGGAAGCCGTTCTGTGAACCGCCGATAATTTTCCGTAAACCGTTTTCTTGTCTGTTGCTTTCCACCATACTATTGCGCCGTATGTAAGCATGAGTCTTACCACCACCGTATACATCCAGTACACCATAGCAGGTTTTAAGCCTCAAATTTTTCCTACTGATAAAACATAAAAAGCATTATATGCCTCTTTGGTACTTTCCTTTACATTAAGATTACAATTCAGTTTTTTGCCCAGAATCGCACCCAGATATAGGGTTTTCCAATAAGGACTTGACAACTTTTTTTTTTAAATAAAACGCAAACAATTTGAGATATTTCAAAAACTTTATTATCGGCTTGAAGTACAATCAAAACATTTATGAATGAAACTCGACTTCGTTCATATGGCCACCGCGGGCACGTTTGCAGCGGTCGATTCGTTGGACCCAATTTTCAACGACTTGGCCACACATTTAGGCCGAAACGGCCGCTATTTCGTGTTCAATGTTGGCTCTGAGCTCTTCCAATGTCATCGGCGTGTTGGCATAAACCAATGACTTAACGTAGCCCCACAGAAAATAGTCAAGCGGCGTTAAATCGCACGAATGAGGCGGCCAATCGACTGGCCCATTTCTTGAGATAACACTCTCACCATACTTACTCTTCAATAAATCGATTGTAGCGTGTGGCTTGTGGCATCATCCTGTTGAAACAGCATGTCGTCCAAGTCCATATCTTCCAATTCGGCCCAAAAATAATCGGTGATCATGGCGCGACAACGCTGATCATTCACATTAACGTGACGATTCGTCGACGAAAAAATAAGGCCCAATAACGCCGCCGGCATGCAAACCGCACCAAACAGTTATTTTTGGTGGATGAAGTGGTGATTCATGAAGCACATGTGGATTTTTACCCGACCAATAACGCATATTTTGCTTATTGTCGAACCCATTGAGCCAAAAATGAGCTTCGTCACTGAAGATGATTTTGCGATGAAATTCATCATCTTGGCGCATCTTCTCCAAAACCCAACGTACGAGAGAACGAACGTACGTCGCTTTAAATGGCCCATCGGCTTCAATTCTTGAGTCAGCTTGATCTTGTATGGATGTAAACCAAGATCCTTACGCAAAATACGCCATAATGTGGTCTGAGCGATGCTCAATTCTTGAGAACGCCGTAGAATTCACTAATTCCTATCGTTTGCTACGGACGCCTGAACGGCAGCGATATTTTCGACACTTCGACCAATCCGTTGCTTAATGACACGGCAACATCACATAACGAATATGTAGACTCAAATTTTTGCACTGAACTTGTTATTGCCTGTCTACTAGGGCGAGAATTACGACCAAAAATTGGAGTTAACGCTCTTAAAGTTGCAGTCACCGACTCCGAATTTCGGTAGAAAATTTTTATAATTTGCAGACGTTGTTCGTTAGTGTACTTTACCTTGTGAAAATGTTGAGTTCACTGAATAAATTGACAGTGACAGTTTGATGATTAGAGAAAGAGTGCGTTCACAAATTAAATTCAAAGTTGTCAAGTCCCTATTGGAAAACCCTTTACTTAGCGCTGTTCGAAAGGAACAACTCCGCTCCATTGAGTTTTGAGAATTTGATTTTGGAAGGGTTGGCATTGAGGCTACAGATTTTTGCCCAAGTGCTAATCGTCTTCAGGGCAACCTCCATAATGACACTTAAAATATTTAAGTATTTTCTCTGCACTATTATGCCCACGTCATCTGCGTATGCTGTGACACATATACTCATTGCATTGTACTAAGATTTTTGAGGATGTCATTGATAACCAGCACCCTCAGGAGTGACAATATGATTCCCCCCTTAGGGGTTCCTCTGGTTACGGACATTCTAACCGAGTTTTGCCAAATGGAAAAGTTTATTTTCCAGCTTGAAGGATGTTGCAAACCATATTTGTAATGCCCTGTTCAATGTTAGTGTCTTATAGAGCACTTTTAATGGCGGTGCACTCCACGTTATTAAAGGTTCCTTCAAAATCGATTAAGGGCGCTCACCCAACGACTCTTCTCTATTTTCCCCGCCACGTCGTGCAGGGTGATTTATACAGATTTTCCTTTCATACTCGTATATGCATGCTGTGACTCAGTCAAAAAGCCATTACTGCATCTATTTCTAGAGTGAATCTTTAATAACTGCTCTAGGGTTTTAAGCATAAATGATGACCAATTAGTCTGTCTAATTGGTCTGAAATATTTTGCTGTTATATGCCCTGTTAGAAAGCTTTAAGTATAAAAACCACCTTAACTTCCGTTCAAGCTATTGGTATGTACCCTATTTTTACACTGTATCTAAGAATTTCCATAATTTTCGTAATCGTTAGAATACCATCTGGATCGGGAGATTTGTATGGTTTAAAGGACTAAATTACCTACCGTAATAATTGCGGCTGAGCCAGCTGCTCCCACTTTTTCCACCACCGCAGTCCCTATTTCTTTGCCACTTGGATGTACCTTCGGTAACGGATATTCCAGCTGCCTTGGTTACCCCCTCGACAGATGTCATGTCCTGTCCATCACCAGTGTGAGTACCAGCTTACTCACCGGTGAAATCGCTCTCGCTAGTGAGAAGCTAGCCAGAAGCTCCACTTCATTCATTTCCCATACCAGGGGGGAAATGGATTAAGTCGAGATTTCGACTTCACTCACCCCTAACTCTTCCTGGACGGGGATTGTCTGTCTTGTGTCTTGTGTTTTGTATTTTATTTGTTTTTTGTTTTTCCATTTCAAAAATTTAATCTGGTTCCCACGAGTAGGGCCGGAAATAAAAGATCAGCCCTGGCGGCATCGCTATACCCAGGTAAGGTTAAGTATAACAGGCGCGCGCCAAGGCGACTAAGAGAGCTCGTTGGCGCTTAGTTCGACAACCTTGCATCCTTCGGCACAGTTTGCAATATGCTCACACCACCACTCTGTAATCAGGTTTAGCAGTTCTTAGTTCGTCACTCCTCAGCCGACCGTGGTAGTTCGAGTCTTTGCCTCCACACCGGCGTCATTAATGATGACGTGTGAAGGTGTCTGTTGCGCTGAGGCCTCAGACCTATAAGTCTATAATCTTTCTCTCCGAAAACTCTAGAACGACGATTGATACCCCTATACGAGCTAAAATTGATCTACGACTTTTGTCAAGGACTCAACATGCCTACTGTAAACGACAGTCGGTGGAAAAGGATCTGCATACACTAACTAGAGAGTAAACAATGGTACCTTTCCTGGACATAGAGTGTGCCTTTAACAACGTCAACACATCCGCAATCACGATTGCCCTGTCAACTCTGCAGGTAGACGAATCGCTTGGGGAGTTGATCAATCTTATGCCAAATAGCAGGATAATCAACTACAAACTGTTAAAAGATGTGTCATTAGAGGTATGCCGCAAGACGGTGTCCTTTCACCCCTTCTCTGGAACTTAATGCTTAATGAACTATTGATATACCTGGAAGCGAGTGGTAGCAGGGTGATTGCCTATGCGGATGTTTTCCTTTCTCCTCCTTCTACATTTCCGCCCTGGCAACAGTAAAAGGGTATCTAACCCCTTAGGCGCGTAAATTATAAAAAAAGGGAGATGACGGAGAAGGTCAACCATCACCTAAATTAGATGCTGGGCCACAGAGAAATTCCAGAGAATTGTAGGGCCGATGAACTCGCCAAAATTGGAACCATTCTACCTATTCTACCGGAAAAGGGTAGCATTGGTACACCAATCGCCACGTGGAAATTAATATTGAAGCTGGATGCTAACAAAAGAACATACCTTAGGTGGACTGATTTCCAAGAGTTTCATCTCAGCGCTATCGCAGGTATCATCACTGGAGACTGCCTTATAGGCAAGCATGCAAGAAGGCTTGGCGTGTTTAAAAATAATTTTTGCAGAAGCAGCATGGACAAGTAGGAGGAAGATACAATTCTCCACTCCCTCTGTATATGCCCAGCTCCTCTTCCTCCTCATGCAGCTCCTACAGAAATCATTTGTAAAAGCGCCAAGCTTTCTTGCGTGCTTGTCTATGAGGCAGTGTCCAGTAATGACACCTATTATGACGCTGAGATGTTTCCTATTTAAAAGGATCGGACACTTAGAGCGATTCAGATCCAGCTTTGGCCAGATCTGTTTGGTCGCTAGACATGTTTGCCCAGCAGTCCACCTAAGGTCTGTTCTTTTATTGACATCCAGCTATAGTGTTAGTTTGCACGTAGCGATTGGTATACCTACCTATAACTTGGTATACCTTGGTATACTACCTTTTTCCGGTAGAATAGGTAGAGTGGTTCCAATTTTGGCGAGTTCATCGACTCTGCAGTTCCCTGTGTAGAGATGGATTGACTTGTCCTCCATGAAAGCATATTCCTCCCAGAATGATCTAGAGGGGAGGCTTACATGGAAGTTTTTGTCAAACCAAAGTTCAGGTATGGTGTAATCGATGTTCTCTCTGAGGATTCCTAATGTATTAAGAAAGTTGGCGTGGCCAAATGAATTATTTGTCCACTGTTTAGTTTCTTTAAGGCGAATAGCTGCAGTCGCAGCTACTTGCCTGCTAAAAATGTCGAAGGCTGTCAAGTGAAACAGAATATCTAATGCCGCAGAGGGGGTAGACTGCAAGGCTCCACTTGTGCATAGAAATGCTGTTCTTTGGACTCTGTTTAGTTTAATGCGGTTGACTGCATTTTCCAAGGCCGTCCACCAGACAACCACCCCGTAAGTAAGTATCGGTCTTATGACCGAGATAAATAGCCAGTGGGTTATGCGAGGTTGAAGGCACCATTTGTTCCCAATGCCTTTTTTGCAAGAGAATAAAGCTATTGTAGCTTTGTTGACTCTTTCTTGAATGTTAGGTTTCCAGTTTAGTTTCCTGTAAAAATGAGACCCAGATATTTTGCTGTATCGGAGAAAACTAAACTGGTACCATTTATTGAAGGAGGGTTTATGATTGGAATTTTATATTTCCTGGAAAAGAGAACAAGATCAGTTTTATGGGGGTTTATTTCCAATCCACAGCGATCTGCCTAGCGGGTTAATCTATTGAGATTTACTTGAAGGAGTTCTTTAATGGTATTGAGATGCTTTCCTGAGATGGCTATGCCAACGTCATCCGCATAGGCAATCGCTCTGCTACCACCCGCTTCCAGGTATATCACTAGTTCGTTAACTACTAAGTTCCAGAGAAGGGAAGAGAGGACACCGCCTTGCGGCGTACCTCTGTTGACACATCTTTTAGCAGAAGTCTCACCCAGTCGTTGTTCGTCGACCTAGTTTTGTCTGCCGATTCCTCAAATTCAACTGTGCCAGTTTTGACCAAAAAAAAAAAAAAATAAAAAATAAAAAATTCAAACAAAAATTAACCTCAATAAACAAATAACAGAAAAGTGCTATGCTAGTGTTTTGTGCTCAATTGTTGACCCCAACGCCGAATGGGTAGCATGCAATGGTCTCTGTGGAAAATCATTCCATGCCAAATGCATCGGACTTACCCGGAGATCCATTACCTACCTCTAGGAGTATTGCAGTCTCTTCAATTTTTACTGCGGCAAGTGCAAAAAGATCACCTTGGCTCACGTTATGCTGACAATTAAATGCAAAAATGAGTCTATTAATGCGATGCTAACCGAGAATGGTCACATTAGCAGAACTATTCTTGACAGAATAGAAAAGATTGAGGACTCAATAAACTGCATTGACAGTAATGTGGAAGCTTACAAGTTCACAGGAAGAATGATCGAAAAGCAACTGGCAGCGATCCAAAATCTGTCGAAAAACAAACCTAACCACGACAATGAGAGCGAAGTAATCAAATATCACCTTGGCTCACGTTATGCTGACAATTAAATGCAAAAATGAGTCTATTAATGCGATGCTAACCGAGAATGGTCACATTAGCAGAACTATTCTTGACAGAATAGAAAAGATTGAGGACTCAATAAACTGCATTGACAGTAATGTGGAAGCTTACAAGTTCACAGGAAGAATGATCGAAAAGCAACTGGCAGCGATCCAAAATCTGTCAAAAAACAAACCTAACCACGACAATGAGAGCGAAGTAATCAAATATCACTTCAATGGAATAAAAGCTTTCCTCAAAACAAATTTTGCCAACCTCCTTAAATCCAACGAACTCACACACACTTTTTCAATCCTCATCCAAAACAACACATCACCCCCACATCCATCAGATTCAACGGTCGATGACCTGATCCTAAAAATGATTGACATCAGCGAGGAACTCATAGCAACTCGGTTGACCGTTGCCGAAATCGGTAAAAAAGTAAGATTGGCTTCCCACAAAATCGATGGAATACCCGATCAAATTCAGTTCCAGGCTAGTTCCACGTACAATGTCTCAATTCATAATGAATTAGTAGACACGGAGTCTCACTTGCCATCATTTTCAAATACTCCTCCCGCCGCCCTAACAACGGAAACCGAAACCGTTTTGCCTTTACCAACTAGAATCCCGCCCGTCGCCACTCCACGCAAAATGCTCAAACAATTCGGAACTTCATGGACCCCCTCCGAATGGAAAAATAGACTCAAAAAGCTGAAACAGGGAAACCATACGGCATTCTTCGTTGAATGGGTTCCTCAACACGTTGATGTTTCTTGGGTGCGGAATTTCTTTCACCGAAATTATGCTATCACCATTAGCGAGTGCCAGATGATTTCCCTTACTGACTCCAAAAGTTCCTGCAGCTTCAAAGTCAACATCCCAACCAAATATTCGTGGTTGTTCCCTACTTCTCCTGTTAAGGCAACTAAGCCTGGAAAGATAAGTATCACCAAATGCTCTGAAGAACGAGAAAACGCACATCTCGAGAGTAATAAAAGTTTCAAACATAAACGTAGTTTTAACGATAAACTTAAAAAAAGATCCCTCTCCAACCCCCTTCCAAATAAAAATCATGCTACCAAAAAATGAAGCTCTAATCACGATCCTAACTGGAGCTTATTCCCCAATTTTAGTCCTCCCTCCTCACTTATCCGATACAAAGCCCTAACACACCAATCTTCTAATCCCCTAATTCTTCCCGTTCTACTGAAGCCCCCGCGCCAACGCGTCTCTTTCAACTTAACCCCAACCACCCATATTATCCCTTCTCAACCTTCTACGCCACCAAACCCAGCTAGCAACTCATTTCCTAACTTCGACCTCAAAACTGGAGCTAAGTACCCTAATTTTATTAACTCCCATACCCTAAACCCCACATCTCATCCCTCGTCCAACTCCATATCCAACCATTTATCACCATTTCCATCCCCCCCCCCTCCCCCCCTCACACTGTTAAACTGACACAGCAAACCAATGGCACTACAGAAAGTCGATATGCACTCTCTAGACTTAGAGAAAGAAAGATATATGAAAACATGCGTCTCTTTCTTGCCTATCTACATGACAAATCGGACTTGGTCTGCTACGAAGGGAAAACCAAGACCAGAGTCATGGTTTCCATCCAGCAGGAAGGCCTCCCTACCGACCCTATCAGTCTCAGGCACCTTTATGTCAGGTACCACGAGATTTTTAACATGTCCCCTCAGAAAGTAGCAGACGACCTTGCTAAATTCGGCAACTACGTACACTCTAAACGAGTCTCACACCTACAGTCGAAGTCGAGCCGACCACGACAAATTTTTTCGTCCATAACGTGCCTCCCTTGCCAGCGCTTAAACCATCCTGCCTCACACCTCCACCCCACAACATCCCTCTTACATTTTACTACCAGAATGTAAGAGGTCTTCGCTCTAAAACCAATGCTGTCTTACGTCAATCGCATGCTCTTCCCTTTGATATTTACGCCTTGACCGAAACCAATTTGATTCCCGACATAAAGAACCAGGAATTGAACCCCCCTACTTTTAATGTTTTTCGCGACGACGATCCTACCCGCACAAATAAAGATTCCCCCTGTCGAGGCGTCCTACTGGCGATCGACAACAGCCTTAACTCTTCTCCCATTACAATTTCTTCACCCTCTAAACGGTTTTAGACTATGTCGCAATAAAAATATCACTCCCTCTCAAGTCCCTTTACGTTATATGTTGCTACATCCTACCAGCTCAACCTATCGAATCTTACCATTTTCTTATTGAGGCGATCGACCATTTAATTGACCTGTCATACTCTATTGATGATATCCTTATTTTCGACGACTTTAATCTTCCTCAGCTACAGTGGACTCCATCAGATGATCAATCGTTTTTCATCGGTTCAAATGCCAACTCAGCTAAGGAATGTCTCTTCTTAGATTGCTTAACAGACTCAAGTCTATGCCAAGTCAGTGGTATATCCAATAATATGGGCAATTAGACCTTATTTTCACAACAGATCCAATTAACTCCTCAGTCTCACTTTGTCTCCTATCACTCTCAACAATCGACAACTACCACCCCCCCTCCCCCCACCCCTTCTACTTTAATTTTTTCATAACTCTTCATTCAAGTAAACTCCCCCCGCAAGTCTCTCATCTCATGACTTTCACAAAATCAGTGAATATCTCATCAGATCACTCTTTAACTTTCACAACCTAATTATAAATGATGCCTTATCCATTTTTTATAAAGAAGTATTTAATTCTTTTTCCCTTTACGTTCCGTTTTCCCGCCTTAAAACATCATCTACTAGTCCTCCCTGGTATAATCGCAAGCTTCGTTCCTTACGAAATAAGAGAAATAAGTTATGGGCTGTTTTCCTGCGTACCAGATACTTTTCCGACTATTCTAACTATCTTGGTGCTTATCTTCATTTCACAGAACTTTACGATTCCCTTTACTAGCGCTACCTTAACAATGCGCAAGTCAACCTTATAAACGTCCCTAAGTCCTTTTTCCAATTTGTTAACTACAAAAGAAAGTCCGATGGTTACCCTCCTTCCTTCTCTTTCAACAACAGGTCATCAACCGATCTACTCACTATTGCCAACCTATTTGCCACCTTTTTAAAACAATCCTTCACCAACGACTCTTTTCTACCAGATCCATCCTATTTTAGTTACCTACTGAACTTCTCCAATGGCCCACTTCCCTCTCATATTTTGGACCGTCTTATATCGAATATAAATTACACCAACTCAATGACGAATTCACACCCGGCCCAGATGGCCTCCCTGCCATATTTCTTAAAAAATGTTCTTCCTCTCTTTCCCTTGCCCTTTCCAATCAATTTCGTCTATCCCTTTCACAAGGAGAATTTCCTCAGGCTTGCAAAACCTCCTTCGTAACCCCGAAACACAAGAAGGGATCAAAGAATGAAATTACCAACTATCGTCCCATCGCTAAACTCTCCCACATACCCAAACTCTTCGAAAGTATTTTGTATGAAGCTCTAAGCTTCCAATGCAAATCACTTATTTCCCCTAGACAATATGGCTTCGTAAAGGGTAGGTGAGCCACCACAAATCTCGTTGAATTCGTATCCTTTGCCCTCTTTGCCCTAGAGAATGGCAATGAAGTCGATGTAGTTGCAACGGATTTAAGCAAAGCTTTCGATAACATCTCTCATTTTTGAACATATACTGTGAAAATGGATATCCTCTTAGCTCGACAACCATTTTTACAGTGTTCGTTTTAGGACATCCCACTCGGCTCCATTTTTAGCCACCTCTGGAGTTCCACAAGGCAGCAATCTCGGTCTCTTTCTTTTTATATTAACCATAAATGATCTCGATTTGATCATCAAACACTCGTCTGTCTCCCTTTACACCGACGATACCAAATTTTTCAAAACCATTTCCTCTCCCCATGACTCTTTCCTCCTTCAACAAGATCTTGATAGTTTTTCGATCTGGTGCCTCAAAAATTCTTTGGAACTCAATATCGCCAAATGCCAATCCATCACCTTCTCACATAAGCGGAATCAATCTCCTCCCCGACTCTATCTTCTCCATAACCAACTTATCTCCTCTGTACAATCTCTTCGCGACCTCGGCATTTTGTGTGATAGGGAGCTCAACTTCCGTTTACATATGGATGAGATAATCCTCAAAGCCAATCCTGCACTAGGTTTTGTAAAACGGTGGTCCAAAGAATTCACCAAACCATACGTGACCAGGTTCCTCTATATTGACTTTGTTCGCCCCCTCCTAGAGTACGTCAGTCAAGTATGTTCCCCATATCATCGTGTTCATATCTCGAGAATTGAAAGCATCCAGCGTTTTCTTCGATTTGCACTTCGAGGTATGCCCTGGGACGATCCTTTTAATCTGCCCCCCTATCAAAACCGTCTCAACCTTATCAACTTAAACACCTTTGAAGATCGCAGAGATGCAGCAGACATTCTCTTCATTCATCGACTCCTTTCAGGTCACGTTGAATGCGCGTCCCTTAAAAACTCCATTTTCATTAACACTAACCCTCGTAATCTACGTACCCGTCGCCTCTTCTATCTACCAACCCACACACCTCCTATGGCGCGAACGAACCAATCTCCCGTATGCTACGTAAAATCAACTCAAACCCTACCGTCTTTGTTTTCCACCGCACCACTTCCTACCTCAAATCCGTTCTCCTTCACCACTCCAACCAACCTTAGTTTTGAGTTTTAGTTTAAGTTTAATTTTTAAGTTATAGCTTAATTTTTAAGTTAAATTACGCTTGTTCCTCCAGAAGCGTTCCTCTACCTTGATATGGAAGGTCTGATCCAGGACAGATTAGCGGTGCCGCTAATCTTTCATGTCGCTTGATCAGCTCAGGACAGGCAACTCAACTACGACAGAGACGCCGCACGTGGCAGTGCAGAGCGTCTTTGGTTCAGTAGGGCGGTAGAGAGTCGCGACATGAGGGATGTTGCTCGCAGCACCAACACTTGTGGTTTACATATAGATGAGATAATCCTCAAAGCCAACTCTGCACTAGGTTTTGTAAAACGGTGGTCCGAAGAATTCACCAACCCATACGTCACCAGGTCCCTCTACATTACCTTTGTTCACCCCCTCCTAGAGTACGCCAGTCAAGTATTGTCCCCATATCATCGTGTTCATATCTCGAGAATTGAAAGCATCCAGCGCCGTTTTCTTCGATTTGCTCTTCGAGGTTTGCTCTGGGACGATCCTTTTAATCTGCCCCCCTCTCAAAACCGTCTCAACCTTATCCACTTAAACACTCTTGAAGATCGCAGAGATGCAGCAGACCTTCTCTTCTTTCATCGACTCCTTTCAGGTCACGTCCCTTCACAACTCCATTTTCCTCAACACTAACCCCTCGACTCTTCTATCTACCAACCCACCACTCGCGGCCAGACCAACCCAACTCCTATGGCGCGAACGAACCAATCTCCCGTATGCTACGTAAAATCAACTCAACTCTGCCATCTTTGACTTCCACCGCACCACTTCCTACCTGCAGAGTTCACAGCGCAGTCGTGATTGCGGATGTGTTGACGTTATTAAAGGCGCCCTCTATGTATAGGAAAGTAACCATTGTGTACTCCTTATTTTGTAGGGATCGTTCGATGTGGCTAATCGGAGAGTGCCAAGCCGTTTCCTTTACAGTAGGCATGTTGAGCCGTTGATAGAAGTCTTGGATCAATTTTAACGCGAATATGGATATCAATCAATCTTTCTAGAGTTTTCAGAAGGAAAGATGATAGACTTATAGGTCTGAGGTCCTTTGGGACAACATGAGAAAATTTTCCGGCTTTGGGAATGAATACTACATTGACTTCTCTGCATAACAGTGGAATGTGGGTAAGGTCTACACAGCTCCTCATAATATTTTCTAACACTGGCAGAATAATATCTGAGGACCTCTGTGACTCGGCAGGTATTATACCGTCCGGACCAGTAAACTTGTATGGTTTGAAGCTATGCAGCGCCCAGAGCAGTTTGCCTCTCGTAATCAGACCATGAATTTTGGTCACGGTTGCAGTAGACCTGTTTGGGCTGCTACTGGCCGCGAGTTGGGAGCTACCTGGAAAGTGGGTGTCCAAAAGCAGGTTGAGTGATTCATCACTTGAGGTTGTCCAAGAGCCATCGGGTTTTTTCAAACAGCAAGGCATCATAGAATTTGTAGAGAGGATTTTTCTCAGCCGCGATGCCTCAGAGGTTTCTGTGATTTTGTCACAGAATGACCTCCAGGATTGTCGCTTTGCCTTCCTCAGTTCTTTTTTGTATAATTTGAGGGATTCTTTGTATGAGTCCCAGTCAGTCACTCTTCTTGTGCTTTTCGCTACATTGAAAAGTTTTCTACAAGAGTTTCTGAGCAGTCCCAGTGCTGATGTCCACCAATGTGGCCTTTTCTTGCCTCTTGGTTGAATAAGATTGAGAGCCAGAGTAAATTCCTTGACTTTCATGTCAAGCTTATTAGTGTCACGCAGGGGAATCGGCCTATCAGTTTTCCGGTAATTCCGGAAAGTTGGTTGGCTGGGGGGAGAATCACTCAGGCTGAATTGGATGTATTTATGGTCTGAAAAGGAGTGTTCAGACGATACAATACGTTCGTTTGAGTGATGCTGTCGGAGACAAGAGTAATATCTAGCACTTCCTGTCAGTTTCTAGTTATAAAAGTGGGCTCATTCCCAATATTGCAAATCAAGAGGTTAGTACTTAAAATATAGTCAAAAAGTGACTCACCTCTATCATTGATGTCGGTACTGCCCCATACATACAATATTTGCCAATATTGCAAATCAAGAGGTTAGTACTTAAAATATAGTCAAAAAGTGACTCACCTCTATCATTGATGTCGGTACTGCCCATACCGTGTGATGTGCGTTAGCGTTGCATCCGATTATGAGGCCAGTTTTTTGCCTTCCAGCTTCCACTACCACCCTTTCTAAGTCGTGACCAAGGTAAGCCGACGCCAGCCAGTAGGTGCCTTTGGCAGTCTCTAGTCTGGCAACGGTTAAGTCGGGGTCGCTGAGGTTGGGAAGTAGAAATACATTAAGGCTACGTTTCACTAATATACAAGTTTTAATCTTACCTTTGTCTCTTGTATAGAGCGGAACGTATGCGGGTGTCCTAAGTCCACGACCCACGCCTTCTAAATACAATCCATGGTTCCTGGATTAGGATTATGTCTTCTGCGTGTTTAGAAAGACGCAGAATGAGTACGGCCGAAACCTTTTTTGAGTGGTGGAGATTAATCTGGAGAAACCGTTTCATTGCTATAGTTTTCAAGAGTCGTCACCACCACGGTGTTGACCTCAACGACCGATTCTGAAGATGTGCCCAAAAGCTCATCTTCTACCTCTGATGGTGTAGGACCTCTCTTTGCTTCGTCATCGGTTTCCATTTCCGACAGGGTGTCAGAAGACGAGACCGATGGCTTAATAGTCACCTCGGACAGATTGGAGACATCGCTATCCATTTCTGGAAAGGATATCGACGCTCCGAGATCCAAGGTTGTGTTATCAGGTATTAAAGGAAGAGGAGGTTACTTATCAGATTCCAGCTCATCCTTTTTGTATACCATTAAATGTATGGACTCGAATCCGAACCGAAACATGCCTTTCGTCTGCGCCAGAGGATTAAGGGATTCCTTATTGATCACGATTAACGCGCATCTATAAGAGCCCCTTAGTTCCTCCAGTTTCGCGACTTTCCAGTCATGAGTCGGAAGAGTCGGGTTACTGAGCCGGATGATTTCCAGAATACCTTCTGGAGAGGAGGGTTCGGCTGGGATCTAGGTACGAGTTCGAGGTCTGTTAGGAATGTCTTCCTTAGACACGACCTCAAGTTTTGCACCTGGCCAAATCTCTCCTAAACCACCTATGGCCTTGGTGAAGAGATCAAGAGATCTCTGGTTGGAACATGCGATTAGCTTGACATAGCCTTGATGCCAGCCAGCGTCGCTTGTGATAGGAGGTGGTCCGAGGTTTTCCCGCATGATGGCCATGAAGTTGCTCGAAAGCTTCAGCTTGACCAGCTGCCACCGTTCAGGTGTAATGGAACCATTGGTATCGTTCCTATCGATCACCGCGATCACCAAAGCGTCCTTTAGGACTTCATTGAAAGACCTCAAAGATGTGCTGTTGGATGGCCCAGGGGTTTTGGAACTATGTGTTTTGGGCCTCTTGGAAACCGGCACGGTTTCTTCCAACGATCTCTGGCGCTTCGAGTAGTCTTTTAAAATTTTGGAAGCAGTGGAAGCAGTGGGTAATCCGTCTTTTAGGATGTTTTTAGCCCACTCAACCTTGCTCTTTATATCCGCACTTCTCTCAACCTCCGGAATGGATCCGAAGGTTTTGATAATGCGTGAAGCATTTCGGCATCTTAGATAGAGTGCCTTAGATGGGGCTTGCCGATGCGGCTGAGCCTTGACCATTCCGCAAAGACATTAAGGTTTCGGTTTTTAAGATTCCCCTTGTGGGGAAGACGATGACTTGGTTGAATTTTACTGATATAGAGAAAGTACAGTCTAAGCGTGAAGATATGTAGCGTTGGTAGTCCAGTTTCCAGATGTAACATGTAAGTTGGTGTATTTTCAGGCAGCCTAAACAGTTTGTTAAGGAAGTATAGTATCTTTGTAGTTTTTCTACCTCTTCCAAGTAGAAGCCTGTCTGAACTCAAGACCTTTGTCTCGACTGTCAGAAGGCATCGACGACTTGAACGTTTTGACGCCAGGCCACTTTCTCATTGGCGAACCACTCATCAGTCCTCCGCAACCCGAGTATCAGCTGGGCAAAATCTCGCAGTTAGAGCGTTGGAAACGAGTACAAACACTGACGCAGTCCTTTTGGAAGCGATGAAGCAATGAATACCTCGCCCGGTTACAATAACGCCCAAAATGGAATCGAATCGCGAACTACACAATAAAGGAAGGTGATTTAGTCTTAATTAAGGACGAAAGACTGCCTCCGCTCAAATGGAATTTAATCCGCATAACGAAAATACATCCTGGACCGGACCATTTAGTAAGGGTAGTAACACTTAAAACTCAAACTACCGAATTGAAGAGCCCAATATCGAAGATCTGTCCACTCCCCAGCAACACTTGCGATAAAATCAACGCGGAACGACAAATCTCGCCAAAAAACGATTGAGATGCCAAATGGCCCCTCCTCGACAGTACTCATGCCACAGACACTGCGGGAGCTCGAGGAGGCAATCGCTGACTCAACGAATCCAAAGAGAATCAACAACACAATGTCAAACCACAAACTGAAATCAGAATAATAACATTTATCAACACAATACAGAAACCAGTTTCAAGGCTCACATGTTTCAACACAAATTAAATATAAAAATGTAATCCAAACTTAACACAACATAATATAGTCAGCACGACAAAAAAAATAAAATAAAATAATTCAACACAATAAAATATAATACATTTGAATAATCAAATTTGAATATTATTTTCATTCAAGAAAAATGTTTCTGGGGACAAACTCTAGCAACATCTCTTATCAAACAAACATACAGTCCATAAGTCAAAACAATATCCCCAAACAAATTTAAAATAAATAGAACTTATAACAAAAAACGCAAGAAATAACTCAAGCAAATTAAATTAAATTATGAAGTTACCCACTCTTGCATTACACCCAAAAGTATATTAAAACTAAATTAAATTTAATCTTAAAATTCTACAAATAAAAATCAGACTCTATCACTCACTCCCTTGCTCCAGCAACCGCGAAAACAATTAAAATCGATTTACGACTTACGCGAAATTAACCGAAAAGGAATATAAATTGAAAAAAAAAATACACTTACGAGTACCTAATAAATCTACAACAATAAAAACACCAAAAAAATGCAAGATACAATTATTCAAAAAAAATGGGCGTACAAAAAAAAAACCGACGCACAACACTATGAACTAAAACTGTCAACTGAAGATGAATTACTGCACTCATCGTAATAGGTTTGTGTAGTTCGCGAAAGAACGAACTAACTGACCTGCGTCGTTCAATTGAACGAACGAACTACATAGTTCATGAAATCATGACAATTCTTCCCGGCTCGTTTTATGTCAGCGCTCACCAAATCTCTTTATCAGTGAACGAACTACCCTTTTTTGTTCTTTCTATGATCATGCATCCAACACACGCACACAGTAAATGAATGAGCCATGTGGCTGTATCACTGGCTGCCTGCGTTTGATGCATGATGAAAACAAAGTGTAGTTCGTTCATGGAACTACTGATAAAGAGATTTGGTGAGCGCTGACACAAAAAGAGCCAAGTATTGACATTAACTACATACTCGTATGTATGTAGTTCTCGTTTATTCAATTGAACGACATAGGTCAGTTAGTTCGTTCGTTCGCGAACTACACAAGCTTAGATGTCTGTCGTCGTTCGCAGTTCAATACTTACAGAGAGATAAGGACGAAACAAGAGAAAAGGAAAGGACACCACGCTCTACGAATTGTAGATGAACCGGAATTTAAAAAAACTATAGAACTTGTATCTAATTGCCCGGGTTATCAACTATCAACAAGAAAAACGGTGTCTCAGAATCTGTTACCAATAATTTAGAGTGAACTTGAGATTGAAATAAAGCAAAAATTATGCACTGCACCAGCAGTTTACCTAACAACAGATACTTTGACTTCAATGACAAATGTGCATGGAACATTTCAAATAAAATTTCTGCTATTGTGAGTGATAACGCTTCTAATATTCTCTCCGCTGTTAAACTAGGTGGATGGGAATCGATAGGGTGTTTCGCTCATTCTTTGAATTTAGTGGTTCAAAAAGGCACAAAAGAAATAGCTGATACCTTATCGAAAGTAAAATCAATCGTTGAATATTTTAAAAGAAGTTCACAAGCGCAAAATAAGCTTAAAGATGCACAGAAACAAATGAACTTTCCAGAACTGAAATTGAAGCAAGACGTTCAAACGCGTTGGAACTCAAGCTATGAAATGCTTGAACGTATTTTAACAATAAAAGATGCTGTGATAAGTACCATTGCGATACTAAGAAGTGATTTATCACTGAGTTCTAGTGACTGGGCTGTTATTCAGGAAACTTTGCCAATCCTCAAGCCATTTTACGAAATAACCAAAGAAATAAGTGTGGAAAGAATGTGACATTATCAAAGATAATAGTGTTCAACAATCTGCTGAAAGATTTCCTTGAAAGTGTTGTCCAAAATGTTACAAGGTAAATGAATTACTTTCAGTCTTGAAATCTGAAATGGAAGTACGTTTTGAAGATGTAGAGAAGAACTATTTGTAAGCCGAATGTACTTTATTGGACCCACGCTTCAAAGAAAACGCATTCAAAGATCCGTTAGCCTGCAGAACCGCAGTTGAAGGACTTAGAGACAAAATAAGTAGTATTTATATCAATTTACAAGAAACTGAAACAGAAAAAGAAGCGACGGCAGGTTCAAGTGGTTTCATTGAATCCACAGCAAAGGAAACAAGTATCTAGGATAAACTTGACGTGGTGATAAAATCAATTCGAAGACCTGTTAATAAAGCTGAAGCTGCAATTAAATAGCTAGATAATTATCTTGCTGCAGAAAATTTAAACCGGAAAATGGATCCTTTACTTTGGTGGGAGGAGCATAAAAAAGCATACCCTCATGTTTACTCCTTAATGGTAAAAAAATGTTGTATTGTCGCTTCTTCCGTTCCTTGTGAGCGTATATTTTCTGCTGCTGGACAGATCATTAACGAAAGACGAACACTACTGAAATCTATAAAAGTTTCCAAATTAATGTTTTTACATTATAATATGTAACAGATAATACCTGCTACTTAGTTTGTGAGTTAACTTATATTTAATAAAAAAAAGTAAAAATTATTTTAACCGCATGTTCTTTTTATTATTTACTTTCTACAGTTGATTAATCAATCCATTTAAATTATAATTTACATACGTTGACTGAAGATACATTTTAATTGAACAGAGAAAAGAACAAATAATTTATCAAGGTCTTTTTTAAGCATTTTTCAGGGTGTTTACTATTATATACATTAAAATTATATATAATTTTTATATTTTTTAATTGTGACTATAAATGTCTGTCCTGCCTTCTTGCCCACCTACATAACTAGTTTGTTTTGAGGTTTAATGTAATTCAGGAACTAAAGAGAAATAACTACATTTAAGATTCAAACAAGTGAACGACTTAGTTGACTAAGGCTTTTGAACTAGGTACTCGTAGTTCAAGCTCTTTCTAGTGAACTACATTGCACAACTCTACATCGTAACACAATTTGCGAAAAGGACTAAAATATGCACTGCGACATATTTACCATTATGAGTGCAAATGGTGCAGCTGATATATGCAATGCAATATGCGAATAATTTGCATACTTTTTTTTCAGTTTTCAATGCATTTTATTTCCTTAATCATTAACTCTTACATACTAACAAAAAATGCTCTAAGCTACTCTAAATTCGTATATCTATGTTTTTCAACTTCATTTACATTTTATTTGGAAATATTTATTTTATATACTTAGGGCTAAGAAAAAAATTTGATTACAAAAACTTAGCATTTGGACAATTTTTTATTTTTTATAAAAACTTAATATCTAACTTAAAATCAACCTTAGACTACATAACCTATATACACAAAATACACATATACACACTTAGACATTATACACAATAATATACATATGTTAGTATATACCTCTATATACACTAACACATGTATATATTACTTAAATGCTAACCTAAACCTATGTAAGCTGGCCATCGCTATTTACAAAGCAAATATATTGGTCAGCTCTGCCTCATTAGTGAGGCTGGCCCGTAACTGACGGAAACGACGACAAAACATCTTCATCATTCAACCACCAGAAATGCTGGTGCTGCCGAACGACATCCCCCTTATCGCGATTCCCCACCGCCCTACTGAACCTGAGAAGATCCACACTGCCGTGTGCGACGTCTCTGTTGTAGTTGAGCCGCCTGTCCCCAGCTGTCCGAGCGACATGGAAGATTAACGGCACCGCTGATCTATCCTGGGTCAACCCTATCTGATCTAGGTAGAGGAATGCTTCCGGTGGAACGAAGCCGTCAGAGCGCACACTCTCGTGGTAAAGGTAATTGGGGTAGTAAGCCCCAGATATCAGGTTATTCGTCGATGTCATTGCTCTTGCAATGTGCCTTCGAGTCAGCTTAATTACGAAGTTGTCCACTCTTATTAGGTTCGCCCTGTTGTAAAGGACCTCATTAGGATAAAATTTTTTGTACTCCGACTCTGGTGTTCTGTACAAGCGAAGACAAGCCCTAAGGCAAGCCCTCTCAAACACCCGAATCTTTTCCATTAAGCTTGCTCGTACATTGAACCACACGGGACAACCAAATACCAGCATGGGCCTGATAAGGGCCATGTAGCAGATTACCTTTACTCTCGCATCGAGTTGGCTGCTATAAAACAGTCTCTTTGTGAGGGCAAAAGCACCTTTAGCTCTGGCCAGAGCAGCATCTACATTTTTGCCAAAATACAGAAACTGATCTAGCCAGATTCCTAGGTATCTGACTACATTTCGACAGGCAAGAGGTTGTCCGTGTTGTCCAATGATAGAGAACTTTCGCCAATTTATTCTGGTATCCCTAGAGGCTCCAGATAACGGCGTCCTAAAGAGAATGGTTTCCGACTTCTGAAAGTTGATTTTCAACTTCCAGTCATCGCAAAATCGTCTTATCTTATCGAAGTCACGCTGCAAGAGAGTATTAATGACCTCGATTTTTGGACCTGTTCTGTACGCTACCAAATCGTCTGCGTACGCAATAGTATGGGGAAGTGAACCTATCAAGTCGCTTGTATAAATGTTAAATAGAATCGGCGAATTGACCGCGCCTTGCTGAAGACCATTTTTAATTTGAAATATTCCAACAGAAGTCACATCGCCATTCTTCACGATGAACTCTCTGTTGGTTAGCATATTATAAAGAATGTACAAGAGTGGTTTACTGATCCCCAGCCTAGTCAGCTTATAGAAAAGACCCTCTAACCATACGGTGTCGAAGGCCTTCTCCAAGTCAACAAGGCAGGCCAGTGCATTGTTTTTTGCCTTTATTCCATTGGATATCGGACACCAGTTTAGACGCGGCATGTGAGATATCATGTCCCGCCTTAAAACCGAATTGATTATCCGGAACTATATGTTTGTCCTCAACCCACCTAGACAGAGCTCTATTGATTACCTTTTCAAAAACCTTACTGATATTCGGAAGGAGACTTATCGACCGGAGATTCGCCGGATTGGATATATCCTTTCCCTTTTTGGGGATAGGTTGAACCACCGCCGTTTTCCAATGCGCTGGGTAATGTGCATTATTCATTGGATTATTAAACAGGGTGGTGTAGATGTCCACCGCTTCTAGAGGAAGATGTCGAAGCACGATGTTCGGAATACCATCGGTCCCCACCGATTTCTTAGCCCTGATTGTGTCGAAGATCTCATGGAGTCCTTCCTTCGAAATGAACGGGGGTAGGCCACCCTCTCTGGCAATGACGTTATTTGCCATATTTTCGTCGCTAAACCGGGTGAAACCAGAGCCCTCGGATCGCCAGTTCCCTATTTCATTTCGAATGCAGAAGTCGTGCACCAAGACGCGACTGTCCAGGTCGTAATTAGGGCCAATGTTATCAATGGCCTTGTATACTTCCTGGAAAGTCGCCCCTATGGCCTCAACCTTCTCCTGTGGATCCTCGATCACAAAGAAGTCGTCATCATCAGCGGCTTCACTTGGATCAATACCTGCTATTGTCAGTAACCGTTCGTTGTCTGTTGTCCGGGCTATTTTAAGACACTGAAGGTCGTTTTGATTTTTTCTCCGAAATAGTTTATTGATTTGCGGAAACATGTTCGGGTTGCTGGTGTTTACAGCCCGAACCTTGTTGTTCCAATATGAGCTCACAGCAATTCTGTAATTTTCTTTTATTAACTTTTGCACATTTTTAATCGACGACTTCAGTGTCCTAATCTCCGGATCTTGTCTGTCAGTTAACTGCCTGTACAAGTTTTTGAGTCTTGACAGAAGTCTACTTTTCTGTCGGTGCAGTGCGTCAATAGTAGGATTGCGGAACAGGTCTTCGTTAGTCGTACGTCGATACCGCGGTATTGTAGTGTCCATAGTTTGTTTAATTGTGTCTTCCATTTGTTTTAGGTACTTGTCGAACTCCTCGTTTGACAAATTCCTATTGGACGGTGGGTGGAGAGTGTTCGAGGAGAGCGCTCTTGTCAAAGTTGCGGAGAAGCGTGTCCATCGAGTCTTACTGTAATTGTAAGAATATCTTTGGACAAACTCCTCCAATTCCGCAATTTCGTTGGGAACTGTAATTTCGGTGCTAAAACCGCAATGGTCGCTGTCATACACGAATGTGCGCAGACAGTTTAATGTTTGTAAATTCGTACCTGTCAGTCGTATACGTTCATCGTACAGCAGTAGATCCAAATAAGACCCGCCTCTGGGAAACGACGGGTTATACGTCGCTTTAAGACCGAGTCTGTACATGACATTGTGCCGACCCCACCAATCGAGTAGTAGGTTCCCTCTAGTATTTGGCAAATTATTTCCCCAATCTCTGTGTCTAGCGTTGAAATCCCCGCTGATTATAAAATAATTCTCCCCCGATTCCAGCCTCAGAAGTCGAAAAAGCGTGTCGAGCTCTGTAATGAATAGGGTGGATTGTGAAGCCTCGGGTGCATAAACAGAGGCCAAGTACAGCCGCTTTCCACTGCGGAGCGTGGTGTAAACGACGACTGCCTCCAACACCCGGAACCTGCGCAACACGCCCTTGTACACTCTGTGAAATTTTATACCTTCTTTAATGATGATCGCGACACCGCCTCCACGTTTGGATCTGGGCCGATTTCTTTTTCTAATAATATAATTATTGTACTCCAGTTTGTGCTTATCGGTTAGCTTGGTTTCGCTAGCGAAAAGCACATCAGGAGTTTGGTCTTGTAGCAATTTAAACATCGCGGCTCTTCGTTCAATCCTAATCAGTGAATTAACATTCACCGCAAGGACCTTCAAAGTTTGCTCCACCATGTGCGTACCCATTACGGCATGTGTTGCGTTAGGCCCGGCAGCAGCGCGTAGATCTGGTCCACCCGCTTGGCCTGTTCTTGAACCTGCTTTTGCAGCTGAGCCATCTGCCCTTGGATTGCGAGCAAGATGGCCAGCATGTTAGGTGCAGCTTCAGTTGTTCTTGGCGTTGGCGCCGGAGAAGCAACAGTCGCTTGCTGTACCGTAGCCCCCCTACCAGACGCCATTTGGGC
This sequence comes from Volucella bombylans, assembly GCA_949129095.1. Taxonomy (NCBI): domain Eukaryota; kingdom Metazoa; phylum Arthropoda; class Insecta; order Diptera; family Syrphidae; genus Volucella; species Volucella bombylans. Next base: position 26,326,752 of record OX422143.1, on the reverse strand, counting down.
GTAGGAAATTTGGGACGTGACGGCTGGTGTTTGAAACCTGACAGGTGAACGTTTGACCTCCACCTTCTGCTGCCGAGCCAGTTTTGCTTTCTTAATGTCTGCGAACTTAGGACAACCCCGATAGTTTGCGGTGTGTCCCACGTTTCCACATAACACGCACGAGAGCTGCGACCTATCGGATGCTCCGTCAACACCCAGAACACACTCCTCGGAACTGTGGTTCTTTGCGCACTTCACGCATCGAGGCTGCATTTGGCAGTTCGACGCGGCGTGCCCGAACCTCTGGCAGCGAACGCATTGTATAATGCCTTCGCTCCTTTTTAGTTTTTCCCAGTGAACCACCTGGTAGTCTAGGATATTGATACTCCTTAGACTATCCAGACGGCTTTCGGGACTGAGCTGCACCAGGAAGAACGGCAGACTCCGTTTCTCCCGCCTGGCTCTAGCTGTGGTAAATGGCTTTACCCCTACAAACTTTAGTCCTTCGCACTCCTTCTCTTTGAGCAGTGCCAGGATTTCCTCAGGATCAGAAGACGGTTCCAACCCCTTCAGCAGCATCGATTGCCGCTTTTCACACTTCGGTGTGAATGAGAAGTGCTCCGTCGTCGTTTCCTTTAGCAGCTCTTTCACTTTCGCGTAGCCCTCCACTGTATTACAGTGGATGGCATGGCGATCGTTCCCCAATCGCTTAATATTAAAATTACTACCAATTACCAACTTACATAGGTCCTTGGTTGCATTCACCTCCAATTTATAGGTGTTGATGGGAGGCACCTTCTCCTTCTTCTTCTGGTGCTGCTGCTGTTGTTGTTGCTGCTTTTTTTTCAGCTGCTGTGGTTTCAAGTGTTGTTTTTGCAGCTGTTGCTGTATCTGCTGCTGCTGTTGTCTCTGCTGCGGTTGTTGTTTCTGCTGCTGCTTTTTTGTTTGCTGCAGTTGTTGTTTCTGCTGCTGCTGGATTTGTTGTGAGCTCGCTGCTTCTACTTGCTCCCTCTGCCTGCGTGCAGTTTGTATTTGCTAATTTTTTCTTTCAGCTGTTCTATGCTGCAGCTAATTTCTTTAATCATCTCATCCTCGTCTTCCGACTCAGATGTAGCTAGAGAGGCAAAGTTGTTGTTGCCCCCCTCATACTGGACTTCATCGGACATGAACATCAACTTTTGTTTTTTGATTTTTTCTGTTTCAGCTGCTAAAGCAGCACTTATTTTTATTTTAGATAAACTCGGAGTGGTTTTCATCCTGCTCCTCATTTTGATGGCTTTCGCCACGGCACCGGCAACACTATTGTTGCCTTTTGCAACTCCCGTTATGGGAAGAGCGGAACGCTCTCCCCCATCCATCACGTGATTTAGTTTTGTAATAAACACTTTAATCTACACTTTCTTATCACTTGTTGTATTTTTAAATAGAAATAAAAGAAGAAAAGAAAAAGAAAAAAAAAAACGTGCGCGGAGGCTGGGAAGCGAACCAACAACCTCGAGATTTGTCGTCCGCGTTTTTGCCACTTAGGCTACCGAACACTTGATAAATCGTTAATTAAAAGTCTATTTCTCTGTTTTTTTTTTGTTTTTTTCTTCCACACTTGTAAAGCCGTCACGAAGTACGCCTGATCTCTTCGTAGGTCTATGAACGACTGATAATTTGCATACTATTTCCTTTATTGTTGTCACACTTTTACATGTATTTTGTATTCATTTTACTAATCACATTTGTCTTTTCATGTCTGAGATGGCATTACACCAAAGTCAAGATCAGGATTGTCTACGAGATATCCAACCACAATAACCAAGCAAGGCCACAATAACCAGAAGAAGATGAGCAGAGTATATATGGTGAACAGGGTTCACCGTTGGCGGAGTATGTTTGCGAATCTATTCAATAATTAAAAGAAATGAAATGAAAGAAATAATTATTATAGCATTGTTAATTTTATTTAATGATCGAACAATACTTGAACAAATGTCAAATATAAGTTTACAAAATGTTTAGCAACATCAATAAAAATCAAGCAACATTAAAACAGATATACAAACTGTTATTCAAAAACTGAAATTGAAACTGAAAATAAAACTGAATTTTATAACGTATTACAACACAGAACATTACAGTCGTTTTATTTCTTACAATAAGTTCTAACTTCAATATAAATAGAATATTCTATAACAGTAAGGTTTTTTTTAATTCAACCCAACACATTACAACACCAAGCCCCCACACTTGTGCTGCATAGCATATTATTGACCTCATTACCGCCTCAAAAATCATGTACTTCACACTTGGTTCGACATTCCTTTTCCCCAGAATTCCTTTCCAGTTGCAATTAATCGCACGTTTAGATTCTTTCAGTTGCTCTAGCAGGTGTTTTTTAAAAGATGCCTGTGAGGTGACCAGGTATTTGTATTCCTTGATTATATCCAGTTACACGTTCTGCCTGGTCCATTTTTCATTCCATGCTTGCCGCCACCAACCATTTCGAAAAATCATGACTTTGGATTTGCTAGTATTAACTTGCAGGTTCCACATACGGCAACACTGTTTCAGCTTGTTAATCATAATTTGGAGCACGCGTAGAGTAAGAGTTTTATAGGAAATCCCTCAAGAGGCAACCCGCCCGGAAGAGATTCAACTAGATCATCCAAAAATATTGAAAACAGAAGAGCACCCAAAAGACGTCCTTGCTTTACTCCAGAGTTTGTTTGGAACGGATTAGACAAGATATTCCCGTTCCACCCCGCCGTTGTATTGCCTTCGTAAAATTGTTACAGAACCTTTAGAACTTTTGTTGAGACTATTATGTTGCTGAATTTAAGAAATAGTGATCTTCTATCGATGGAGTCAAAAGCCGCTTTAAAGTCTACAAAGAAAGCGTATAGTTTTTTTCTTCGGTCCAAGTAAATCCGAGCGACGTTTGTGAGAGTAAATACGTTGTCAATCGTGGAGTACTCCTTACGGAACCCGGCTTGAAACTCGCTGAGCAGGTCGTTTTCATATATCCAGGTTGTTAAGCGCTCCAAAATGACTGCTGTAAAAATTTTGGTAACAGCATTTAGAAACGAAATCCCTCTATAGTTAGATAGATCATTTGGATCTGCATTCTTCAACATGGGAACAATTATAATTTTTTTGAAAGCTTCTGAAACATCGCCGGTTGTAAATATATAATTGTATATTTCAGTGAGCTTCTGCAGGAAGTGGTCAGTTGCATTTTTGAAGAACTCATAAGCAATCCGGCCTTCCCCTGGAGCCTTATTCAGGCGGCACCTATCTATAACTTTTTCAACTTCCTGTAGGGTTATGGGGCAGTCTAAGGAGTTTACTTCGGAATTCGGCAGTGCAAATTGTATTTCAATTCGGTCCACTGGTGGATTCAGCAATTTTCGAAGTATTCCGCCAGAGTAGTCGTTTCAACCTTGACTCCTTGGGAAAATAACGTACCGTTCAATGCTTTAGCCAATATTCAAAAGGACTTGCTGTCTTTGGTGTGCGCAAGTTTTAGCGACAAATTATTTATGTAGAGTTTTTGTGTTTCTTGGCATATGATTTTAAAGCTTCTGTTTGCTTGCTGATACATACGTTTTACGTGGTCGGTGCCTATGCGTTTTAGCAGACGAAGGTAGGTGAATGATTTTTTTCTGGCTTTTTCACATTCGCAATCATACCAGGGTTGCCTTCCTGGTCTTTTTGTTTCTGTTTACAAGGGTTTAGCTGCGTTCAAGATGCAGTTCATGTAGATTTCCGTACCTCTAGCAGATAGAAGTTTGATATTTTCTATATTATTGATTTCCAGTGTAAGATTCGCTTTGTACCTTTCAAGGATTCCGTCTTTCCAGCGTAGTTTTGGAAGAAGGCAATTTTGCTGAACTTGGGTATTGGTTTGTCGCAAATTTAACTCTACTTTGACGGATATTGGTAGGTGGTCTGAGTATGCTGAAAACGGAAACTTCTAGGTCTGTTGCATACTTAAGCCAGTTCCCCTGCAGCAGACAGTAATCAATTGTTGAGCACGCGGTACCTCTTAAGAAAGTTAAACTTCCTTGTTGATCAGTATTGGTTCGTCCATTAAGTAACGAGAGGCCTATAGTTTCGCACATTTCGATGATTTTTTTTCCCGTTGGTAACTGCACCTGTTGCCTTTCTCACTTCTCTCAACGATCGTTGCAGCAGCTCTGGTTCAACAATTAAATAGATAAATAAATATAAATTGTATTTCATAGTATTAAAAGAGTGTCAAATGACACTTCAATGGGCTTTACTACAAAATCTTAACTTCATATATGGGTGGGGTGACCCTTCAAAAACAATATACAATCACAAAAAAGTTAAAAATAATAAGAATATACATTTGCAAAATGAAAATTCGAAATTAAACTAACAGAAAAGCTGTTACACCAGAATGTCAGAAAAAATAGATTCTAAAGTAGCATAATCAAAGGCTAATAGCCACTTTCTCACACATTTTTCAAACCATACAAAGAAAGTTAATGCTCCAATTGAAAGTGGGCGGTTATTAAATACACGAAAACATTAAACCAAATAAAAATTACGAAAAGCAGTAGTACGATACCTCGGTACAGATACAACATTCGTGTCTACGAAGATTGTCATCAGGAATTAATCAACGGCAACAACTAAGGAAAACTTAGATGTTGGCGAAGATTTCGGCAAATTATTATTAAAACATTTTTTGGAGAATTAAAAGAAGCTGAATTTTATTCAAATAAGAACCTCCCCTCAACACAATACAGTATTGAAGCTTCGAATGAAAATACCATTGTTTTTCACCTCCTCGCAGCAAAATCGGCATTTATCCCTGTTCACGCGAAGCTCGAACTTTTTTAGCCTGGCAAAAACTTTTCCGAGGTCATCAATGTGTTGGTTAAACGTCGGAGGGCAAGCAATGATATCGTCCAAATAGGCCACAATAAGAATATCTCCGAGTTCTGCCCTAAATCGGTCAATGAGCCCCTGGAAGATCACTGGGGCATTTCGCAGTCCGAAAGGCATGCGTTTGAATTGGTACAAGTCAAAAGGAGTCTTGGATTGATCGTCTTCATGTACACCTATTTGCCAATATCCGGCTTGTAAACCTAAAATTGACTTGAAGTTTGTGCTTTTTACTTCGTGGAGTTGATCATCAATTCTTGGCATCGGGTATTTATCAGGAATCGTTATCGAGTTTAGCCGGCGATAATCAACACAAATTCGTACCCCTCCGTCTTTTTTGGGGACCATTACCACTGGTGCAGCCCATGTGGTACATTCCTTAATAATATCATTCTCGAGCATTGTCCGTATCTCTTGCCTGAGTTGATCTCGTATTGGGGCGCAAGTCTATAAGGTGGCAATGATTGGATCGCTGCTTCCGGTGTTGATCCGATGCTTTGCAAACGGAGTGACCGTGCTTGCTGTATTTAACACAAACTCATTTGCCTTCAACAATTTCTCCAATTGGTTTCTCTAATTAGCTTCGAGGCTGATTCCATCAGAAGCCTTTAGGATTTTGATATCAATTGAATTCAATGGAAGAAAAAAAGCACTGAGTTGCGTCCTTTTGCGTTTTCCAAAAAGATGTTCAGTCTTTCTACGTTTCGGGGTTATTTCATTTTCTGGTATAGAATCCTTGAAAATGGCTTATATAGAATGTGGGCAATAATCATTTTCTCTATTTCCCAAAGAACACTTGTCCCATAGTTTTCGACATTATATGGTCTTGGTGTAGCGGCAATAGGGATTAGTAGCTCATGTTCTCACAACCAATGGGAAAATGCTGTAACCTCTTGAAGCACATCAGGTGAGTTCCCCATTTGACTATACTTTGAGCTAGAAATATATGCTTTTGTAGCTGTTTGACTCGTAGATGGTTTTGGAGGTTCTATATCTTGGATGTTGACACATTCCAGTTGCACACTATTTAAGTGCATAGGCATCGAGCCCATAAAATCGAATCTGGTTTTATTGTCATTTTCGAAATACCAGTACTTTTTCCCAATGTTTAAAACTATTAAAGCCTGCCCCAATAAGCGTTCTATTCTTCGTAGCATTTGGAAGAGATATGGAGCGAATTCTCCTCTCTCTGCCGCCAATTTTAATATTGCATATAGTGCAAAGAACTATTTTCTCCGTTGTTGTTCCATCGGCAAGGGTGACATCCGCTTTAACTTTTTGAAACACACACCTATTCTTCATTTAGGCTGGCACTAGCTATGCTTGTCCGAGCAGCAGTGTCTAGATATGTTTCTCCAACGAGGTCAAACATATTAATGTGGGCAATGGGAGCATCTCTGCCAATTAATGTGGTCGATACCAAGTTAAAGGAAAGGTAGTTTGGGCTATACTTCTTTGCCTTATGATTGTAGTTATGTCGGCAATAGGAAATAATTTTTACATTAAAAGACTTAGTTTAGATAGGCATGCGATTCAGTGGAGCGCTATTATAAAATCAAAAAATTACTGAAGGATTCGACGACGGAGTTCTTCTCCTACACCCCGAAGGGGGACAAGCTGCAAACAATGCTGCTGAGGGGATTAGAACCGTCGACTGATCCGGAGGAGCTCCTTGCACTGCTGAAAGAGAAGAAGTGCGAAGGGCTCCAATTCGTGGGGGGTCAAGCCTTTCACAACAGCCAGATCCAAAAGGGAGAGGCGACAACTGCCAATCTTCCTGGTCCAGCTAAGTCCCACCAGCAATCTGGATGGTCTAAGGAGTATTAAAGTCCTAGACTACCAGGTTGTACATTGGGAAAAATTAAAGAGGAGCGAATACATTTTACAATTTTACAATGTATTCGCTGCCAAAGGTTCGGGCACGCCGCGTCGAACTGCGAAATGCAGCCTCGATGCGTGAAGTGCGGAAAGAACCACAAGTCCGAGGAATGCGCTCTGGGTAAGGACGGAGTGTCTGAGAAAAGCCAACTCTCTTGTGCTTTATGTAGGAACAAGGGACACACCGCCAATTATCGGGGTTGTCCCAAATTCCAGTACATCAAAAGAATAAATCTGGCCCGGTAGCAGAAAGTGGAAGTGAAACGTCCACCCGTGCATTTGCAAACTCCAGCCGTTACTCCCCATGTTACCTACGCCCAAATGGTGGCAGGTGGGGGAAATACGGTACAGCAAACGAAGGTTGCTTCTCAGGCCCCAGAGCCCAGAGCACCGGAACCAGTACCTACCATGCTAGCTATCTTGCTCTCTATCCAGGGGCAGATGGTTCAGCTACAACGTCATTTAACTGAAAAGACTGCGCGGGTGGATCAAGTATACGCGCTGCTGCCTGGCCTAACGCACCTTTTGCCGTAATGGGTACGCACGTGGCGGAGCAAACTCTGAAGGTCCTTGCTGTGAATGTGAATTCACTGATTAGGTTCGAACGACGAGTCACACTATTTAAGTTGCTTAAAGACCAAGCCCCTGATGTGCTGTTGGTTAGCGAAACTAAGCTTACCAAGAGACACAAAATGAGGCACAGAAGATACAAAATAGTACGGAGAAACCGACCCAACTCCATTCAGGGAGGTGGCGTTGCAATTTTCGTACGAAAAGGTATACGTTTTAAAAGAGTATACAGTCGTGTAGTACGTAGGTTCCAGGTGCTGGAACCATGCATCGTGTATATCCCTCTCCATAGTGGAAAGCGGTTGTAAATGGTGTCTGTCTATGCACCTAAGGCTACTCAATCCACCTTATTTATTTCAGAGCTCGAGACACTTTTTCGATTTCTGAGGCTGGAATTAGAAGACAACTATTTTGTTATCGGCGGAGATTTCAACGCCAAACATAGTGATTGGGGAAATAATACACCAAATACTAGAGGGAACCTACTATTCAATTGGTGGGGTCAGCACAGTGTAATATGTCGAAAATATGGCAAATAATACCATCACCAAGGATAGGCTACTACCCCCGTTCATTTCGAAAGAAGAGCTCCAAACGTTCTTCGATTCTTCGATTCACTTAGAAGCAAGAAATCAGCGGGAACCGATGAAATACCGAACATTGTGCTTCGACATCTCCCTCTAGAAGCGGTGAACATTTATACCACCCTGTTTAATAATGCGATGAATAATGCACATTATCCAGCGCATTGGAAAACTGCGGTGGTACAACCCATCCCCAAAAGAGATAAAGATACTTCCAATCCGACGAATCTCCGCTCGATCAGTCTTCTTCCAAACATCAGTAGGGTTTTCGAGAAGGTGATCAATAGAGTCCTGACTAAGTGGGTTAAGGACAAACATATAGTTCCGGATAATCAGTTCGGTTTCAAGGCGGGACATGATATCATTCATGCTGCTGGTTTCTGATATCCAATGGAACAAAGGTTAGAAACAGTGCACTGGTGCCTGCCTGATTGACTTGGAAAGGGCCTTCGATACCGTATGGTTAGAAGGACTCTTTTTCAAGCTGGACAGGTTGGGCATTAGTAAACCACTGCTGTATATTCTTTTTGATATGCTCTCCAGTAGACAGTTCATCGTTAAGAATGGCGATGTGACTTTTGCTGGAACTTTTAACATTAAAAACGGTCTGCAAAAAGGTGCGGTAAATTCGCCGATCCTATTCAACTTTTACTCGAGTGATCTGATAGGTTCACTTCACCATGCCATAGCGTACGCAGACGACTTAATCGCGTACAGATCGGGTCCAAAGATTGAGGTCATTAATATGCATTTGCAACGTGACTTCGACAAAATTAAGCGATATTGCGATGACTGGAAGTTGAAAATCAACTTTCAGAAGTCGGAAACCATTCTATTTAGGACGCCTTTGTCTGGGGCCTACTGGGATACCAGAAAGAATTGGCGAAAGTTTTCTATCGTCGGACAACACGGAGAGCCACTTGCCTATCGAAATGTAGTCAGATACCTTGGGATCTGGCTTGATCAATATCTGTATTTTAACAAACATATAGATGTTGCTCTGGCCAGAGCCAAAGGTGCTTTTGCCCTTTCAAAGAGACTGTTTTATAACAGCCAACTCGATGCGAGGGTGAAGGTGATCTGCTACATGGCCCTTATCCGGCCTATGCTTGTATTTGGATGTCCCGTGTGGTTCAATGTGAGAGCAAGTTTATTGGAAAAGATTCGGGTGTTTGAGAGGGCTTGTCTTAGGACTTGTCTTCGCTTATACAGAACACCAGAGTCTCCGTACATAAAATTCTATCCCAATGAGGTCCTGTACAATAGGGCGAACCTAATAAGAGTGGACAATTTCGTCATTAAGTTGACTCGGAGGCACATTGCAAGAGCAATGACCGCACCGAACAACCTGATCTCCGGGGCTTTCTACCCCAATTGTATATATCACGAGAGAGTTCGCTTTGACGGCTTCATTCCTCCAGAAGCGTTCCTCTATCTAGATAGTAAAGGTCTGATCCAGGACAGATCTTCCACGTCGCTCGAACAGCTGCGGATAGGCGACTCAACTACGGTAGAGACGTCGCACATGGCAGTGGGGAGCGTCTCCGGTTCAGTAGGTCGGTAGGGAGTAGCGACATGAGGGATGTTGCTCGGCAGCACCAACAATTTTGGTGGCTAGTTGAAGGAGGGGAAGTTTCGTCGTCCAATTCTTCCAGTACTAGGTAGCTCTATAGGAAGCAAAGTCGGTCGTCTGGGTATTTTATTAGCCTTGGCCAGCTTACATAGTTTTAGGTATGATTAAGATAAATTTTAAGAGAAAAAATACATAAATACAAAAAAATTAAAAAAAAAAAAAAATTAAAAAATATATATATATAGGGTCAGCCATCTAACCTTTTTTTTTCAACTAGTGCTTATTTCGTGAATGGTACTCGTAATACTTAGCTCATGTCTAATTTGACAGATAATTAGTTTTATCCTTCCGCTGAACGAATATGGTTGTGCATACGCTTGAACAACGCTTCGCTAAGTGGAACTGCGATCGACTTAGAGAAGATGCCGATTTTGCCAAAAAAATCATCTTGAAAAAAAAAAACGTTAGATGGCGGACCCTTTATGTATTTATATATTTAGTATATATATATTATGTATATATATATGTCTATATTTGTGTTAGATGTAAGTAGGTTAAGTAGATTAAGATTTATTTTTAGGTAGTCTGTAAGTTTTTAGTTTTAAGTTTTATAATAAAATTAAAAAAGGTCATGGAACTAAGTTTTTTGTTAAAAAATGTTTTCTTAGTTTTAGTATTAATTAATGTTAAAATACAAATAAAATTAGACTGTAAGATACGTCGAAAGACATAGTTTAAGTGTTAGGTTTAACTTAGAGTGCCCGCATCGGGCCAGTAAGTTATAATAAGATATTTCTAAGTTATTTAAGCTAATTTTTAAGACTAATTTAAGTGACATAAATAAAAATGCATAGAAACTGAAACTGAACTAAACTACTTAGACCAACCTTTCCTCTAATTTTAAGAATATCGAGTTAGTCACCCATGATTATGATGTCCACCAAAACGATGGCCTTATGAATAACGACGAATCAACTCTCCGTGGAGTACCTTTGGCTGTACCTACTCGCCTTAATTCTAAATTATTTAAGCAACTATCTACAGTTTGCTTTGAATTTGTCTGCGTAAGAATTCCTATTTCTAAGCGCAATCTCTTTATTTGCTGTTGCTACATTCGCCCATCGCAACCAACCTGCAGCTACCAACTAGCTATTGAAGAATTCGATGCCCTGTTTGCCAAAGCTGACGCAAATGACACTGTTGTTGTTATGGGTGACTTTAACTTACCACGACTCAAATGGATACGCACTGATGATTCACACTACACCGCCAACAATGCAAGTTCGGAGAAAGAAATTCTTTTTATTGACCATCTCGTGGACTCCGTTCTTTTTCAGTTAAGTGGCATAACCAACTATCTCGGTAGACAACTCGATCTTATCTTCTCCACTGACGTAGATAACAGTATAGTCTCAGCCAGAAAGCACCTCCTTACCGCTCTAGATCCTCACCATCCGCCTCTTTCTATGATGTTTTCGTACAACGTTTCAAAACCTTTTTGCTTTGAACACGCTTTAATTTTCGAAGAGCCAACTTCTCTAAATTAAACAATCTTCTTTCTAAAGCTAATTTCAATTTTCTCTTCAACTCTATTATTCCCATTGATGAGGCACTTACCTCTATTTACAATATCATCTTCGATTGCTTTTCCCAGTCTGTTCCTTTTCTACCGCAAAAAAATCCACCGTTATCCCCACCTTGGTATAACAAGGAACTCCGCTCAATACGAAATAAGAGAAATAAACTTTGGCGCGCCTATCTTCGTACACGTTCTGAAGTGGATTTTAATAAATACCACCTTGCTTATACCCAATTTTCAGATCTATGTGAATCACTGTATTCCAATTATTTAAGCCGCATGCATAATAGTCTTATTTCTGATCCCAAACGCTTTTTCCAGTTTATCAACTCTAAAAGAAAGTCGGGCAGTTATGCCTCCACCCTGAAGTTCAACAATTCATCTTCTGATGATCCGCAAAGAATAGCAAACTTATTTGCCCAATTCTTTAGCCAATTGTTTGCTTGCCACATCCAAAACCCGGATCTATCTTATTTCTCATACTTGAACATTTGTCCACAAACATCCTTTACTTCGGTGGATATCTCAATGGCATTAGTAGATGAAAAGATAGGTAATCTAAAAATTGAATGTTCCGCTGAATCGAATGGTGTACCCCCCATAGTTCTAAAAAAGTGCGCCGCCTACTTGGTAAAACCTCTCTCTGCCTTCCTTGTTCAGCCTTTTCTTATCTCAATGCGCCTTTCCCCATTCCTGTAAAAACTGATATACGAAAAAACTCGTATAATCCCTCTGCATAAAAAAGGCCACGAAGATGAAATCTCAAATTACAGACCTATTGCGAAGCTCTTCACAACACCCAAGCTCTTTGAGAGCATTATTTATGATGCTATGTCTTTTTATTGTAAACCAGTGATTTCAAGAAACCAACATGGATTTCTTAAGTGCAGGTCAATTACCACTATCTCACTGAATTTGTATCAAGTACTCTATGTGCGTTAGAATATGGCAAAGAAGTAGATGCAATAACTACCGACTTCAGCAAAGCTTTCGATAAAATCTCGCATAAAGTAATTCTTTTAAAACTTTGCGCCCTTGGCTTTCGATCAGATTTCGTTCCGTGGATTTCCTCATACTTAAATGATAGACACTACAGTGTCCTGAAACTTTCAAAGCCACCTCGGGTGTTCCCCACGGAAGTCATCTCGATTCCTTGTTGTTTATATTATCAATTAATGATGTTGATACCATCGTTTACAATTCATTTATCTCTATCTATGCTGACTACAGCAAAATCTTCCGTCACATATTGCCTCCCTCTGACTGTTCTCTGTTGCAAGAAGATCTGAATCGTTTTTCCACTTGGTATCTTCATAATTTTCTTGAGTTAAATGTTAACAAATGTCAAGCTTTAACTTTCACTAGAAAACGTCATACAACTCCCTCTCGTGCATATTTCATCAACAACGAGCCTGTTCCTATTGTGACCGAAATGCGCGACTTAGGCATTATCTATGATAGCGAACTAAACTTTCGCTCTCACATAGATAGCATTATTGGTAAAGCCAATTCGACTCTTGGCTTCATTAAGCGCTGGTCTAAGGAATTTGACGACCCATATGTGGCTAAAGCACTCTACACCACATTTGTTCGGCACCTCCTCGAGTACGCAAGTCCAGTCTGGTCACCATATTATGCTGCGCAAATTACACGTATAGAATAGGTACAGCGTAGGTTCCTTCGGTTCGCGTTACGGGGACTTCTTTGGTCTGACCCTTTCAATTTGCCCCCCTATCATAATCGACTGAAACTTATTAACTTACAACCCCTCATTACAGGTCGAGAAGTTTGCGATATAGTTTTTGTCAATCAGCTCTTAAATGGTAACATTGACTCTGAGGCTCTCCTCGAACGCATCTCCTTAAATGTTAATCCACGTAATCTAAGAACTGTACCTCTGTTTCGAGTTAACTCCCACCGAACTAATTACGTATACCATGAACCGTTATCTCGAATTCTTCGCGAAGCGAACAAATTAAAGTCAATCTTTGACTATCACCTGAACAAACACTCCCTTAAGTTTGCCCTTTATTCCCCTCGCTCTCTACAACCACTTCACAGCTCTAGCAATTAAATTTTTATTAGTTTTATAAGTATAGTATTTAAGTTCAATGCTTGTATTAAGTACAATTAAGCTGTCCGGGGTTGACCCGAGCATAAATTGACCCCATTCTCTTGGAGGCTTTTCATTTTGAAGCATTCTTCGTTGGTATGCCGGCGTCTTCTACAGTGTGTGCATTGTTTTTCATTTTTCTTCTCGGTACTGTACTCTTTTTTCTCTATAGCCTTCTGCCTTTCTACCATGTTCTATTAGTTTAGCAAAGGAGTCTACAACTTCACGAGGTACCCGTTCTCGTATTCTTGATGTTAGTAAACCGTAGATCATATTGACTTGTATGTCTTCCTTAATGGTCTCAATTTGTGCGAACAATATGCGTTTCTTGCACACAAAAAACTGGTCGAATGTGGTAATATTGTTTTTTAGCCTAACCCACCACAATGCAGCATAGTCTTCAAGCAGCATAGTCGCATAGTAGTATAGTATCCGCGTCTTTGATTTTCTCGATTTCCTTGAAGGCCGTAATAGCTGATATAAATCCTTCGAGCATGTTACTATCTCTTTCTCCGTGCGAGCCGTGCACGTTGTAAATGACCCTGTTCGGCATTTACCCACAGCAAGAGCCAAAATCAATTGGTTGAGCTGTTCTGGCGAAAAGTTTGCCATAACGCCTTCTCATTGTCTGTAGCTGCGTTTTACTTCCTCTGTCATAAAAATAGTCCACAAGATGGGCGCCAATTGTAGGGCGAGACTCTTCTAAAAGTAATTCCCTTGATGAAAAAAGAATTAAAAAAAACAATCCGGTTCGTTTTACTATTTTTTTATTACGTCGGAAGAAGAAAAAAAAATCAAAAAAAGTGTATTTGTTTACAAAACGTACTTAATAATTTGGGTATTAAGGAAGACCTGGGAAATCGCCCAGTTCGTTCTTTAATAAACAGCGGGCGAACGGAAAGAGACCTCCTAGGAACTCACCTTAGAGTGTCTTCTTCCGATGCTCCGATAATACTCTAAGTTTAATTTACTTCTGTTGGGCTTTTATACTCTATTACGCAATCACAAAAGACAGCTTTTACACATGATCAAACAGTTTATATTAAGCTTTTATGGAAGTATACAAAAAAAAACAAATTTAAAATAGGGTAACTAAACAAAAATTGGCAATATAATTATTTAAAAAAATTAATTCTTTACAATATGTGCCCATTGCCATCAAATGTACATCAGAAACCGTGGAGACGTGTATTTTTTCTGTTTGCAACGCTTAACTTCAAACATAAAACTACTCGTACCACAGAACACTGAAATGAAAATGCGACAACGAACCAGTTTCTTTATTTATTTTTTCATTGCTCATGTTCATACGTCATCGACTTTTGAGAGATGAATGCGAATTTTAACTATTTCCAACCAACAATTTTATAAACTATATAAATATAATAAATATAATTAATACATCTGTGGTTGTATAAATATGTATCCTTCTTTTTTATTTACAAATATTTGGATTTAGAAACAGATAAATAAAAAAAAAAAATGTCTAGTAATAGGAAATCAGGAGTTTCTTGTCCAGTATGTAAGAAAACGAATCGAAATTTTCCTAATTTAAAAATTTTTGCATGCCCGTCAAATGAAAAAAAAGAAATTTTGAGCCGTTTGTGGAGACAGGCATGTGAGTTTGAGAGTGAGAGAAGATATTTCGTTTGTCAAAATCACTTTTTATCTGAATTTATTAGAAGGAAAATGCTAAAGAGGAATGATGTGGCTTCATTTAATCTAAATAGGAATGAAAATCAGATGGATTTAGATTTAGAATATCGTATTTCCCCTATGCGTAGAATACATTCTAGCGAGTCAGATGTAGTAGCATGCGTTAATTGAAATTATTGGAAAAACGTGTGAAATATGAAAAACATATTCCTCAGCTCCAAAACACGATTTCCATTTTCAAACAAAGAAATAAAAAAATAAGACAACAAATTAGCAGAATAGGCAGAGCTCATGCTCTCTGACGGGGAAATGGAAAATCAAAACAGGTCAATTTAACATCAGAAATTCAAAAGGTTAAGATATCGGAACATTCAAAATTATTTTGTGGTTTGCTAATGGGACTATCTAAATCAAACAAATACAATAGAGAGGAGAAAGAACTTTCCCAAAATATTTTTTATCGCTCACAGAGCGCCTACAAATTTTTCCGTGAAGGTCTAGGCTTTCGACTTCCACAGATATCTACTTTATACCGGGTTCATAAACAATGCTGATAATTGTTTAAAATCGAAAATAGCTTCATTAAGCCAGCGTTAACAAAACGTGGTTTTAATCTTTGACGAAATTCGAATACGATACGAAGATCTGGGATCCGAAAGGAAGCCTTTATGCCAACGAAATATGCAATATTTTTTGTAATGAAAACCCTAACAATTGAATGTATCTGAGCATAATCCGGTTATCATTTACAACAGCCAAAAAATTTACTGCTTTTATGATTTTCCTCATCTAATAAAATCTTTAAGAAATCTGTTACTGAAATCAGATTTGGAAACTTTATCTACAATTTAGAAAGTGAAAATATTGCTAAGACTTGTTTGAAATTCACTAGTTCCAAATGCCTTTAGCTCCAAATGCCTTTAGCTCCAAATGTCTTTGAGAAAATGAGAGTAAGTTTAGCAACGCAAGTGTTCAGTAGGACACCAGCTCCTGCTATAAAAACTGCTCCTCAGCTTAATTGCTGCAATACACCTCAGAGCTAGCTCAAGCAACACAAATGTTTACCAGCAAAATTAATGATCTTTTTGACGAGTATAGTAGTTCACAATATGACAAAAATATTTTGAAACGTGGAGTAAAAGTGGGAAATACTGCATACAATTATATAAAAGATATTTTGAAGTATTTATTTGAATGCAATAACAATTTCCCTGATCACACCAAGAAACTTTTGTTTAAAGGAATTAGAACAGACGCTTAATGGGGTTATTTTGCTATGAGGCGATATAGCTAATGGGATATTTTTCAGGATATCTAGCTCATAAAATGTTATCAAAGCAAACCTGTTCAAACTGTTCGCAAAGCTTCAAAAGAAAATAGTGAAAAAATAACATGCCCGTCTGAGCTTTTTAATATTCGCGAAAAACTTTTCGCAAAATAGTGATTTTGGTAGTCTTTTGGCACCTACTGACGAGCTTTTCAGCACATGTAAGTTTCATTTCAAAATACATATTTCATGTAATTTTTAAGCAGTGCCCTCACATGAAAAATATTAAAGAAAAGATGGCTTTGGAATGCATTAGACAAACAAATTTAAGAGATCCTAGTTGGTTGGATGAAAATAACACTTTCTTGAGCCATCGAAAAGAGCTGCTTTATTTTGCTCTCCTTGTTCTGTTACGAAAACACTGTTCCTGGTGAACGAACAAAAGAATTAAAAGCAAACATCAGAAAATTCAAATTCTTTCAGAAAAAGCTGTATTGAATCACAAGGAGTGAGATTTGATATACGATAGATACCCAGTTTATCCGACAGCTCAATTTGCGTTGAAGCAATCAGCATTGGTCCAATACGCTCGAATAAACACCACTTCAAACCGCATTGAAATATTCAACACGCATACGTTCATTCCTGCTTATAAAGCGCATTGAAAATTTGTAACGGCTTTGAATTATCTTATAAACATTTTCAAATCGCATAGAAACATTTTACTCTCTCGCGCTCTCATCATTCTTTCATCATCGGCCAGGTATTAATTGTGTATTTAAAATGTGGGGTTTCAAACGAAATATTTGGATAGAAAAAGAAATAAAAAGAATATATTCTTCCATTATCGTGCAGGTAATCAGTTGTGTATTTAAAATGTGGGATTGCAAACGAAAATTTGGAAAGTGAAAGAAATAAGAACAATGTATCAGCGTTAGTTCGCTTTTACACGTCGCATGTGTGTAATGGGCATGTTCTGGTTATTTTCTTTTGAACTGTCATTCAGTGATACGCGCAATTTTACACGAAAGCCTTTCCCCCTTCTTTGGTTTTTCATGTTATTTGACAGCTCTCTTTCATTTCATCTTTGGCGCTCAGTCTTTCATAATTGAAAATGAGCCCCCTTGTTATTTCTTTGTTTCATTTAAGTTCATCTGCCATACTGAAATGTTGTGCTCGTAACAACAGCGAAAGAAGTAATGAAGCAAATGCGAAAAAGAAAGAAGGAGAAAAAGAAATGTCAAAAACATGCAATGAAATTGCTACCCACATGCAGTGGGAATTTGGTTAATTGAGTATTTTTTTTTTCATTATCTCTCTCTTTTGCACTCATTTGAATCTTTCGAGTACTATGCATAAACTCTACGCTGCGCGCTGGTGGTGAAAGCTGAAAGCAAAGTAAAAGAAAGGGCTTTTGCACAGAAATTTGTTTTCCGTTTTCTTCTTTGCGAAGCAGAAAAGCTGTTTGTTTGCATCATTGTTTGCTTATAGGGCTCATACACTACGCAGACACGTCTGCACAGACCAAGGAAATTTCAAAATATTTGGTATTTGCTAGAACGTCGTTGCAAACAGACGACATGGATACACATTTTTGCAACAACAAAATATATACATATGTCTGCAGCGACAGTTTGTGTAGTGTATGGGCCTATTATCGCAAAAAGATCAACATTTTTTTTGTATGGGGCTGCGACATCTGGGTAAGTTTATTATCTGTGCTTTAAGCCTTTTAACTTCCTTAAGCCGGTCTAGCATGGAATGCATAAACTTTTCCAGATATTCACTTGTTATTTCTTATCGTTCCGATAAAAACAAAGCTTTTAACTGAGGATTTGATGTAATAACATGTCTTCGTAATCTCTTCTCTAAATGATTCCAAAGACGTTGTGCTGGGTTAAGATCGGGGCTTTGTGGTGGTGTTACAAGCAAGTGAGGGACATTATGTATCAACCTCACCATTTGTGCGGCACGCTTGGGATCTTTGTCTTGTTGGAAGTAAGCATCTTTCAAAATAACCATTTTCTGTGTATTTTTCCTGCTAAATTTTGTAGTATACTTCTTTTGTCATGATCTCAATAACTATGACTAAATAACCGATTCCATCATAAAACCACAATCTCCGTGATTTACTTTTGGATTTTGGATTCAAAGGTTCACTTGGTTGTCTTCATGGTGTTGAATTTTGACTCTTCTGAAAAGATAGTAGAAGTCAAATCCTTTGTTTTTGTATTCATCAGCAAAGTCCTCTACTTTTTTTATTAGCATCGCTGACGAAAATATTCCTTCTAGCGGTATAGGATTTATACTCAGTTCGTTGTGTCCATCTACGTACGCTGCTTTCGTTAGGCCTTAGTCGTTCGCAGATCTGCGTGAGAATAGACGTGTTTCGGCTTTTCGTAAAGAAAACAAATTTCAGTTTCCTCCTAAATAGAATCAGTTGCAATTTCGTTAATTGACTCACTAGCCCAACGGTTAGCGGCGTCAGTCATCGAATCGTGGGACACGGGTTCGTATCCCGGGTCAAACTCAGAACTTTTTATCTCCTCAAATTGTGGAAATATATTCATATAATAATATAAAACAAGACCAACAACAACAATAAGGAAAGTAATCAGGTGATGGATGCTGGAGAGCGTTCCGCTCTTCCCATAACAGAAGTTGAAAAAGGCAACAATTCTCTTGCCGGTGCCGTGGCGAAAGCCATTAAAAGGAGGAAGAGGTTAAAAAACCCTCCTAATTTAACGAAAAAAAAGAAGTGCCGTTTTAACAGATGAAAAAGATAAACAACACAAAAAATCAAAATACAATCAGATGATGCGCTGAGGTACATCTCTGATGAGGTCCAGTATGAGGGGGGCAATAACAACCTCTCTAGTGACATCTGAGTCGGAAGATGAAGATGAGGAAATAAACAACATAACAGCAGCATACAAAAGCTGACAGAAAAAGTACTTGCTATTAAGCAAAACCAAATAGAACGTAGGCAGAGGGGGCAATCGTTGTTGAGCTCCCAAAAACAAAATCAGCAGCAGCAGCAGCAGAAACAACAGCAGCAGCAGAAACAGCAACAGCTGAAAAAACAGCAACAACAACACCAGCAGCCGCAGCAATAACAACAGCAACAGCAGCAACAACAACAACAGCAGAAGAAGAAGAAGGAGAAGCTGCCTCCTATCAATACCTATAAATTAGAGGTAAGTGCAACCAAGGACCTGTGTAAGTTGGTCATTGGTAACAATTTTAACATTAAGAGATTGGGGAACGATCGTCATGATACAGTGACATGGCTACGCGAAAGTGAAAGAGCTCATAAACGAAACGACGACGGAGCACTTCTCATTCACACCGAAGTGTGAAAAGCGGCAATCGATGCTGCTGAAGGGGTTGGAACCGTGAGATTCTGGCACTGCTCAAAGAAAAGGAGTGCGAAGGACTCAAGTTTGTAGGGGTAAGGCCATTTACCACAGATAGAGCCAGGCGGGAGAAACGGAGTCTGCCGTTCTTCCTGGTGCAGCTCTGTCCCGAAAGCCCTCTGGACAGTCTAAGGAGTATCAATGTCCTGGACTACCAGATGGTTCACTGGGAAAAATTAAAAAGGAGCGAATGCGTTATACAATGCGTTTGTTGCCAGAGGTTCGGGCACGCCGCGTC
Organism: Volucella bombylans; assembly: GCA_949129095.1. Lineage (NCBI taxonomy): Eukaryota > Metazoa > Arthropoda > Insecta > Diptera > Syrphidae > Volucella > Volucella bombylans. The sequence continues at coordinate 26,306,997 of OX422143.1, read as the reverse complement.
GAACTGCCAAATGCAGCCTCGATGCGTGAAGTGTGCTAAGAACCACAGTTCCGAGGAGTGTGCTCTGGGTGTTGACGGAGCATCCGATAGGTCGCAGCTCTCGTGCGTGTTATGTGGGAACATGGGACACACCGCAAACTATCGGGTTGTCCTAAGTTCGCTGACATTAAGAAAGCAAAACTGGCTCGGCAGCAGAAGGTGGAGGTAAAACGTTCACCTGTTAGGTTCAAAACACCAACCGTCACGTCCCAAATTTCCTACGCCTAAATGGCGTCAGGTAGGGGGGCTACGGTACATCAAACGACTGTTGCTTATCCGGCGCCAATACCGAAAACAACGGAAGCTGCACCTGTTATGTTTGAGAGTGAATAGACGCAATTTTTTTTCGACTCCGGTAAAAACAATTAAAGCTCGTGTGTTATAAACTATTTCTAATTAAATTGTGCAGGAATCATTCAGTTTGCACATTCCACATTCGAATCAATAAGAATTCTTATAAAAAGGAGGAAGAAAGGAAAGACAAACTTTATTTTTATTTGAAACTGAAATTTGTGTTTCTCTCATTAAATAACATACATATCAAACACCACACGATGTCGTCTGCAGCTAACACCCGCGGAAAACTAGCTCGAGCGCAACAACAACATGCAAGAGTTTAAGCGGCACACTGACTCTATCATTGCAACTTTCAAAGGAGAGTTGGATAAAATTCGCAACGAATTATCACTTAAGGTACATAACATCGAAATACAACTGACCGGAAACATCAACTACACTACATCCGCAATCACTGATTTGACCCAACGCACAGCGGCAATGGAACTCAATGTAGACAAAGCTCTCGCCGGAGAGATTTCTGAACTGCGTATTCGTTGTGACATGCTTGAAAAAAAAGAATTCTTAACTGATGCTGTTGTTTTCGGCATCCCAAAACTCACCGATGAAAACTTGCACTTCATTTTCAATAAACTCTGCGACACCATCGAGATATCACCACCAGCCCTGAAGAATGTTTTCCGAACAAAACACCGCAATAACAATGACGGCCCACCTGTCATTTTCCAGTTCAGCCGCGTTGGAGAAAGGAATAAAATGCTAAAAGCACTTGCTTGCTACCGAAAAAAGACAAAGCGACCGATCTCTTTACGCGACACTGGGATTGATTCAGACAGTCATGTGTTTGTGAACGAAAGCTTGACTCCACGAAATCGGACTCTTCTCCAGCATGCAGTAGGAATGAAGAAAAAAGGCCAACTGTTTTCCGTGCAAACGTACCTTGGGCCTGTGTTGGTGAAATCTGCCGTAGACGGAAGGAGTGTAGCTGTTGTGGACCTTGACTGTTTAAACGCCGTTGCCGAGAGATGCCAGATGAATCGCGATGATCAACAAAGAAATGCAGCTAATCGTAAACAAAATTGATTTGTGTTTACCTTTATCTTACAACAATTACAGTAATTATCTTTTGATTATTTTGATTATGGAACCTCTAAGTACTATTGCACTTGGAAGGTGGTGGACACAATTTACGGGATGTGGCCAACCAGATCGTAAATTGTGAGGTATTGGACCGCCTCTCTCTTTATATTTTTAAATATTCTCTCTTTTACATTTGTACATCAATGGCCAAAGTTAATTTATTTTCCCTTTTTATTTATCTCCGTTTTGCTTGTGTTTTTGCTTCTCCTGTGTTTGGTGGTTATTCCGTCCCCGCATATGGAATTAAATGCTTATAATAGTGGTTTTAGTTCTAGCGAGAGTGATATGGATGTTAGGCTATACGAAATGATTCGTGTATTGCGTTCACAGATAAAAGGCATCGACGTCTGTCATATTAATGCTCAGAGTCTGAAACCAAAACTGGATGAATTTCGTCTGCTGTTCATTAACTCTAGAGTTTACTTAGTTTGTGTATCCGAAACTTGGTTTTTTCCCGAGTTCCCGAATGAGATCTATAATATGGATGGTTATAAGCTTCTTAGAGGTGATCGAATTGGATGATTGGGCGGGAGTGTGGCTGTTTATGTGCGCAATGGATTACGAGCTAATGTTGTCTGCAAATCAACTGCTAATTCCACATCCGATTATGTGTTTGTTAATGTTGTATATGGTGTTGAGTGTTTGTTAGTTGGAGTAATTTACAGACCAAATAAATACATAGATATCTCGCCTATTTTTAGTGTACTGGATGGGATTTCTTGCTCCTATCCTAATATTATTATTACCGGCGATCTAAATTGTAACTTACTAAATGTTTGTGCTTCCGCTCAGTTAATTGAAAGATTTAAAACCATTCACTTGACACCTGTTAATACATCGACTGCTACACATTTTGCATACGACCCTGCTACCCTTCTTGATGTGATCTTTGTTAACGATAGTAGAAAAGTCCTGCTCTATAGTCAACTCACAGCACCTGGCTTCTCCAAACATGATCTGATATTTTTTGAAATTTTTTTTAGATATCCAATTTGACGCAGCTAATTATGTCATTGCTTATAGAGATTTACAAAACATAGATTACCTAAGTTTACGGTCTGACGTTATCCAAATTCGGTGGGACTATATTTATTTGATGGCATCAGTTAATCAGCAAATATCATTTCTGGAGCAAAATATAAAAACACTCTTTGATCAGCATGTCCCGTTACGACATAGGGCCCCTGTTACCAGATCCCCCCCTTGGCTCAATAGAGATTTACTAGATCTGATCCATAATCGCAATAATGCATACGCTCGTTGGAAACGATACAAACTCCCCGTGCTTTACGACACTTATCGGTCCCTTCGCAACATAGTTGTTCTTCGTATAAGGACTGCCAAGCGGCGCCATTATGAACATTTCCTCAATCCTGAAACCCAGACTGGGAAAGTTCTATGGAAAAAACTGCGCAAACTAGGCAATGGGAGGCAGCGTTCAGGTGCAACTGACGATGTAGACTGTAATGCTCTCAATTCGCAGTTTGTGTCGATCTCTGCCGCCAATTCAATATCAAGACTCCGCACAAACTCCTGCCTGCTTTTATACTGTATACCTTTTATACTCAAGCACATAACACACATTTTTGATCACATACTTACCACTTGTGAATACCCCCTTTCGTGGAAAATGGCTAGGATATTACCAATACCCAAGTCGCAAAGCCGAACTAACATTGAGTATAGACCAATCGCAATCTTATCGTTTCTATCCAAAGTATTCCAGAAAATTATGCTAAAGCAGATGCAAGCACACCTAAGCTACAACAATCTCTTAAATCCCACCCAATCCGGTTTTCGCGCAAAAAGGAGTTATAAAACTGCACTTTTACTTGTTATCGACGACATCCGCAATGGCCTGGAAACTATTTCCTACGTTCTTGACGTTGTTGCACTTCTCGAAAACATTTGACACGGTGGACCACTTTCTCCTCTGTAAGAAGCTGCGGTATGAATTTTGATTTTCGTCTCTGACAGTCAAACTCTTGAATTCATACCTCACGGGCCGTCAGCAATGTGTGACAGTAGGAAGCCAAATGTCTTCGTTTCTTGGAGTTCGAGGGGGAGTTCCACAGGGTTCGATTCCTGGGCCCATACTATTTTCACTTTATGTGAACGAACTCCCACAACTTGTTAAACATTTTACTGCCCACATGTTCGCTGACGACGTCAGTATTGCCATTGAAATGGTGAACGAAGATCTTGAGATCATACAGCAGTGGGCCTTTAAACATAATCTATCACTGAATCCAGCGAAGTCCAAAACACTCTGTATTTATAAGCAGTGACTAGATACTACCACATTTCCACCAATAAAATTAGGGCAGTCATCCATAGAATACGTCACGAAGTCTCGAAATGTGGGTATTGTTTTCAACGATACTCTTACCTGGACAGATCATGCTGCAACTACAATCGGAAAGGTATACAGTGGTCCCCGACTGCTATGGGCAACGCAAAATTCTTTACCAATCAAAATTAAGATGTTACTTGTTAAGTCCCTTTTATTACCTATATTGCTACATAGTTGCGAAGTTTTCTGTCTTGTTGACTATAATACTAGACGTAAACTAAATGTCATCTACAACAACCTAGCAAGACATGTTTTTAGTAAACGATACTTCGACCACATATCAAGTTACTCTCTATAAATAATGGGCCTCAGCTTTGACAACCTCATTAAGTTTAGAACGCTAATCGTCTTGCGTAGTGTAGTACAGACCCAACAGCCTGAGTATTTGTATAACGGATTAAATTCTGCGAGTTCACAAAGAACAGCCATCCTTATTCAGCCCTGATCCCACTGCTTGCAATCTGAGCGCTCATTCTTCGTCCATGCCACTCTCCTATGGAATTCATTACCCATTACACTAAGGAGAACCACAAACACAAGCACATTTAAAACCTATCTTTTCCAACACCTGGCCAGTGATACATAAATACATATTTATTAAATGTTACATATTTTTATTGTTTTTGTTATTAATTCACTTTTATAGTTTACAATTAAATTAATTATATGTAGTCACCTATTTATATTGTTAAACTTGCTTTCGAACTTACAATTTTTGTAAAGCAATAACTATCTGTACAATAACAATAAGATTTAATCTTACTGTGTACATATTCTTTAAATAAATAAATAGATACAAATACAAATAAAACATGCTGGCCATCTTGCTCGCAATCCAAGGGCAGATGGGTCAGCTGCAACAGCAGGTACAGGAACAGGCCAAGTGGGTGGACCAGATCTACGCGCAGCTGCCGGGCCTAACGCAACACATGCCGTAATGGTGCGCACATGGTGGAGCAAACTTTGAAGGTCCTTGCGGTGAATGTTAATTCACTGATTAGGATCGAACGAAGAGCCGCGATGTTTAAATTGCTAAAAGACCAAACTCCTGATGTGCTTTTCGCAAGCGAAACCAAGGTAACCGATAAGCACAAACTGGAGTACAATAATTATATTGTTAGAAGAAGAAACCGGCCCAGATCCAAACGTGGAGGCGGTGTCGCGATCTTCATTAAAGAAGGTATAAAATTTCACAGAGTGTACAAGGGAGAATTGCGCAGGTTCCGGGTGTTGGAGGCAGTCTTCATTTACATCCCGCTCCGCAGTGGAAACGGCTGTACCTGGCCTCTGTTTATGCACCTGAGGCTTCACAATCCGCTCTATTCATTACAGAGCTCGACACGCTTCTTCGACTTCTGACGCTGGAATCGGGGGAGAATTATTTTATAATCGGCGGGGATTTCAACACTAAACACGGAGATTGGGGAAATAATTTGCCATATACTAGAGGGAACCTATTACTCGATTGGTGGGGTCAGCATCCAACTACTAAGTTTTTTGCTTAAAATTTATTTTCTTAGTTTTAGTATTAATAAATGTAAAAATATAATTAGACTGTAAGATACGTCGAAAGACATAGTTTAAGTGTTAGGTTTAACTTAGAGTGCCTGCATGGGGCCAGTAAGTTAGAATAAGATTATATGTAAGTAATTTAAGCTAATTTTTAAGCGTTTTTTGTTTAGCATATAGGAGTAATTTAATTTAAGTAAGCACACGCAGTGTGAAATTTAAAAAAAAAAATCGATTTTTTTTCCATATTTCGATAAGTTATACCTTTAAAAATAACATATTAAGATTTTAAATCGATATCTCAAATAGTTTTTGAGTTACAGCCATTTGAAGAGTAACTGCTCGGTAGTTAATAGTTGTATTAGCATACATCATTTTATCTTTAAACGCGTTTTTCTCGAAACAGCATTTTTCAAAATTGCTGCAGTGATAACTCGGAGACAAATGATCCGATCACTATCAAATTTTTTCTGCATGTTCTGTATATAGTTCTCCATACAATGACCTACCAGTTTTTTGATCTGATCAAAAATCTAATTTTGGCAGGCCAAAAACGACCGAAATTTTGAGTAAAATTCAACTTTCTTTTTAAAAACGCCGCCATTTTGTCAATTTTTGATTGTTTTTTCGATCGTAGGTCATTGTACGGACAATATCTTCTAGTTTAACGAGAATTGTTTTTTTTAGGTTTCATCCACGGAGAAGGCCGGAATCACTGCAGCAGTGGAGGACCTTTTTTTTTAGCGCCGTCAGAGATCGCGTGTATCTCGAAAAATATTTAATTTTTTTTTTCAAAAATTTTACTGTGTATTCCTAAAATATGTGTAAATATACTCTTAAAATTTTAAAACAATTAATAGAGTAGTTTTTTTTTTTTTTAATTCCCAAAAATCGCCTTTTTTTTAGGCTGTCTCACTAGGCGTGCCCCTTAAGTTAAAAAAATAAAAATGCATAAAAACTGAAACTGAACTGGTGGGGTCAGCACAATGTCATGTACAGACTCGGTCTTAAAGCGACGGATAACCCGTCGTTTCCCAGAGGCGGGTATTGCGACCATAGCGCTTTTAGCACCGAAATTACAGTGTCCAACGAAATTGAGGAATTGGAGGAGTTTGTCCAAAGATATTCTTACAACTACAGTAAGACTCGATGGACACGCTTCTCCGCAATCTTCACAAGAGCGCTCTCCTCGAACACGTTCTACCCACCGTCCAATAGGAATTTGTCAATCTAGGAGATGGACAATTACCTAAAACAAATGAACGAGACAATTAAACAAACTATGGACACTACAATACCGCGGTATTGACGTACAACTAACGACGACCTGTTCCGCAATCCTACTGTTGACGCAATACACCGACAGAAAAGTAGACTTCCGACAAGACTCAAAAACTTGTATAGACAGTTAACTGACAGACAAGACCCGGAGATTAGGACACTAAAGTCGTCGATTAAAAATGTGCAAACGTTAATAAAAGAGAATTACAGAATTTCTGTAAGTTTGTATTGGAACAACAAGCTTCGGGCTATAAGCACCAGCAACCCGAATATGTTCCCGCAATTAAATAAACTATTTCGGAGAAAAAATCAAAACGACCTTCAGTGTCTTAAAATAGACCGGACAACAGACAACGAACGGTTACTGACAATAGCAGGTATCGATCCAAATGAGGCCGCTGCTGATGACGACTTCTTTGTGATCGAGGATCCACAGGAGAAAGTTGAGGCCATAGGGGCGACTTTCCAGGAAGTATACAAGGCCACTGACACCATTGCCCCTAATTATGACCTGGACAATCGCATCTTGGTGCACGACTTCTGCATTCGAAATGAAATAGGGAACTGGCGATCCGAGGGCTCTGGTTTCACCCGGTATAGCGACGGAAATACGGCAAATAATGTCATTTCCAGAGAGAGTGACCTACCCCCATTCATTTCGAACGAAAAACACCATGAGATCTTCGACACAATCATGGCTAAGAAATCAGTGGGGACTGATGGTATTCCGAACATCGTACTTCGATATCTTCCTCTAGAAGCGGTGGACATTTACACCACCCTGTTTAATAATGCAATGAATAATGCACATTATCCAGCGCATTAGAAAACGGCGGTGGTTCAACCTATCCCCAAAAAGGGAAAGGATATATCCAATCCGGCGAATCTCCGGTGGTGTATCCAATGGTTAGAGGGTCTTTTCTATAAGCTGACTAGGCTGGGGATCAGTAAACCACTCTTGTACATTCTTTATAATATGCTAACCAACAAAAAGTTCATCGTGAAAAATGGTGATGTGACTTCTGTGGGAATATTTCAAATTAAAAATGATCTTCAGCAAGGCGCGGTCAATTCGCCGATCTTATTCAACATATATATAAGCGACTTGATAAGTTCACTTCCCCATACTATTGCGTACGCAGACGATTTGATAGCGTACAGAACAGGTCCAAAAATCGAGTTCATTAATACTCTCTTGCAGCGTGACTTCGATAAGATAAGACGGTTTTGCGATGACTGGAAGTTGAAATTCAACGTTCAGAAGTCGGAAACCATTCTCTTTAGGATGTCGTTGTCTGGAGCCTCTTGCCTGTCTAAATGTAGTCAGATGCCTTGGGATCTGGCTAGATCAGTTTCTGTATCTTAACAAAAATGTAGATGCTGCTTTGGCCAGAGCTAAAGGTGCTTTTGCCATTACATAGAGACTGTTTCATAGCAGCCAATCCAAACAAAAGTTACCGAAATGGTGTCGAAAATGAAAGCTGAGGGACTGATTGAAGAATCGCAAAGTCCGTGGGCATCTCTAGTGGTCGTCGTGAAGTAGAAAGATGGCAGCGCGAGGTTGTACACTACCGGCGTCTCAACGATGTCACTAAAAAGGACAGCTACCCACTTCCGAGAATCGATGACACTTTGGATATGCTCTCTGGAGCGAAAGGGTTTTCAACTCTTGACTTGAAGAGCGGTTACTGGCAGGTAGAGATAAATCGTACGGATCGTGAGAAAACTGGCTTCACAACAGGAAGCGGTCTTTGGCAGTTTGCAGTGATGCCGTTTGGACTGTGCAACGCTCCGGCCACCTTCGAGCTACTAAACACCAACTGAGAAGCTTCTTGGGACTCGCCACGTACCACAGAAGGTTCGTAAAGGATTTTGCTGGTATTGCAACTTACGGAAAAAGGCCGACAGTTCAGGTGGTCTGGAGAGTGTGAAAAAGCATTTCAAGAACTGAAGCGACAGCTGTGCAACGCCCCCACCTTGAGTTACTCCACACACGGAAAAATGTTCATCGTGGACGCAGCGGCTAGAAATGTTGGGGTCGGAGCTGTGATCTCCCAAGTTCATGATGGTCAAGAGAAAGTGGTCGCATATTACAGCAAAGTACTCTTCAGACCTAAACCTGCTTAACTCGCCGCGAGCTTCTGGCTTTAATTCTGGCTACGAAGCATTTCCATAAGTACCTCTACGGACAAAAGTTAATTCCTCGGACAGACCACGCAGCTCTGAAATGGCTACTTCAATTTAAGAACCCTGAAGAAGAAGTTGCAAGATGGATCGAGCAGTTGCAGGGCTACGACTTTGAAGTGCAACAACGTATGCAACTAATCGTGCCACGGTCCAGAATCAGCCAAGTACTCCATGAAATACATGACGGGATCTCAGGAGACCATTTGGGAGTAGACAAGACGTTCGAAAAGGTAAGGGAACGTTTCTATTGGATGTCGAGAATTGGTGGAAAAAGTGCATAAGGTGTGCACGAATAGCCATCGATATCGCTGTGCCGTTTCCCGAAACGGCAACCGATATACCCCCGTGGTCACGGACTACTTCAGTAAGTGGCCGGAAGTGTTTGCTATCCAAAATTAAGAGGCTAAGACAATAGCCGAACAGATAGTCAACAACTAGGTGAGCAGATTTGGGGTTCCAATGGAGCTACACTCGGATCAAGAGCAAAATTTTGAATCAAAAGTCTTCCAGGAAGTGTGCCAATATGTGGGAATAAGGAAGACGAGGACAGTGCTGCTACAACCTCAATCTGATGGAGCGGTAGAGCGATTCAATCGGGCCTTGAATGAGCATCTATCTAAGGTCGTCAGCAACTGCCAACGGGATTGGGATCGACACATACCAATCTTCCTAATGGCCTACCGAAACACGGTCCACAGTTCAACAGGACACATACCATCCGAGATCTTATTTGGTCAAACAGTTCGGTTGCCGATTAAAGCAAAATTCGGAACCCCACCTACGGAGCCCAAAGAGGTGAACGATTACGAGCAGCAGGATTCGTAAATTGCATGAAGATATCAGAGAAAATATGAAGCTGGCGAACTATGCCTTTATGCCAAAGCGAATCAAACAGTCTCTCAAGGTCAATGTCCAAACCCACAGTACATTTTTTATTCCTGAGATTTTGGATTACCTTGTTACTCAAAAGTAGTTTCGTGTGTTCGGTTAAGCACTCTTTCCTGTTTGCATTTGCGTGTTTGAGATCACATTTACATCTTCACAATATGTATGTGATGAGAATGTGATCGGCTAAAACTTTTTCAAATAATTTCCCTATATTGGAGAGCAAGCATATAGGACGCAAATGTTCGATTTCTTTAGTTGATTTTTTTTTCCTACTGGTAAGAGTTTTGATTTTTTTTCCAAATTGTACGGAAATATCTATCCGTTAAACAGAGAGCACAATGTTGAAACCAGCTTAGGGCAACATTTGCGTAAATTAAAATTGTATATCTCATCAATGCCCGATGACAGCTTGTTATTAAAGTTGGCTCTAAGAATTTTGATTTTTTCAGGCGTGGTAAAAGGTATTTGGGTTTTGTAGAACAAAGATATGGTGAAAACGTCGTAAGAGAGGTAACACATTGACTAGCACGAAATTCAGTAAAACTAACATAACTTCAGTAGTTAAACTGTTATTGAAATGTGGTGTTTTTGCTGAGTAAACATTGGCATAGTAGTTAACTTAGTATTACTATCAACTAGTTCTAGACCGTTATATGTTAGAATGTCTTTTGAGATGTCTGAGTCAAAAAATTGTCTTACTGTTATTCTAGAGACTTACTACTAGTAGATACTTCTTTAAAAGCTTGAGGAGAAGGTTTTATTTTCTGTATTTTTAATTTGAACGCAGAATTGATATTTGTTCTCTCACTTATTATTTTGCTAAGATAATTAATTCCTGATGACAACTCGGAATATTCTTGATTTATTCTATTGAGATGTCTATGGTAAATTCTTTTAAGTTTTTTAAGCCAATGGGAAAGTAGTTTAATCAATTTCAATGTAAGAGAACATATGCTTATGTATTTGAATTGCTTAGGTTAGTATATAACGGAGTTAGAATTAATACCTGATACCAATGCTAAGTTAATTTTTTCTGTAAATGCATCTATTTCTGTATTGGAAAGGTTTCTATTAAATGAAACGTTGAATCGAGAAATACCATTATGAAGATCGACTCTGAAAGCTGGCCAGTTGGTGTTTTTGAAGCTTATGTACGCCTTTGGTGGTACCAAAATAGGTGTAAACGTACCAAGACTTATTTTATAGGAAATTCCGTAATGTTCAGATATCGTAGGAAAGGTAAGACAGCAGTTATTATGAGATCCATCACTCAAGCAGGACGACAAGAAAAAGCCTAATACGGAAGAGTAACGAAGGAAGGTTGGGCTGTTTGGTGAGATTAAGTCAAGATTTAAGAAAAGACGATTAAAGAGCAATCCTAAACTCTGTTCCCATTTTCTGTTTTGGACGCTATCTCCTCAATATTGATGGCGAGCTTTAAGTCTCCTCCAAATACCACAGCGTCAAATGTGTTGGCTACTTTATATAGCCTATCGAGTTCTTTTAGTAAATTTCGACCTGCGTTTGTTGGGATGTAAATGCTTCCTATTAGTATTCTTGATTGTGTTCTTTGTGGATTTTTAAGAGTAATTGAGGCCAAGAAACTGCAAAAATTTTGCTGCTAAAAGGAACAGGAATGGATTTGTGTTTTTCGTCTAAAATAATTGCGGTTCCTCTTCCAACGTAATTGGGAATAATATTATAGCCACTTAATTTAGGTTTGTGTCTTGGTTGTAATATAGTTTCCGATAGTATTTTTAAATTCTCAAATCTTCTTGATCAAATCTTGAATTACAATTCATAGATATTATATTAAGTTTTGTTGGGGCCATTAAGAAAAAGTAAGAAAAAATTGTTTATTCCTTCGATTGAAGCAGTTGATATTTTGGGTAAAATTGATTAATTTTTAGTAAGAGGTCCCTAAAGGGGAACGTTAAATAAACTTAGAGATTCATTGAGGAAATGTTGGGGCTGCGCCTCATTAAATGTCATTTTACCTATGTCAGCATAGTTTTGCGGCCTTATGAGATGATTTACCGTTTCATGTACATGCCTTATTTTTAGAGCAGCTTATATCGCTAGCTGCGTGACCTGTTCGATTGCAATTGATGCATTTAAGTTTCGGAACTTCCTGATTTGCTTCACTACGTTTTTTACAACACTCAATACAAGGCTCTGAGTCATGATTTTCCCCACAAAGAACGCAGCGATTACTACAGGCACAACTGTTTCCCGTATGCCCAAATCGTTGGCAGCGGTAACACCTCACAACTACCCTATTAGGTTTCCTTTCTCAGTACACCCTTTGATGCAGCAAGCTTCTAATATTAATGTCTTTGATGAACTCCCCAAGTTCTAATTGAACAACAAAAATATTTAATTTGATATTTTGTGCTCTAGTTCTAGCAGTGAAAAAATGACTTACTTTACTAACCTTCACATTGGCGCAGATTCATTAAGCGCTTCCCAAATGCTTTCAATAGATGTACCCCCATCAATACCTTTAAGAAGCATAGAGGTTTTTTTAGTCTCTTTAGGAGCGAATGAATATTTCGTTTCTCGAAGACGTTTTATGATTAGATTATGCACACTAGCACTATTTACATATACCTTTATTTTCTGATAACTAAGATCTACAAACTTATATGGTATATTTGTAATGTCATATTCTAGAGCAACCAATTTAATAAGTTCAGTTAATAAAGTACAATTAGCACCAAAGATATAAATAGGTGAGCAATATACAATGATGTTTTTTTTCTGTCACATCCTTTTTAGAATTCTAAGGTAATTTCTGGCTTTTTGAAGGAATGTCGCGTCTCGTATTACTTACACTATTGACAAAGGAATAATTGTTCATCTCGTTTAGTTCTGCTAATGGCGAAATAGGATTAATATCAGGTGTAGATAGCTGATAACTCGCATTTGAATAATGATTCTGGTCGTTGTCATTTATTATTTTCCTTTTTCCCATATTTATGGTGTAGCTGTTTGCAGATCGTTTTAAATTGCCGATAACGAGTGTCCAATAGCTAGTGTTTGAGTTCTTTAATTCTCCCACACTTGCGCATGGGAGAGCACCAGGTTTGCTCATCGTTGGTCTGTGGGTGTGAGTATTCACCGAGAGGTTGCAATATGCATGTAAATTCGCATTAGAATTCACGTGTTTTAAATTATCACTAGCATTTGGATTTGAAATATTTTTATTCTCCAGCGCATAGGCTGGAGCATATTCCGAAACTTTAGCACTTTCCAATTTTATGAGTCTGGCTGTTCACTTCAAGAGCAGTCACAAACCGTTGTATACATGAGAAATGTCAAAATCGGAATTCACCGCGTAATTTTTATATGGGAGATGTCTCTCCTAAAACTTCTCTAATTTTGCCATTGGGACAATTCACACGTATTCACAGAAGGGTTCACAAGGTTAAGGACTATTAGTAAAGGGTTTTCCAATAGGGACTTGACAACTTGGAATTTAATTTGCGAACGCAGTCTTTCACTAACCATCAAACTGTCACTGAAGCCGATGGGCCATTTGAAGCGACGTACGTTTGCCGATTGGGTTCTGGAGAAGATACGCCAAGATGATGAATTTCTTCGCAAAATCATATTCAGTGACGAAGCTCATTTTTGGCTCAATGGGTTCGTCAATAAGCAAAATATGCGTTATTGATCGGGTAAAAATCCACATGTGCTTCATGAATCACCACTTCATCCACAAAAAATAACTGTTTGGTGCGGTTTGCATGCTGGCGACGTTATGGGGCCATATTTTTTCGACGATGACGATCGTCACGTTACTGTGAATGGTCAGCGTTATCGCGCCATGATCACCGATTATTTTTGGCCCGAATTGGAAGATTTGGACTTGGACGACATGTGGTTTCAACAGGATGATGCCACAAGCCACACAGCACACAATCGATTTATTCAAGAGTAAGTATGGTGAGCGTGTTATCTCAAGAAATGGGCCAGTCGATTGGCCGCCTCGTTCGTGCGATTTAACCCCGCTTGACTATTTTGTCTGGGGCTACGTTGCCATTGGTTTATGTCAACACGCCGACGACGTTGGAAGAGCTCAGAGCCAACATTGAACGCGAAATAGCGGCCGTTTCGGCTGAAATGTGTGGCCGAGTCGTTGAAAATTGGGTCCAAATAATCGACCGCTGCAAACGTGCCCGCGGTGGCCATATGAACGAAGTCGAATTCCATTCATAAATGTTTTGATTGTACTTCAAGCTGATAATAAAGTTTTTGAAATATCTCAAATGGTTTGCGTTTTATTTAAAAAAAAAAGTTGCCAAGTCCTCATTGGAAAACCCTATATAAAGTCGGTTTTGATTTTCCAATATCTGGAAAGTTTGCCATCTAGGTTAGTTTATGTATGGGCTGAATGCATTTCAATTGGTCATTTAAAAAAAAAATTGCAGGAAATAGTAAATTTCAAGTTATTTCAATTGGCAGTTTCCATTGGTTTATATCTGGAATAATACAAAAATGTTGGATCTAAAACTATTTCTATTATTCGAGGTCACCAACATTAATATAGAACAGTTACGAGCATAAATGAATTCATTTACTAATAGGACATAGACTAACTATACAAATATTTTAAAAACTAAAACATGGTCAAAAATGTTAATTTTACTTATCAGTATTATTTAATTAATTTATTTACTTAACACATTCAAACTAAAAGAACAGCAAGGAAATTGATTTTAAAAGTTGCCATTAATTAATAATCCTTTTCATTGATGTCCAGAGTACAGAGTTTGTGCCTAAACATACAAAATGCTTATACAATTTACTTTCAATACAAGCTTAATAAGCTTGATTTCAGAATTAAACTTTCAAAATATGATCCTTAGGTCCTCTTTTAATTTTATTCTGAAACTATCCCCTTTTTGTCCACTTAAAACAAAAAAAAAAGAGTTTTTTTTAATATATTCTATTATCTTCACTTTTTCACCACGTTGAATTAAATATACACCAGCGAAAAATATTTTTCCTTTTATTTTTGCCTTTATTATATATACTTAGCGTGAAATTTGTTGTCATTTTAGCCATTCTGACAGGGTATAGAGATTGAGAATGGGTTGGTGATTCACTTACAGTGTGTCTGTGCGAAAGTTAAACGTTTGCAAAAGCATTAGTAGAGTTTGATATCTAGGTATAGTTAGTCTATGTTCCAGATATTGGAAAATCAAAACCGGTTTTGTACTGATCGTCCCTATCCGTGTGAACCTGTCCGTGAATACGTGAGAATTGTCAACAATGTCAAAATTCGAAAAGTTTCACGTGTGACGTCACCCATATAAAAATGACGCTGTGAATTTCGATTTTGACATTTCTCATATTTACAAATCTAATTTCGTGTAAGTTGCAAAAAAATTTTATGTTGAACAATAATTTTGTTTATTATATTTTCTAGGACAACAAAAGAAGAAAAATTTACACATTTGGAGCAAGAAGAAAACATTTTCAACAGAATACTGCGGCCACGAACAGATTGCGTTGGATTGGAGGTGGCAAAAGCAGTTGGAAAAGTTTGTTTTCATTTTCTTGTGAGTAACTACAAACATTTTAATTTCAAAATAATTTATTTTACTTCTTTTTTACAGTAAGAACAATGAATCTAAATGCACCATTCAAGAGCTTTAAGAAATGTGGATGAGTGATCTAACTAATTACATGTAAGTAAAAAGAATACATTTTCGTATAGCTATACATATAATGTATTTTTCCTTGCAGATCCAACATTTGAAGTGCAATGGTTTCAAGAAAAGCGTTCCCAGTGTGGAACCATCGTGAGCTGATCAAATAAATGTGAGTAAAAAGAATACATTTTCGTATAGCTATACATATAATGCCTTTTTCCTTGCAGATCCAACATTTGAAGTGCAATGGTTTCAAGAAAAGCGTTCCCAGTGTGGAACCATCGTGAGCTGATCAAATAAACTTAATGCATTTTTTCGATTTTTGTTTTGTTTTGCTTTGTTTATCCAATAAATACAATAAATTTAAAGAAATTGTTTTTTCTTTCTTGGATTTGCTGCTTCTTCAATAAATTATTGACATTTGTTCATTTCACTACGGTGTGGGTAAGTTTTTCGCTTCACCATGAATGTTTTCATCAGGAGAGCATGTTCCGAAAAAATGTAAATTACAATTCATGAATAAATTGGATTATTAGATTAAATAGAAAATATTGTAGTATTAACTTTTCATATGAAGTAATAAATAATAATTAATGATTATTTTGTCTGTTTTTATTTGTGAAAATATAACAATAAATAGAAAATTAGTGCTTTATAGGTCCATTTAGTACGACAGCGAATTGACCAATTATTTTTTGAAAAAATATGGATGTGACTGGACAATTTAGCTCATATTTAATGCTTTTGTATTACTAATTCCATTACTAACGCAACATTTCCATATACTTTGCTCAATTTTTGCATCAAAAAATTTCCGAGAAGAAGAAAATCGATGTAAACACAACGCTGTACGCTTCACAAATATCACGTTGTAATTCTAAAATTTGGCTGGATTTTCGTGAATGTCAACGACATCAAATCGGCGTATAAATTTTATACCGTTGGAAAGAAACCTTTCGTCAGCGAAGCAAATAAAAAAAAAACAAAAGGACTTTGCTAATAAATAAAAAAACAAAGGATTTGTCTTCTAGGATTTTTTCAGAAGAGTCAAAATTTAGCATTTATGAATCAAATAGGCCTTCGAAAGCATGAAGACAACCAAATGAAACTTACAGTCCAAATACACAAGGCAAAAAGTAAAGCACGGAAATGGTGGTTGTGTAATATGGAGCAAAATATCCACTGTTGAGATCGGTAATTTAGTCACAGTAATTCAGAAAAAGAAGTATACTAAAATATTTACAGCGAAAATTTGCTTCAAAGGACACAAACAATGCTTATTGCGAAACATTTTTTACTCCCAACAGGACAACGATTTCAAGCATAAGTCCATATCCACATAAAGTCCCTCACTTGCTAGTAACGCCACCACATAGCCCCGATCTTAACCCGTTTTCTTTGGAACGCCTTTGGAATCATTAAATGATGAGGTTACGAAAACATGTCATCACATCGAAGCCTCAGTTAAAAATTTTAATTTTTAGCGGAATGGCAAGAAATAATATGTGAATATATGGAAAAGTTGGCGCATTCTATGCCAGACCAGCTTAAAGATGTTAACAGCATTAAAGAATACTCAACAAAGTAGTAGCAAAATCTGTTGAAAACAATTATAAACAAAAATTCCCTTCGACAAAACCAAATTAAGTTGGGATATCATTTCACATTGTTTGTTAAATTCTGGAAATTATTATTAAAAAATAAACAATTAAAATACCACCGCTTTTGTACTTTATAATGTGTGAAAAAAAGATTCTCGAAATATTTTGGAAAAGCTTTAAATTCAAATAGAAAAACAAATATTTTCCTTAAAAAACTAAAAAATGATCAAAAATGTTAATTGTACTTATCAGTATTATTTAATTAATTTATTTACTCAACACATTCAAACTAAAAGAACAGCAAGGAAATTGATTTTAAAAGTTGCCATTAATTAATAATCCTTTTCATTGATGTCCAGAGTACAGAGTTTGTGCCTAAACATAAAAAATGCTTATACAATTGACTCTCAATACAAGCTTAAGCTTGATTTCAGAATTGTAATAGTTTCAATTCATTTATATCTTCAAATGAAACTTCACAATATAATCCTTAGGTCCGTTTTTAATTTTATTCTGAAACGATCCCCGTTTTGTTCAATTGAAATAAAAAAAAGGTTTTTTTTTTAAATATATTCTATTATCTTCACTTTTTCACCACGTTGAATTAAATATTCACCAGCGAAAAATATTTTTTCTTTTATTTTTGCCTTTATTATATATACTTAGCGAACATTACGTGAAATTTGTTGTCATTTTAGCCATTCTGACAGGGTATAGAGATTGAGAATGGGTTGGTGATTCGCTTACAGTGCGTCTGGGCGAAAGTTAAACGTTTGCAAAAGTATTAGTAGAGTTTGATATCTAGGTATAGTTAGTCTATGGCGAAAGTTAAGGGTTTGCAAAAGATTTAGTAGAGTTTGATATCTAGGAATAGTTAATCTATGTTATTAGGAGTAAAATTCTTCTCGATTTCATACATCTTTTTCCAGATATTTTTATCATTACTTTATACAGATTTTATGCAGTCAGTTACCCAAAAAAATCCACATATTGCTCACGATATTAATTAACATTCAGTGCTGGTGCTTTTTGAAAATAAATCCGAAATCTAAAAATGTTGCGCGAATACCCAGAAGAAAGCCAACTTGATATTTCAAAGAAGTTATTTTGTTAATGACTAGTCCTATAAAACAAAAAATGTTCTTGTAAGATTTGTGTTTAACACCTTAAATTGAATTGGAATGTTAAATGCCTAAAATTTGGTTCAATGTTTGAGCAAAAGTGAACTTACATACATATGTATGTACATAACATACCTTTCGTTTATATTTTTGAGCGAGGTCAAACATAATTCTCCAAAAATTGTATAATATAAAATAAATAATTGAAGTATATTTGTTTTAGACGAGTGTACATTTAGAAGTACATAAATGGAAGCTCATTCAGATGCAGAAAGCTATTGGAACAGATCAGTTAACAAAGCATTTAGTTTCGATGAAGAAGATGGAGAAGCTGCACAACTTAAAGGATATAAATTTGATAGTTGCATTCTGGATGATGATAATATATCTGAAGCAAGTTTTGAAAACACATTAAATACTTTAAGTTTTACCATACGTGCAGTAATATCGGAAACGGACGTGGAGACAATTTTAAACGAGCAGTTACTTGAAAATAACATTACGCCGAAGGTAATATTTAATCCTACTAACTATAGGTGTTTTTTTTTTTAAATCGGCTCCAGTGATTAATTTTCAGAGCCCAGATGACTATCGGGGTTATCTATTAACATTGGGATAATTTGGAAGCGCTGGCATTTTATTTGTTCAAAAAGTTGCATGTTTTGTCGTTCCCATACAAGTATCGCTTCATGGAAAGATATATCTGGAGGCATTGTTACTATCCGCGTTAACTGCGATAAATATCTTGCATTATATTAGCGCGTATAGTTTAAGTTGTTAGTGTAATTTACATGTTGTAGATTAAATATAAGCGCGGATACTGATGCCTAAAAAACGCACCTTAAATGATATAAAACTGTTCCATTGGCATTCTTCTTCACTTTTTCAAAACCAAAATTTTGCGTTTGGTTTCCATTTCAGAGAGTGCTCCCTAAAACAAATACCTCTGTTTTTTTTTTTATAATTTGCGCTCACTCAAGGGATTTATATACCTCAAGGGAGTATGGAAAGAGAGGTACCGGTGAACGCTGGTTTTGAATGTTTGAGGGTTATAATGACTAGGGAATAAAGGGCTAGGCAGGGCATTCCATAAGCAGGAACGATTCACGATATTTCAGAGTGCTCACAATTGATGAGCATTCATAGCGAGACGGGTGTTACGGTTAAAAGTCTGAAGGGGCGGAATGCTACTGGCAACGTCATTTGCGTTCATGCCAAAATTGGCTCATGTCCATACACTGTATGAAAGGTACAGAAACACGCAACGCATTAGCGCTTAGGTACTAAATTCTATTTCCAATTTTCAAGTGCGGTACGAATCGAAGTTGGTTCCCATAAAGAAGAAAAAAAATAATTTTGAATGGGGCTGTTCTCATTTTTTGATTCCAACAAGCATAGTCTTACACATTTTTTTCTAATCAACTTTTTTGCACGCATGTTAACGATTGTCACAAAAAAAAAAAGACTCAACGCCGCTTATCATAAAAACTTGGTAGCACAGATATATTTATCACTTTTAACGGCAGTTTATCTGTAGGTTCGTGAACAAATTTAATTTGTTTGGAAAAAATGTTGGCAAATGTTTCAAATGAAGCACTGTTACATATCCGCTAAGTAGTTAGCGTATTTAAATTGGTCGCTAGTTATTGTAATTTACACGCAAATTATTTGTTTAGCGGATAGCGGATGTGCAAAGAAACATTGCTGATATTTAGAGAATATGCTAAACTGTTAACACAATTTCTCCGCTCCGCACCTATTGCTCTGAAGTAAAAAACCCAAACGGCATTTTATTGAAAAAATCATAACCTAGTTATGGTCTGTTCCAGAACACCAAATACAAATTTGTACAAAAACCTGTTCCTTCGAGAAAAAAATTTGTAAAAGAGAACGCATTTGAGAGAGTAATTCATTTCCCCACCATGCCAATTCTGACAAATTTCTACACTAGATTTTTTGTTGGCAGGAATTTGAGGGGTAGTCTCATCTCCGAGGTTAAATTTTGAAGGTTTTTAGAGATTTTTTTTGCGGAAAATGAAATATAATCTTATGATTACATATAAGAAGATTATATTTCATATATGATACGTATATATGATCGTATGATTATGTATTTTGCTATTGAATAATACAAAAAAAAAATATTTTAACGTCATTTTGGTGAGGTAAAAAAAAGTAGGTGGCTAGTCCCCCAGATTGCTCCTTTTGTAATTATCTGAAAGCAAAATTCCAAAAAAAATTATTATTCAATAGGGTTGTCATTCTGTCCCGTAGCAGATTTACAAGATTTGAGTGACAAATAACAAAAGGCCTTGTAATTTTGTTTTTGAAAAATCAGCGGTTTTTTCGGTTTAAAATCGAGATAAAAAAAAAAGTTAATAAAAGAATCGAATTCTGGTACCGGGCAGAACCGTTCATGTATAGAATATTGTGTTAAAATTTCGGCCATATCAGTGCAATAGTTTTTTTTAATCATTTTAATCAATTAGTTTCGAAAAAACGCGTTTAAAGTTTGGTATAATCGCTTATTTGCTGTAACTTTATGACTTAGTGTATGATCTAAAATTTTCACAGTATATTCTCAGTACATATATTAAACATCGTCTATGATGGTTTTTTTTTTATTTCTCCCATCTCTGCTTCTTGGTGGAAATCTTCGTCTCGGTACCGGATAATTTGCAAGATATAAGTGAAATTATTGACTCGCTGTGTTTTTGAAGCGATTCTTCCATTTTTTCCCACATTTCGGAACTGTCATCCATGATATGTTTTGACGAGGAAGACAAGGAGCGCAGTGAGTCGAACATTTGCTTTTGTTTTTGTCCGGAGACGAAAGTAGTATGCAAGGAGGTAAAAAGTTTCACCTCCTTTACGAGGGGCGTTCAACATATTCTCGGTATCGGGGTGAAGCTGTGGTTGCATATATAAATTGACTTATTTATCAAGTAATACTATTATTTTAGTGCATTCATGTAAAATTTCATATAAATGTGATTATTAATTCGCGTTTTATCTCTAGTTAAACAGAATCATAATGGCAACTGAGACGATGATGGTGAAAATTGAGCATCGCGCAGTAATTAAATTTCTCACTAAGCAAGGAAAAAGTCAAAAAACTATTCATGAAGAGATGGTGCCTGTTTACCAGGGTTCCGCACCTTCATTATCAACTGTGCAAAAGTGGTCAAGTGAGTTCAAGAGAGGCAGAATGAGCATTGAAGACGACCCCCGCTCCGGCGCCCCGGCTACTGCTTGTACGGGAGAAAGCATCAAATAAGTCGAAAAACTTGTTTTTGAGGATGCCCGAATAAAGGTGAAAATGATGGCAGAGATCACCAAGCTTTCAATTGGTACCATTCACACCATTCTTCATGACCATCTTAACCTTTCAAATGTCAGTGCAAGGTGGGTGCCACGAATGCTCATAGTGCCTCAGAAAAAAAGTGAGAATCGCATGCTGTAGAGAGCTTTTGGAGATGTGTAGTGAGAACGCGGACGGTGTTATGGATCGAATTGTTACTGGGGACGAAACATGGGTCCACCACTATGACCCTGAAAGCAAACAAGAGTCCATGCAGTGGCATAAAAAAGGAACAGACCCCCCGAATAAGTTCAAAGTCACTCCGTCTGCCGGGAAACTCATGGCCACAGTTTTTTGGGACTCAAAGGGAATCTTGCTTATTGAGTACAAAAAAAAGGTGAAACCATCAACGCCACATCCTACGCTTCCACTTTGCATAATTTGTGGGAGGAAATTAAAAAGAAAAGACGGGGTAAACTCGCAGCGGGTGTGTTGCTTCTTCATGACAACGCTCCTGTTCACACGGCGCGAGTTTCCAAGGCTACTGCGCGAGATTGTGGTTTCGAAGAAATCCAACACACACCCTATAGTCCAGACCTTGCCCCTAGTGATTATTTTCTGTTTATTTTTATATATTTTAGATATAATAAGCCTCTAAAAAATGAAACTAAAAACCCGAAAATCTATTTTTCAAAAATAAAGAATGAGATTTGACGTTGCGTCGATTTCGGTCGGCAATTTGTTCCCAATGAGCTGCAAATATGTATATAAAAAATGTGTACTTGATAAAAAGAAACAAGAAAAGACCAGCCCTTTTCTTTTCAAGTTTTCATACTTGAATTTTTTCGGGTTTCCAATACAGATAAACATATCTACATATTAATGTGTTTAATATTGTTAGTTTTATTTGTTCTACCGGTTTTTATCATACTTTTTTCATAATAATAAAGTACTCTACTCATTTAGTTGATTCTGTAATTAAAAATCAATAGGGTCCGTAGATGCCAGTAGAATTCCGATTCTAAGGAAATTCATTACTATGTTTTAATTATGAAAGGTCTGGCGCAACATGATCGCCGATGGTATTCGTTTTTTATCCGACAATAGTAACACCTGAATAAGTGTCCTTACGAGATGCGTAGATCTGGTTCGTGATTTAGATATGTACACGATATTTACCCATTTTTGTAAAGTTATTACTGCTACTAGCAATGCTGAGCCCATTAAGAAGACCGTTGCCGTTAATGACATATGTTATAGAAGCTTCTTCTTTTTCTTTTATTAACCGTTGAAATATGTAATGCGTATAAAAACATTTAATTTTACATATTTCCCCCATCTGCATTGCTATTGCGTCGCTTGTGGGGTTGGCTAAATTTCCAGAACTTAGAACCATTGAACAGCCCACTGTATTTTGGATTACCTCGATAGTGAGACCAAGAACTTGCTGATGTTTTTGCATTTGAGTGATCTAATTTTTTTTTCCGCCCCTTTGAACCGCGAGGGGTGGAACTTGAGCCTTTATTGCTTTTAGAACCAGATTTTCCGACGACCTTCGTTGAACATGATAATTTGATTTGCGCCACCTAAAGTTTCTCTACTATCGTTTTTGTAATGCGGAGACTTCTGCGGATACCCATACTTGTAACATTTTCAATCCCGCTGCTGCAATTTTTTCTTTATATTTTTCGTACGGGTGGCCGTGGCTCAAGTAGTAGTGTATTGGCTTCGGTTTGGGGTTAAATACATTCTTTTTTCAGGCGACTAAAATCTCGTGAGATGAGTGGTTGCCTAATATATAACATCAAGTCGATTCACACTAATAATTTAGTCTTCCTATTAAATGTTGGATGCCAACAATGAAGCGAAATAACCACTGAACCCAAACATCTTTCTCTCTCTATCCAATTTTCCGAAAAATTTAACACGTTCGCCGGCATTTTAAGAGTAGTTACACCCTCTTGAGTGTTAAGTTCTTTAAAACAAACACTTGGGCACGATGACCTTTTAAATAGATGCCAGAAGTTGGGTCTCTCGCTTCGGAAAATCGTCAATGCAGATGTTCGGTTTTAGTACGACTGATTCGTAACTTTCCTATACCTTTCCTCCAATTATTGAGAGTAGCTTAAAGGGCTATCACGTCGCTGCCTATAATAGAACTATCATCGGCGAAGAGAAGAGAAGTTGTTCCGGACTCGTTGATGCGCTGCTTCAACAGAAAATCTTGAACGATATTAAAAAGCAACGGGCTTTGTACACGCCCTTGGTGTAGTCCAACATTAACTTCAAATTTTCCCATTATTCCCGCCGTACGATGTACGGTCGTTTTGAATGTTTGAAGGTTATAATGGTCAGGATATTAAGAGCTTGGCAGGGCATTTCATAAGCGAGATGTGCGGCTTAGGAAAGAATCACGATATTGCAATGTACGTTCGAAAGTGGGCTTGAGGGTAAACTGATAAGCATTCATAGCGAGACATGTGTTACGGTTAAAGGTTTGAAGGGGTGGAATGCTACTGGCATTGAAATTGCTATGGAGGAATAGTGGTGAAAATGGCGATAAAGCAAGGTCAGTTGTCAGTTGACTGGGTGATATCAGCATCGCCTATGAGTCTTATCGTACGGTTTTGAATTCTATCTATCAGATGCAGAGAGATTTTAGGAGCACCTGACCAGACGTGGGTATTGTACTCCAATTTTGGGTGGATGAATGTCTTATGTATTGATGCCAATTCAGAGGGGGGAAAGTATTTCTTACATCGTTTGAGGAACCTAGACATTTCGTAGCATTTTTGACAACATCAAATGACATAACGACCATTTAAGAAGAAGCTGTTAAGTTCGCTCCAATTGTCATTCTCGTATTGCTATATTCTTCTTTTAGGAATCTTTCCTCTAACTGTGTGGTCGGTGTACGAGAAATTAGCTGATATGACAATGATTCGGCGAGGCTAGAGGGGAGAGCACATCAACGGTGTACTTATCAGGATGAGAAGTTAAAAACAAGTCCAGGATGCTGGTGGTATGACTATCAACGTCTTGAATTCGTGTCGGTTCATTTACAAGCTTAGTCAAGTTATTTTTCTCAACACACCGTTCTTCGGGTTTTATCTGTTCAGAATGTCCAAACCAACCAAATTGTGTGTATTGAAATCGTCCGTAATAACGATTTCGGTATAAGCACAGATAATAAGCTTACCCAGATGTCGCATCCCCATACAAAAAAAAAAACAAAAAGCTTGTCTGCTTCGCTAAGAAAAAAAAACTGAAAATAAATTTTCTGTGCTAAAAGCTTTTTTTTTTGCTACTCTTTGTACCGTATGCGACCTGCGACTGCGAGACACAATTTCATATGTAGGTACGTATTTTCCCTTTTCATTTTGCTATATTGACCGAAGTTTCGATTTGTGTAGGGCTGCGGTGTGGTAAAAATATTTATATTGTATTTTTTCGAAGTTAAAAGTGTTATTTTACTGTGTGTGTGCAGTAAAAATTTTGAAGAGTTAATCTAGGAAAGGTAAAATATATTATTTAAGTTTATTTCAGGTTGATTATGTAGGTACCTAATACAAAATACAAAAAAGTTGCGAAAAAATCGACTTAGAGGAAATATCGTGGCGAATAACGTGCGTTATTGTATGCTGCAATGCAACAAGTGCCCAATTTCCAGAAAGGAAAATGCTTAGATTTCCTAAAAAGGGAACTAAGAAATATAATGACTTTCTAGCACAAGCAGAAGAATCCCGTGATAATGTTGAAAATCATAAACGGCCATACATTTGTAGTAAACATTTCGATTTGAAATTTTTTGGGGAAAAGAAATTAAAACACGACGATGTTCGTACAATTTTTAATAAAAAGGAGTGAAGTGTTTTTGGAATCTAATGACAACGAACTTGCCTTTTATCCTAAGAAAGCCAAAATAAATTACTCTAATAGCAAAAGATTAAAAGTGCAAACGAGTACCGATAAATCTATTGATGAACTAAATGAAGTTTCAGCGCGTATAGACTGCAACAGATTTATAGATTCCACAGAATATATATGTAAGAAATGCGAAGCTAACACAAAAAAGCATTTTTTATATTCAACAAATAAGTAGACTGAAAAAAATTAACAAAATCCTCAAAGAGTAGCTCTTTCTAAAGTCTAAAATTTAGAAATATCCTGGCAATTAAAATCCGCAAGCTTAAAATCATAAAGCACAGCTTAGTGAATATCAAAAGCAAGAAAAAATAGATTTCTTACATGATATAAATAAAAATTCGAAAACATTTTGCAAACTCATTTTATCACAAGGCAAAGGGCAATTGACCAAAGAAGAAAGTTGGATTTGCCAATGTATGTTTTTCCGGTCATCGTCTGGATATTCTTATCTTTTACTTAAACCACTTAATCACTCCTAATTAACACTTCAAATTCAACTGATGAACTGACTTGCATACCTTCGGAATGCTGGTATTTATACTCGAATGACATACTTCGAGAACAATCCTCGCCATCCAGCGTCCCATACAATTTCCAATTTGCTAGAAAATTCGATTCCACTCTCCAGTCATCAATGGTCGAGACTTTGTTATTCAAGAATCGAAATCTTCTGGTCTTCAAGTATCTACATATTCTGCTCTGTAAATCTAGATGTCGCTGCTCACATTTAAGTGGTTATCACAATATATATGTACAACAAATATAAAGACATAATGAGGGCTTCGTTGATTATGACGAAAATCAAAGATTAGATTTGTGTGCGAAATCAGTTTGCGTGTTCATGATTCGTGGTAAATATAAACAAGTGCTTTGTGATCTGTCCAAGTAATTACCAACAAAGCAGCTCAAAATTGAAGTATACAATTGTATTGACATATTTAGAAATCTGGGACTAAACGTAAGAGGCATTTGCTGTAACCAAGGCCCTACGAATCGAAACCTTTTCAATAAATTAAAGCTGGATGAGGACAACAGTTCTTTTCTTTATAAAAAAAAGTGTATGGAATGTATGATGTGCCACATTTAATTGAAAGTGTAAGAAACAATCTTTTAAGATCAGACTTACAAACTCTAGATGGAGTTGTAAGCTTGAAAATAATTGAGTATGTCTATAATACAGAAAGAAATAATACCACAAAAATGTGTCCAAAACTAAAATATGCTCATATAGATCCCACAGAATTTCAAAAAATAAATGTGAAACTAGCAGCGCAAGTACTTAGCAGATCCGTGGCTTGCGCAATTAATGCATTGCAGTGCTTGAATAAATTTCCAGAGAAAATTGCATAGTTTGCGCAACCAACAGCAGAATTTATAAATAAAATCACTAAAATATTTGATTTATTGAATGGAAGACTGCACTTATTCGAAATGACTCAAATATTGGATTTTTAAAAGAAATGCAATCATATTTAAAACAAATTCAGCCAATCAATGCAAAATGTAAACCCTTCTGCTTTAAGGGCCTGATTATGAAAGTATTGAATTGAAAGTATTTTAATGATAAAAAAGAATTATACAATGAGTTACATTATATTTATGTTAACAAGTTCAATCAGGACCCACTTGAAAACTTTTTGGAAAAATAAGAGCAAGAAATTTTAATAAAAGTAATCCAAACGCGTCTGAATTTGGCTCATTACTGGTCAAAATTATGAGTTACATTATATATATGTTAACAAGTTCAATCAGGACCCACTTGAAAACTTTTTGGAAAAATAAGAGCAAGCAATTTTAATAAAAGTAATCCAAACGCGTCTGAATTTGGCTCATTACTGGCCAAAATTATGGTTCTAAAATTTTTGTTTAGTTAGATTGGAATGCTGGGTTGGATACTGAAAATAAAACAAAGATTGTCCTAACACAGGAGCAAGAGAGATATAAAAATATATTCAATCTAGCCAAATATTGTGAATCGAACTTCTGGGGATAGAATTACCAGATGAAGACAGGTTTTCAATAAAAATGACAGAAATGAATGACATAGCCACATGGTACGTTGCAGGTTACTGTTTTTTTAAAACACTTAACAAATGAATGCATTTTATGAGAACTGTGTCAAAGAAATGACAAAGGACAAAAACAATTACGATCTCACGGAAATATTGATCAAATTGAAAGAATATGAATACTCGAATGAAAATCCAATACTTGTCTGGCCATCAGAAAAGTACTTCAAAATATACAAGTATACAAGTATTTACCACTTGCTTTCAGAAATGTCCATTTGCATCTAATCTTAGAGAAAATATAGTTTATCAATGTATCTCAAAAACAGATTTGCACTATCCAGATTAGTTTGAAACGACAAATAAATGTTATTCGCACAAAATTGATACAGTCAATTTCCTTGTGGTAGTTCTACTTTGGAAAAATTGTAAGTGGTTTATTGACAAGAGCATAAACAAGAAAAGGAATCTAAAAAAAAAGACAAAAAAGTTGCAACATTTAATGAATATGTAAACTAAAATAAATATTTACATATGTACATAATGTATGAATATTTTAAAAAGAACTATGGCGTAAGGTAAGTACTGGGGGCCAATATTCTGCCACGTCCGCGTTCGTGTCCCCTGGAAACCACTTTGGTTAAGGCACTGTGAATGGCTAAAAATCATACTTCTAATATGTAAATGTGTAAACACAAAAATATTTTGCAAATGCATTCTCACATACATAAATGCCTACTATTTAAATTTTTTGTACCTACAAATTCTTAAGTTTGAGTTTGAGGCTTCGGTAATTTTTTTTTTAATAATTTACGCGCGCCTAAGGAGTTAGATACCCTTTAACTGTTGCCCGGCGCGTGGGGAAAGGTAGAAGGAGGAGAAAGGAAAATTGTTTTGTAGTGATTTGAAACTCAGGTGTATTTGTTTACGATATTAGCTCTCCAGGGGTGGGAGTCCGAATAGGACGGAGAGTTTTTTGTTCACTCCGAGTGATTCGAAGGTTATAGTTCACACTTGTTTTTTGTGCTTGAAACTCTACAACAGCCAAATCTACGTGTCAGTGTTATGAATTCACACGCAGCATTTTTCTGACTGAGTTCCAATTACACAAATGAAAAACTTGTCGAACCTTGACCCTCCGAGTAAGAAGCGATTGCTAGTACCACTACACCACGGCTACCCCAATAAATAAATCAGTATTGGATCATTTGCTTGCGGAGATGGAGTTTTAACCACATGAATTTGAATTGCGGATTGGAAATAGGGGTTACATTGTAGTGGAGTTTGCTAAGTTATATTACTACGCACGTAAATGGCGAGACCGCGGTGAGAGAAGAATAGTGGCACTAGTTTGTAGCCAGGTAGCTTCAGAGTCTGCGTGATGTAAGAGGTGTGGGCGGGGATCTACCTGTGTTTCTTTCACTAATTGCCAAAACAGCTGGTCTGAATTTACAGACGTGGATGTACGCAGAAAAGTGATTAGTTTTTAGCCCGCGTATTTTTGCTATGTCCACTCAAAATTCCCGAGTCATTACAAATTAACAAACACCGACGATACTAAGCACAGCTGTGAACTAAAAATTTAGAATTAGTTTGCCGAATCAAATTGCTGCAGGTGTTATGCCCTTAGAGAAACAACTAAAAAAAAATTCACACTCACAACCCGGTATGCACCAGTTCTTACATACGTTCAGTTCCTGCCCGTGTCGTATGACAAATACAGCAACGTCAGTGGCCAAGTGCAAGCAACAGTACTTACGACAAGGAATTAGAGAGCTGGGGTATCCGCACTGTGTAATATGTTTTCTTTTCGTCTTCACTGCACTAATTTTTCTCATGCGCGCGACTTATATTTGGGAGCGATACCCAATTTAAAAAAAAAACAACTTCTTCTTTTAAACGTTGAAACATTATTGACCAAAAAAGGGACTGAGTGTCTGAATTATATTGGTATTTATACACATTTTATGTGACTGTTCTTACAAAACGTGTGAAAGAAAATGAATTTTGATACTAGATACATTGTTGTGAAACAAAATGCAATGTGAGCCAAACAAAAATTAGATAAACAAAATAAGTATTATGCGAACAGTTTAACCGTGTGAAAGGAAATGAATTTTGATACTAGATACATTGTTGCAAATATTAAATAAACAAAATAAGTACTATGCGGATAGTTTATTGATATGTGACTCTTGGTTGGGTTGTACGAGTATGTAACTCCTCCCCTCTTAGTGGAGCGACTGCCACAGGAAATGTTTCCTAGTAGGAGCGACTGGCGTAGCATCGTTTATACTTGAATCTGCAGAAACTCGATTGTTGATGGTAGTTGTGTCAGTGTTAACATTTTCCTTGTTGTGTGATATACGAGTACGTTTTACATGGATGATTAAAACTAGTGTCACCGTAAATAGGATGAAGACAATTAACCATGATAACTTGAAAGTTCGGATTGATTTGCTAGAAAATGTTACTATTTCCTCTTGAATTTGAATCTGATGTGTATGAAGCTTCTCCAGGGATAAGTGATTTAAGGTTAAAGATGAATTGATGAAATTCTGTGTAGGTGGATGTATAATAATACCGTCCCAGAAAGTATTGTATAAGTATCATAGGTTAAATTATTAATTTCAATACAACAATTAAAATAGTGAATGAGATTAGTTCCGTAAAGTTGGTAATGCTCTATTTCACAGGTGGTTCGCATTTTGATGTTATGAACGTTGATCGTTAGAATGTAGTTGGGTTCCGGTTGATACACTGTTGAAATTTCGGTTGCAAAATGAATGTCGCAGATGGCTGGCTGATTCTTTATTATGTTAGGAATACAATTCGGATGATTTAACTGTTGCTTTTCAGATCGTCTATTACAGTAATAGACACTTCCGGACAATGGACATAAGTTGTCAAAGTATGATGTATTATTTTCATTAATAGCCAAATAAGAATGAGTTCGGACTGTTAGTGTTTTGTTAATAGGGAGAGGGATTGAGGGTAAAAAGGAATATGCTTGGTTAGAAATTACTGGTTTACCGATGCTAAATATTATCTTGGATTCATTATAATATGCTTGTAAAGTGAGAAAATCATAAACCTGCTGATTGGAGGTGGGTTCAATTGATTCAGAACGCAAATAGTCCTTAATTTCATCTATTTCTTTATGGTTTAATATCTGTTTTTAAATAATGTTTAATCGAGCTAGTGTGATAGTTTCAGCAATATTGTTTAAGTGATTATAAAGTAAGACAATGTTAAAGATAATTTTATTGATATATTGTAGGTGCTTAACTGATGCCTCATCTGATCTTATTGTATTGCCGATTTTTTCATTGTAATAGTTAAGAAATTTTTTTATGGTTGCTTGCTGTTTATTTATATGAAGAGTTATGTTATTGAACCTATCTATCATTTGGTTATTTATGCTAATTTGTTGGGCTAATTTTATTTTCAAAACGTCTTGAATATTCTCTATTGCTTCTAATTCATTGTTTATTGCAAGGGCGTCATTGGCGTCCATATTGCCAGTGATGGTTTTTATAAGTGTACCTACTCCATTAATTATACCCTTTTTATTCTATTATTTAGTAAAAGGCATAAGAATTTTTGTTCTAGTTCTTGAAATTTTAGTTTAGCAATAGCTGTCATTTCAGTATTTGTGTCGTCTTGTTCTAATGTGGTCAAGGAATTTTTGATTTTGTCAATACTAATTTGGTAATTTAGGAGATCTACTATATGTATCATCCGCTTTTCATGTTCGATTATCCGTGCTTGTCCGATTAGCAATGGCAGTATTCCGTGATTATTAGTCAGATTGTGAATTTCTATGTTATGTCCGTCAACTGTCAGAATTGTCAGTAGTGACCTGGAATTTTCTGTTTTTCTTTATCCTACTTTTATGTAATTTTTTATTATCTTTTGTTAAAATGGTTATTTTTAATTCTATGCTTAGTGAATCTAGGAGTCAATTTGTTCCTCCTACATTTTTTCCTAAATATAATGTCTCCTTCTGTCAATTTTGTGGGGGTTCCCTATTTTTGTTTAACTTGTTTATATTCCTATCTCTTTTCTTCTCTAAATAACTAATAATGGATTGAAATAAATTGTCTTGAAAAGCATTAAGTTTCTGAAGGTAATCGTGGGTATTATTGAATTTAACATCTTTAGTAAATTTATATGGTCTGCCATAAAATAATTCGAAAGGTGTTTACTTGGTAGAAGAATGAATAGCATTATTTTATGTTGTTATTGTTTCGTTAAGAATAGCTTCATGGTCTTT
Source organism: Volucella bombylans (assembly GCA_949129095.1). Taxonomy (NCBI): domain Eukaryota; kingdom Metazoa; phylum Arthropoda; class Insecta; order Diptera; family Syrphidae; genus Volucella; species Volucella bombylans. The sequence continues at coordinate 26,275,408 of OX422143.1, read as the reverse complement.
GCCTTTGTATTTGTCGTAAATAATTCTGTAAATTTCTGTTAAAGTGGAATGCATGCGTTCCACTGGATAATTACTTGTTGTCTGTTGAAATGATGTTGTGTGTAAGTAAATGTCAAACTGTTTGCAAAAATCTTTAAAAAGGTTTGCAGTGAATTCTGATCCTTTATCTGTGCACAGTAGTCAACTCATTCACACTGATTCATATTCATGAATCCTACCACAGTAAAATATGAATCTTTGAGTTAATGAATCATATAGTGTGCTATGAACACAAATCACTCATTGCTTATGAATGAATCCGAATGAATCATTAGTTTCCTATGACTCGTGTTTCAGTTTTTATGCATTTTTATTTATGTCACTTAAATTACTCTTACTTGCTAGACAAAAAAACGCTTAAAAATTAGCTTAAATAACTTAGAAATATCTTATTATAACTTACTGGCCCCATGCGGGCACTCTAAGTTAAACCTAGCACTTAAACTATGTCTTTCGACGTATCTTACAGTCTAATTTTATTTGTATTTTAACATTAATTAATACTAAAACTAAGAAAACATTTTTTAACAAAAAACTTAGTTCCATGAAAAACTTACAGACTACCTAAATATAAATTTTAATCTACTTAACCTACTTATATCTAACACAAATATAGACATACAATATATATATATATATACATAATATATACATGCTAAATATATAAATACATGTAAACATATATATATATATTTTTTTTTGTGTTTTTATATATATTTTTTTTTTCTTAAAACTAACTTAATCATACCTAAAACTATGTAAGCCGGCCAAGGCTAATAAAATAGTCAAACGACCGACTTTGCTTCCTATGGAGCTACCTAGTACTGGAGGAATTGGACGACGAAACTTCCCCTTCTTCAACTAGCCACCAAAATTGTTGGTGCTGCCTAGCAACATCCCTCATGTCGCTACTCCCTACCGACCTACTGAACTGGAGACGCTCCCCACTGCCATGTGCGACGTCTCTACCGTAGTTGAGTCGCCTATCCGCAGCTGTTCGAGCGACGTGGAAGATCTGTCCTGGATCAGACCTTTACTATCTAGATAGAGGAACGCTTCTGGAGGAATGAAGCCGTCAAAGCGAACTCTCTCGTGATATATACAATTGGGGTAGAAAGCCCCGGAGATCAGGTTGTTCGGTGAGGTCATTGCTCTTGCAATGTGCCTCCGAGTCAACTTAATGACGAAATTGTCCACTCTTATTAGGTTCGCCCTATTGTACAGGACCTCATTGGGATAGAATTTTATGTACGGAGACTCTGGTGTTCTGTATAAGCGAAGACAAGTCCTAAGACAAGCCCTCTCAAACACCCGAATCTTTTCCAATAAACTTGCTCTCACATTGAACCACACGGGACATCCAAATACAAGCATAGGCCGGATAAGGGCCATGTAGCAGATCACCTTCACCCTCGCATCGAGTTGGCTGTTATAAAACAGTCTCTTTGAAAGGGCAAAAGCACCTTTGGCTCTGGCCAGAGCAACATCTATATGTTTGTTAAAATACAGATATTGATCAAGCCAGATCCCAAGGTATCTGACTACATTTCGATAGGCAAGTGGCTCTCCGTGTTGTCCGACGATAGAAAACTTTCGCCAATTCTTTCTGGTATCCCTAGAGGCCCCAGACAAAGGCGTCCTAAACAGAATGGTTTCCGACTTCTGAAAGTTGATTTTCAACTTCCAGTCATCGCAATATCGCTTAATTTTGTCGAAGTCACGTTGCAAAAGCATATTAATGACCTCAATCTTTGAACCCGATCTGTACGCGATTAAGTCGTCTGCGTACGCTATGGCATGGTGAAGTGAACCTATCAGATCACTCGTGTAATTGTTGAAAAACTGGAGAGCATATCAAAAAGAATATACAGCAGTGGTTTACTAATGCCCAACCTGTCTAGCTTGAAAAAAGGTCCCTCTAACCATACGGTATCAAAGGCCCTTTCGAAGTCAATCAGGCAGGCACCAGTGCACTGTTTCTTGCCTTTGTTCCATTGGATATCAGAAACCAGTCTAGACGCAGCATGAATGATATCATGTCCCGCCTTGAAACCGAACTGATTATCCGGAACTATATGTTTGTCCTCAACCCACTTAGTCAGGACTCTATTGATCACCTTCTCGAAAACCTTACTGATGTTTGGAAGAAGACGAATCGAGCGGAGATTCGCCGGATTGGAAGTATCTTTATCCCTTTTGGGGATGGGATGTACCACCGCAGCTTTCCAATGCGCTGGATAATGTGCATTATTCATTGCATTATTAAACAGGGTGGTATAAATGTTTACCGCTTCTAGAGGGAGATGTCGAAGCACAATGTTCGGTATTTCATCGGTTCCCACTGATTTCTTACTTCTAAGTGATTCGAAGATCGTTTGGAGATCTTCCTTCGAATTGAACGGGGGTAGTACCCTATCGTTGGTGATGACATTATTTGCCATATTCTCGTCACTGAACTGGGTGAAACCTGAGCTCTCGAATCGCCAATTCACAATTTCATTTCGAAGGTAGAAATTGTGCACAAGGACTCGATTCTCCAGATCGTGGTTCGGGCCAATGTTAACATTCGCCCTATGACTCGTGTGGATCATGTTTCATGATCTAGAATGTGCGGTATCAATTCACTCACAGTAAACCACAGTAAATCATGTACTCCTATTGAAATGGGTTTTTTGTATTTTTTTTTTTTGATTTTGATTGTTCTCTATGTGTTGCAGCATTTTATTTAAAAGCAACATATGTACATATATATGTATGTATATGTTACATATTAATTTATTAAGAAGGCACAAACTTAACGAAAATGTATTTTTTTGCGATATTTCACTAGAAACGAGAACGGAGTAATTGTGAGTATTTACTATGTACGAGGGGCGTTCAATATATTCTCGGTATCGATATGAAGGAAAATGCGAATTCAATTTAAATTGTTTTTATTTTTCAATATAATCTCCCCTAACATCAATGCATTTGTTACATCTTGAGATAAGCTTTTTTAAACCCTCAAAAAAATAAATTTCCTCTTTCTCTGCAAAATACCCATTTATTGCCGACTTGAGTTCTTTTTCCACGAAGACATTTTTTCAAATCCGGAAACAGGAAATAATCGCTAGGGGCAAGGTCTGGACTATAGGGTGGGTGTTCGATTTCTTCGAAACCACAATCTCGCGCAGCAGCCTTGGAAACTCGCGCCGTGTGAACAGGAGCGTTGTCATGAAGAAGCAACACACCCGCTGCGAGTTTACCCCGTCTTTTCTTTTTAATTTCCTCCCGCAAATTATGCAAAGTGGAAGCGTATGATGTGGCGTTGATGGTTTAACTTTTTTTTTTGTACTCAATGAGCAAGATTCCCTTTGAGTCCCAAAAAACTGTGGCCATGAGCTTCCCGGCAGACGGAGTGACTTTGAACTTCTTCGGGGGTCTGTTCCTTTTTTATGCCACTGCATGGACTCTTGTTTGCTTTCAGGGTCATAGTGGTGGACCCATGTTTCGTCCCCAGTAACAATTCGATGCATAACACCGTCCGCGTTCTCACTACACATCTCCAAAAGCTCTCTACAGCATGCGATTCTCACTTTTTTCTGAGGCGCTGTGAGCATTCGTGGCACCCACCTTGCACTGACCTTTGAAAGGTTAAGATGGTCATGAAGAATGGTGTGAATGGTACCAATTGAAAGCTTGGTGATCTCTGCCATCATTTTCACCTTTATTCGGGCATCCTCAAGAACAAGTTTTTCGACTTCTTTGATGCTTTCTCCCGTACAAGCAGTAGCCGGGGCGCCGGAGCGGGGGTCGTCTTCAATGCTCTCTCTGCCTCTCTTGAAATCACTTGACCACTTTTGCACAGTTGATAATGAAGGTGCGGAACCCTGGTAAACAGCCACCATCTCTTTGAATAGTTTTTTGACTTTTTCCTTGCTTAGTGAGAAATTTAATTACAGCGCGATGCTCAATTTTCACCATCATCGTCTCAGTTGCCATTATAATTCTGTTTAACTAGAGATAAAACGCGAATTAATAATCACATTTATATGAAATTTTACATGAATGCACTAAAATAATAGTATTACTTGATAAATAAGTCAATTTATATATACAACCACAGTTTCACCCCGATACGATATATACGCCCCTCGTATATATAGAAGGAAACCGCTGATATTTTTGGAATTTCCTTTTTCTTAATTGTTGCGCTTTATTACAACAGTTTTTTTTATTGTTTATTACTTCCGGAAGCGAAAAATGATTTTTTAGTTTAAGATTTTGGAAGCTAGAATATATTGAATTTAATATTATGTGTTTTATTACATTATAATTAAAGGATAATGATTAGGCGAGTTAATTATATTTTCTTCCACTCATAAAAATATGAAGGAACGAATGAGGATTTGGCAATTAGGTCGTAAAATTCAAAAAACTTCATTCAGGAATTCTAGGAAATTTTAATTTTTTGTAATTGAAGTAGGAAGTAAAAAAAAGGTTTATGCAAAAATTAACCCGGAGATTCTGTATTGTTATTTTTTGTTGCAATTCTTAATTAGTGTGTTTTCTTTTCATATAAAAGAAAATAACTTGTTATGAAAATGTTAACTGAATACACGCAGAAAATCCTTTTTATTGCAACAACTACAAATTATTGTTCATTAATGAAATCACGATCTAACCAAAACCAAAGCGTAAGTTTTTTATTATGTGTTTTTTCTTTATTAAACTCTTAAAATTGCAAGTTTTCTGTATTCAAATTAAACATCTCATTAAATGTTACTTTTCTAATATTATTTTTTTTAAGTAAACATATTTCTTAAGAATATGTACATATATTCATCACGTGCTGCATATTTTCCATTCCCACTTATTGTTTTCTCCGACCGTCTTTCAAAACAACGAATCAAATGCAATCACAGTGAATCACAATGAATCACACCACTCACAACACACGAAAAATAACTCCTTATTGCAGTTACTGTTCGAATCACAAACTGTGAGGTATGATAGACATAAAAATGAATCTGAATGAGACTGAATCATTTCAAATCACACGATTCATTCTGTCTCATAAAATGAGACATGATTCTTTCAGAGTCATTTTTAAATGAGCTGAGTTATTTGAAGTTTGACTCCACTCATGCAGGGCTCTAGTTCCTATCATATTTTAACGTTTGACATTTCTTACAGTTATTTATGGTTTGTGTAATTTTGCTAGACATACTCGTAAAGGGAAAATAGTATTTTCTGTTTAAGTGAAGCAAAGTTTCATTAATGCCTCTGTGGTTCGAATTAATGTGGTAATCATAAATTAGTTGGTCTTGTTGGTCATTTTCAGTTATGTCTGTCAATATTTCTGTGCAACGTAATAATTTGAACGTTTTACTCTGAGAAAAGTATTTTGAATAGACGTTCTGAACAGTCCTGAAAGTATTGTCGTCAGTAAATATTGCAGTGAGTTTATTACGTGGTAGATGATTTTTGAATATATGTACTCGTATAACTTCTTCTTCGGAAAATGTTGTTCTTTGGATAGTGCGCCTTTGTTTATTTTTAAACACTACTTTAAGAGAATTTGTTGATGGTCCACTTGAAATTTCCAGATTAAATTCATTTAACCATTTTTCTGCAATCGGAATTCCGTCATCAAGGTGTTCATCTGCGGAATGAATTGTAGAGCTACTTGTTTCGTTGGCATTAAGTTCGACTTTGTCGCTGATTTTAATGCGACTGAGTGCATCAGCATTTGTATTCGCCTTACCTTTTTTGTACACGATTTCGTAGTTGTACTCTTCTAATTTAAGCCTCCAACGAACCAACTTTGAGTTAGGTTCTTTAAGCCGAAAATATTTCGTTGCCCAAACTATCGCCAAAAGCTCCTTTTCAATTGTGGAATAAATTTCTGTTGTGGTAAGTGTTCTGCTTGCAAAACAATTAGGTCTATCACTACCTATAGGTCCTTGCGATAGTACCGCACCTATCGCGAAATTACTGGCGTCAGTTGTTAATACGAATGGTTTTGAGAAATCGGGATACTGCAATATACGATCATTTGTTAAAATATCCTTACACATTTCGAAACATTGTACATACTTTTCGTCTAATTTGATTTCAACTCCTTTTTTCAAGCATGCCGTTAAGGGCTTGGTAAGTTTCGCAAAATCTTTTATAAATTTGCGGTAATAACCAATTAATCCTAAAAATGATTTAATTTCTTTTGGAGTTTTTGGAACGGGGAATTCCTTTATTGCCCTGATCTTATCAGGATTTGGTTTAACTCCGTCTGGGGTGATGATGTGTCCCAGAAATGCGGTTTCCTTACGGAGGAACTCGAATTTATCTAGTTGCACTTTAAGGTTTGCCTGCCTTAATCGTCCAAAATTTTTTTTGAGATTTTCTATGTGTTCCTGAAGGGAAGCCGAGAACACAACGATGTTATCAATATACACAAGGCAAATTTTGCCGACCAAATCGCTGAGGATGTTGTCCATTACCCTCTGGAATGTGGAGGGTGCGTTCTTTAGCCCAAAGGGCATTCTTATGAACTCATAATGGCCTTTTTCTACCGTGAAGGCAGTTTTAGGTATGTCTTGAGTATGCATTTCAATTTGGTGAAAGCCATTCGCCAAATCTAGAGTTGAAAAGTAGAGGCATTTGCCCAATTTATCCAGTATCTCGTTTATATTTGTTTTTTCTTTTAACTTGCGATAGTCGAGGACTAATCGCCATTTTTGTGTGCCAGAGTTATCCATCTTCTTGGGCACTATCCATATAGGTGAACTCCAGGAGAGTAACTAGGTCGTGTGATTCCCTGGGCCAGCATGTCTTTTATTTGTTGTTGGACCTCATTTTTGTGAACATAAAGGTATCGGTATGATTTTGTGTATATAGGTATGTCGTCCGAAGTTTTAATTTGATGTTTAATGGCATTGGTGAGTTTGGCCTTTCTGGTGAAATATATCTTCATAGTTCCTACATAAATTAATAATTAACTTTCGTTCCTCGGAATTAAGATGTTCTAGCCGTAATAAATCAGTAATGTTATTGGCAACTGGGTCTTCTATGTCGTTTCCGTATGTCTTGTCAAAGTTATTTAATTCACAAATTTCAAAATTTAAGAGTGTATTAACTTTTAAGGGGTGTTCTATGAAGATTGTTTGGTTACTACTTGGCTTATTGCTTACTTCAACTAGGCTGTACCAGTTATTGGCATTGTAGATTCCTTCTGAAACAAAAACTCCGGGTTTTATTTCAATACTTCTGATAAAAATGTCATCATTGCGAATATCTACAGGTAGCCATAATAATGCGTTAGAATAGGGGGAATACTATATTTCTTAGACATGAGATTAGGTTTGAAAAGCAAGGGAATTTTAGTAAACGGGCTAATAAATGTTTTAGTTCCTAGATCAACTTTAGCTTTGAGGGAACTCAACTCAATGTGTCTAGACCTAATAATCCATCAAAGTATCCATGGAATTTGAATACTAAGAATCTCATTTCTCCGGGACAATTAAATTCGAAAAAATTGGGTAAACATACTTCTTTATCAATTTTATGTTGGTTAAGAATAGTTTTTATGATTATAGGTGTTCAGGGTTTATAAAAGAGGAATTTCAAAGTGATGAGATATGAATATAGGGTAAAGAGTGTCCATGTTTGTTAATATCTATGTATTTAATGCATTGCCCGAGGCTGGGTTCTGAAAATTTAAATCTTGTTCTGTTCCTGTGGACTCGGTTTCAGGTGGATTTTGAAAAAAACCAAATTCATCCAGATTTGGATAGTAACTATTTCCGTCCGTAGTTGTTTCTTCTGATGGAGAATGGGGATTTTCTTGTGTAGAGTGCACCATGTTGTCAGTTACTAGTTCTAACGTCTGCTCGTTTATATTATGTACTTCCTTAATAGTGTAGTGTGACGGTCTGAAGTTATTATTTTGAGGCTGCCCATTAAAATGTTGACGAGGAGTGGATGGTTGTTTGAGACGACTTTGTGCAGAAAGGGTGTCCATAGGTTCTGGTGGAGGTACCCTTGGTATCGGTAGGGGTATGAAAGGCGTTTTATATGCAGTATTTGGAAAGTTTAGGTTAGTGTTCGGTTGCAAGGGAAATCGAAAAGATTTCACGTATTTTGTAGCTGTTGTGGATTGAATTTAGCTTGTTGTTGGTTAAGGTTAGGAATTTTGGGGAATTTAAACTGAGGCTGTGGATGTCTGTGTTCTATCTTAATTAAATGTTTAGAAAGAGGTTGCTTTGTTTCTGTTCGGCCGTAATATGTATTTTGTTCTTTGATACAAAATGAAAAAGCCTCTGCCAGGGTTGTTGGTTTCATTGCTCGGACAGTAGGTCCCAAGGGGTCTCTTAATCCAATCATGAATACGTTTAGACACATTTCCTCGTACAATTCTCGTTTTGCTTTTACGACTTTAGAATCTGTGGAGTGGATCTGCACATGATTATTCATGGCGGATATCACTTCTATTACTTCGCTGTAAAACTGTTCTATTGTTTTTTGATTTTGCCTCAACCCATGCAAATCTCTTATTAGAGATGTTTCATTACGCTTGTCGGCGTAGTGCATTATGAGGTTTGATTTTATACTGTCCCAGTTCAGCGGGGTACCGTATATATTCAGAACCTCGTTTGCACGTCCCTCTATTTTGTTGCGTATAGCACGGAGCAGAAGTTTACCATAACTAGTTCCATCTGCAGATCTAATCAGAGAAAGAATTTCCTCTACTTTCGTTAAAAACTCATAGAGGAGCCTGGGATTGTCATCGAATTTTGGCAAATCCTTTATAGCAGCCGGAATACGAAGTTGTTTTATCCGTAATTTTCAATTCAAGAGATTCCTTACCGCTGGTGGGGGAAATCTTTTAAGTGAAACTACTTCGTTGACTCTTAATAACAAAAAGCGATTTTATTTATTGAATAGCTTCAATTTATACAGAAATTTTGCTTACTTTAACAAAAAGAAATTTGTACAGAAAATTTGCTTATTTAACAAAAAAGAATCAATATACAATTGACACTCGAGTGCGACAGGTAAACGTACTTTTTGTCTATTCGACACTTTACGTATTGTGCGGTTGCAACTTGAGTCATTAAATTGTTGTTGTCACAACAAACAAATCTGTCATATTTAATTGACTGTTATTTGTGGTCATATTGGAGAGATTAACAACACTGTCTTCTGAATTTGAAAAATTTAAGATATCATCTTAACTTAAGCTAGTACTAAAATTACCTTTACTATCTTCCACCTCGTTATTAAAACTATTGTATAAGAAAAACGCAACCGGGAACACCATTATGATCATTAACTTGCAAGCATTGCAATGGTGCTCACACACACACAGTATGCATGAGACGAGGATTAAAAAAAAACCATATCTCAGACGCCAGGATGTCGCAGATTCTACGAGAGGCAACGGTTCAATCAAGCTGAACAAACAACCATATCATGGGTTACACACAGCAAGCAAAAATAAGGCAAATATTTCCAAAATAACCGAACGACGCATCTTTACATGTACAAGGAAACAACAGACAGGCAGCGACAACCTGCATACACATGCAACCTATCAGCACAAGACTAGCAGCAGGCAGAAGTACATACTATTCAAATGGCAATCTGGCAATGGGATAATGTCAATATGTATATACATGAACCACCACGATCAATAAAGTAGTCCAGTTTTTTGGTGGATTGTAGCATTTCATTTTTTTCGTTTTTATCTTTTTCCATTTTCGAATGTATATTGCATAGATAAATTTGTTGGTGCCTCCTGTGCACCGTATGACAACGGCAATTTTGGCTGATGGATTCACTGGCGACGCCCATACATGCTCCCAAGAATTGGCTAGTTTAATCATGCATTCCGAACGGTTTACTGCCGCTCATGATGTGCTAGTCGGCGACGCAGCCAATGACAACGAATTGGAGGCACATCAGCGGCTGTGGAACGAACTCGAGGATCTATACAAGCCATCGGTAGCGAAGCTCAATCGATTGATGGCTCCTAAGCCTGAGTCATTGGTCCAGGAGGATTCGGCAGAACTGCGATCTGCCACTATGAATTTGAAATTGGATCCGATTACAGTTCCGAAATTTAATGGCTCACTTCGCAACTGGCTAGCATTCAAAGATGCAATTCAAACGCTCATCGATAAACCAGGAATTCCCGAGTACTATAAATTGCAAAAATTGCGCGAATCATTGGTTGGCGATTCACTCGAAGCACTTGTTGGCAATTTATACACTGGCGGCTATCAGGCTACTTGGGATGAGTTAATGAGACGGTACGACAACAAGAAACAATTGGCTGCATTACACGTCTCTCGCTTCGTTGGCATCAAACCAGTTACCATCGAAACTGGCGCTGGACTTTTGACTATTGTGGACACCGTGCGTGAATCGCTTCGCGCATTGCGTGTAATGGCACTGCCAGTTGATCAATGGGATGCCTTATCTGTGCACATAGTCACATCGAAACTACCGCAGGTAACGCAACATGCATGGGGTATGCACACAAGTCAAAAGGACACACCTAAATTGGCTGATTTGCTGGAATTCGTCGAGAAACGAGCACAGAGTCTATCTCTTGACATTATTCATTGGCCTGGCTCCTCCAACAATGGCAGCGCAAGTGGATCATCACAGCGGCGTTCAACATATGCACCACGTTTGGTGAAGTCGAAGTTGGCAGCGACTTCCCCTGGCAATTGTGAATTTTGCGACAGCAGTATACATCGCATCAGTAGTTGTCCAAAAAACTGCTGGTCTTACCTGTGGCTGAACGGTTCAACAAACTACGCAGTTCTAATCTATGCTTCAACTGCTTAAGGCCCGGACATGCAACCAAGGTGTGTGCAGGTGGCAACTGTCGAAATTGTCAAGGCAGTCACCATACATTGCTGTGTCGCGGTAACTCTACTGGCGCCGCACTAACTGTTAAATCAACATCAACATCGACAGCTGCGCTGAACCCTGCAGCATCAAAATCTCAACCACCACAAAATTACATAGATTGACTACCGTCGACACCCAAGACGTTTGTGGTAATTGGCGAACGATTGGTTTTATTGGCGACTGCAATCGTTCACATTAAGGATGGCTATGGCACTACACATCGTTGCCGAATCATTTGCGACCCAGGAAATCCTGTACAATTCAGGTAGAAGGTGTTGGTTCAGCCATCACACACACGCGTGGCCTCGTTACACTCAATTTAGCATCGTGCGACAAAACATTTGACATTGATGTGAACTTCTATTTGCTCAATACGATTACTACACCAACACCGGTAGCTGACATTGCACCGTCGTGCTGGGAACATTTGCGCACATTGGCTTTGGATCCGTCGTTTCGTAGAACGGGTCGAATAGATGCTCTTATTGGCGCAGACATGTGGGGTAACATCATACAAGAAGGCATAATACGCGGTTCAGTGAATGAACCATTTGCCCAATCAACTTCGCTGGGATGGGTGGGATTTGGACCAGCCACAGTTGACACTTCATTTGCTGCATTAGCTCGCTCATTACACACAATCCATGGCAATATTGATGGTGGCGACGGGCGTCTTGACTTGATTCTGGCTCGTATATTCGAAGTTGACGCAGAAAACAAGACCACAGTTACCGATAACGATATATGCGAGAATGTATTCATGGCTACGCATCGACGTGATTCCGCTGGCCGTTACGTCGTCCAGATCCCCATTCATCCGGACGCACCGGCTCTTGGCAACTCGCATCCTCTGGTACTACGTCAATTTTATCAGTTGGAGCGCAGATTGGCGAACGATCCAGAGCTCAAGGCGAAATATGTGGCATTCATACAAGAGTACATGGCTTTAGGTCATATGAAGCCTGTTTTAGACCTCTCATCTGACCCATCACGGCAATACATTATACCACATCATCCGGTATTGGCAAAATTTCGCGTTGTTTTCAATGCTTCAGCGAAGACAGCAAATGGCGTTTCTTTAAATGACACACAATTGAGTGGACCGCTCATACAGGAATCGCTCACTACCATCATCTTCCGTTTTCGACGCTTCGCAGTGGCTCTCTCGGCAGACGTAGAGAAAATGTTCCGACAAGTCCGAATCCACGAACGCCATCAACGCTGGCAACAAATTTTGTGGCGCGAGTCAACTACTGAACCGATTTGCACGTACCAATTGACTACTGTCACATATGGCATGGCATCGGGTCCGTACAACGCTGTTCGAGCAATACAGCAGTGCGACCGCGACAACTGCAACATATTGGCGAATAAGAACCGAGCGGTGACCGCTCTCACAAGCATCCTCCGTGACTTCTACGTCGACGATTACTTAACGAGTGTCGAAACCACCCATCAGGCAATTCAATTGGCAAATGACGTCGATACAGTGTTGCAGCAAGGTCATTTCCACCTCCGCAAAAGGCAGTCCAACGACAAAGTGGCAGTGGCTGGAATCACAGGCAATCGGGGGACAGCAGTTGACATCGAATTGAAATCTCTGGGGTTACGGTGCTTGGTTTGCATTGGAATCCAACAACGGATGAGTTGTACTACAGTTGGCTACATCCAGCAACATACCAACGTGGCGGATTGGCGACATGTCCGCAGTCATCTAAATCCAGCCGACTGTGCGAGTCGCGGGATTTCAGCGGATTCTTTAGTTGGTCACCCGTTATGGTGGCATGGCCCAACGGAACTAATGCGATCCAGCGTGGCCACCGATATTCCAGCTCCCACGGAGGCAGACGTGGAGGCGATGGCAGTAGAATCTAAACCTATCAAGGCTCATATTGCGCGTACGTCGCTACCGCCTATCATCTAAACGAGATATCGCTGTGGCGACGAAGTCATCACCATCAATTTAGTCGAACGTTTCTCTTCAATTGGCCGACTAATACGAACAACTGCATATGTGCTTAGTGGCAATCCAATTCGACGACAATATTGGCATCACATCGTTGTGGACTGTGATGAAATGGCCTCTTCGAGCGGAACAAGACAGGTACTTTTACAATGAAATTCAACAGATAACCCATTCAAGACAGGTTGCAGTAACAAGCAAATTGGCATCGTTGGCGCCATATTTGGATTCAGAGGGCATATTACAAGTCGGCGGTAGATTACGACATTCTGGACTAACGACTGATTAAAAGCATCCGATCATTATGGCTAAAGGAAGCTCCTTATCGCTCATGCTGCAAATACTCCGGCATCGATATTGGATCATCAGTGGCCGTGCGCTTGTCAAACAATGCGTCTATGAATGTGTCATATATCGACGACACGCTCAGCGAATGACTCGACAGCGAATGGCATCATTACCAGCGGTGCGGGTTATGCCTTCCCCACCCTTTTCATCATCTGGCATCGACTACTGTGGACCTGTCAGCATTCGAATTGGGGCACAGCGCACACGTACGACGAAAAAAACATATGTGGCTATCTTCATCTGTATGGCAACCAAGGCTGTCCACATCGAGTTGGCGGAGGATTTATCAGCAAGAGCATTCCTCAACGTTTTCGCACGCTTCGTTGGTCGGCGAGGCCCATGCAGTCATCTTTATAGCGACAATGGCACGCAGTTCAAAAGGGCGAACAAACTTCTTCAAACCGACTTGGTCGAATGGCGCAGTGAATACACACAACAGCAATTGGCGAATCAACAGACTCAATGGCATTTCATCTCAGCAGCGGCACCACATCAAGGCGGTCTATGGGAAGCCACCGTTAAGTCAGCAAAGAGGCATTTGTTGCGCGTAGTTGGTGGCCAGACGTAAAAGAAAAACGCAACCGAGAACACCATTATGATCATTAACTTGCAAGCATTGAAATGGTGCTCACACACACACAGTATGCATGAGACGAGGATTAAAAAAAAACGATATCTCAGACGCCAGGATGTCGCAGATTCTACGAGAGGCAACGGTTCAATCAAGCTGAACAAACAACCATATCATGGGTTACAGACAGCAAGCAAAAATAAGGCAAATATTTCCACAATAACCGAACGACGCATCTTTACATGTACAAGGAAACAACAGACAGGCAGCGACAACCTGCATACACATGCAACCTATCAGCACAAGACTAGCAGCAGGCAGAAGTACATACTACTCAAATGGCAACCTGGCAATGGGATAATGTCAATATGTATATACATGAACCCCTTTTTACTTTTCTTTTTGAATGACTGTTGTCTTCTATGGCAGTTGTGTTTTGGTCGATCAGTAAAGTGGTCCAGTGTTTTGGTGGATTGTAGCATTTCATTTTTTTCGTTTGGCTTATCTTTTTCCATTTTCGAATGTGTATTGCATAGATACAACTATTAAGGCTATAGGGATTACTTCTTGTCTTAATCTTATTGTTAATATTTTACGTATTTAATAATAAATAATAAAGGTCGGTTAGTATGTAAGGGATGTGTTATCATGAGAACTCAACTTACAGTACTATTAATGATGTTTCCTTCATTGGTCCTTTGAACTTTCGAGGTTGAGACCTCTCGAATTGATTGTTGATTGCGATTAACTTCACTGATCCAATATTCCGTTGAATCACTTCACTTTTCACACAATTCAAAACGAGTTCTTTTACATGCACGAGTACGTTACTACTATCGATTAACCGTCGATATTGAAACTTATTACTGATAAACCATCAAAAACAGATTCACGACGTACTGGATGTACTTTTATCCTACCGACTGCGCCACTTATATTTGGGAGCGATACCCAAATTAAAAAAAAACAACTTCTTTTAAACGTTGAAACTTTATTGACCAAAAAAGGAACTGAGTGTCTGAATTATATTGGTATTGTGATAACCACTTAAATGTGAGCAGCGACATCTAGCAGAAAATGTCGAAGACCAGAAGATTTCGATACTGGAATAACAAAGTCTCGACTGGAGAGTGGAATCGAATTTTCTAGCAAATTGGAAATTGTATGGGACGCTGGATGGCGAGGATTGTTCTCGAAGTATGTCATTCGAGTATAAATACCAGCATCCCAAAGGTATGCAAATGAGTTCTAAAGTGTAATTTGAAGTGTTAATTAGGAGAAGTGATTAAGTGGTTTAAGTAAAAGATAAGAAAAGTATAAGTGGTTGAGAAATTGGATTGTACTGAGAGAAAGAATTAAATAGTGAATTGTAACTGTACTGAATAAAGGGATTTGTATTGAAAAGAATAAGTTCTATTATTTGTACCCACACAAACATTTTACATTGGTGTCAGAAGTGGGATAGGACTTATTGTGTGTAAAAAAAAAAAAAAAAAAAAAAAAAAATTTCTGACTATTTGAAAAAGCTAGAATGGGTCGAAAACTATTACAGTTGACCCTCGTCCAACTCAAATCCGAGTTGAACAAGAGAAGCCTCAGCGCCAGTGGAGGAAAAAGTGACCTGGTGCTTCGACTTCAGGAGGCTTTGAACGACGAGGGACATGATCCTGATGCATATTCCTTTGATGTTGACGAGGATGAACAGACAAGTACCGGCAATGACATGGCTGCAATGATGCAACTCCTCTTATTAAAAATGGACGAACAAAACAAAAAAATGGACGAACAGAAGAACAGTCTCGACCAACAAAAGAAAAATCTGGAAGAACAGAAGAACAGTCTGGAACAAAAAATGGACGAACAGAAGAGCAGCATTGAACAAAAATTCGACGACCAAAAGAATAGTCTAGAACAAAAACTGGAAGAACAAAATAACGTTCTACACCAAAAGTTCGAAGAAATAGATAACAAATTTGAAAGAATAGAGAAGAATGTTGGCGAAAAATTGGAACAAATGGACAGCAAAGTTCAGCAACTGGCAAAAGAGCTCGACACAGTGCGAAAACAGAAACTGCGAGAATGTTCTTTAAGCGGTCCAATGAGAAAAGAGTTGAAGCCTCCCTCATTCGATGGCCAGACCTCATGGTCTACTTATAAGAAGCAGTTTGAAATGGCTGCCTGTGCAAACGACTGGGACAATAAGGAGAAGTGCTTTGCCCTAGCGATGGCCTTACGTGGTCCTGCGGCAGAATTGTTACAAACAATCGATATCGAAAAGAATAGAGACTATATGGTTTTAGTGCAGGCTATAGAGAAACGGTTTGGGGATAGCCACATGCGGGAAGCTTACAAGGTTCAATTGCAAGGCCGTATGCAGCAACGAGGAGAAACACTGCAACAGCTCCAAGCAGACGTGAGTAGACTGGCACATTTGTCATATCCCACAGCAGGCCAAGAAATAATCGACGAAATGGCAAAGGACGCATTCGTCAGGGGAATTGCAGATTTGAAGCTACAATCAGCAGGATGGCCGGGAAAAGAACCCTTGCTGAAGCACTCGCCTTCGCTCTGGCGATGGAAGCATCCAAACAGGCTTCCAAAGGAATGCATTTCGTAAGGGAAATAGTATCTGGTGAATGCTCCTGCTCAAGACCAACTACCATGCAACGAAATATCCCGCGGGAGAGACGAAGAATGCGCTGCTGGAACTGCGATAAAGTAGGACATTTGCAAGGGCATTGTAAAGAACCGGTACGACGAGAAGGCTGCCTGCACTGGGGTAACAAGCAAATAGAAAGAAAAACCGGCAGAAACGAATACAAAGAAACCGATCAAACCTCCCGAAGCTATAAGTTGGGAAATGCTTACTTCGCGGGACAGAAGCCTGTAGCAAGAGTCGACTCCAGGGTAATTATCCCAGTCTCACAGGTAAAACAATGCAATGAAGTAGTCAGTGGTAAGGAAGCGAAAGAACAGGCAACTATCGAAATGATCAGGACTGAGCCAATAGAGGGTTGGAGTATAGACGAAATCCGTTCCTCCCAACAGGCAGACAATGACATCGAACCAATATTGGCCTGGAAAGAGCACGAGGAAAGACCAAGCTGGCAGCAGATATCAGATCGGAGCCAAACTCTGAAGGCATACTGGGCACAGTGGGACTCGCTTTTTGTGCAAGATGGATTGCTGAAGAGAAAATGGGAAAGTGCAGATGGGACAACATCTCGTATGCAGCTAATTGTGCCACGGTCCAGAGTCAACCAAGTGCTCCATGAAATACATGACGGAATCTCAGGAGGCCATTTGGAAATAAACAAGACGTTGGAAAAGGTAAGGGAACGTTTCTATTGGCTAAGCGCTAAACAAGATGTCGAGAATTGGTGCAAAAAGTGCATAAGGTGTGCGGCTACCAAGGGTCCAAAAGTAAAGCCACATGGACAAATGCAACAATACAATGTCGGAGCACCTTTCGAACGAATAGCCATCGACATCGCTGGGCCGTTTCCCGAAACCTTTAATGGAAACCGATATACTCTCGTAGTCATGGATTACTTCAGTAAGTGGCCGGAAGTGTTTGCCATCCCAAATCAAGAGGCTAAGACCGTAGCCGAACAGATAGTCAACAACTGGGTTAGCAGATTTGGGGTCCCAATGGAGCTGCACTCTGATCAAGGGCGAAACTTTGAATCAAAAGTCTTCCAGGAAATATGCCAATATTTGGGAATAAGAAAGACAAGGACAACGCCACTACACCCTCAATCTGATGGAATGGTCGAGCGATTCAATCGGACCTTGAATGAGCATCTATCTAATGTTGTCAGCAACTGCCAGCGGGATTGGGATCGACACATACCCCTCTTCTTAATGGCCTACCGATACGCGGTCCATAGCTCAACAGGGCACACCCCATCCGAGATCTTATTTGGTCAAACGATTCGGTTGCCAAGTGAAGCAAAATTCGGATCCCCACCGACGGAGCCCAGAGAGGTGAACGAGTACGTGAATGACTTACGCAGCAGGATTCGTAAATTGCATGAAGACACCAGAGAAAAGATGAAGCTAGCAAGCAGCCGCATGAAAACTAGGTACGATATCAAGGCGAAATCTTCCGGTTTCAACGAAGGAGATCTGGTTTGGCTATATAATCCTCAGCGTAAGAAAGGCAAGTCACCAAAATTGCAACAGGACTGGGAAGGTCCATACAAGGTGATAACCCGCATTAATGACGTTGTCTACCGGATCCAGCGTGGGGATCGAGGAAAATTGAAAGTGGTCCATTTGGATAGAATGTGTCATTTCAACGGGATGCTGAATGACGAAGTTGTTCGGGACGAACAACTGTAGGGAGGGAGCAATGTGATAACCACTTAAATGTGAGCAGCGACATCTAGCAGAAAATGTCGAAGACCAGAAGA
The DNA here is from genome assembly GCA_949129095.1 of Volucella bombylans. Lineage (NCBI taxonomy): Eukaryota > Metazoa > Arthropoda > Insecta > Diptera > Syrphidae > Volucella > Volucella bombylans. Next base: position 26,257,173 of record OX422143.1, on the reverse strand, counting down.
TTTCGATACTGGAATAACAAAGTCTCGACTGGAGAGTGGAATCGAATTTTCCAGCAAATTGGAAATTGTATGGGACGCTGGATGGCGAGGATTGTTCTCGAAGTATGTCATTCGAGTATAAATACCAGCATCCCAAAGGTATGCAAATGAGTTCTAAAGTGTAATTTGAAGTGTTAATTAGGAGAAGTGATTAAGTGGTTTAAGTAAAAGATAAGAAAAGTATAAGTGGTTGAGAAATTGGATTGTACTGAGAGAAAGAATTAAATAGTGAATTGTAACTGTACTGAATAAAGGGATTTGTATTGAAAAGAATAAGTTCTATTATTTGTACCCACACAAACATTTTACAGTATTTATACACATTTTATGCTGACTGTTCTTACAAAACGTGTGAAAGAAAATGAATTTTGATACTAGATACATTGTTGTGATAGAAAATGCAATGTGAGCCAAACAAAAATTAGATAAACAAAATTAGTACTATGCGAACAATTTAACCGTGTGAAAGGAAATGAATTTTGATACTAGATACATTGTTGCAAATATTAAATAAACAAAATAAGTATTATGCGGATAGTTTATTGATATGTGACTCTTGGTTGGGTTGTACGAGTATGTAACTCGCGCGAGTTAATGTTGGTGGTTGAGTAAAAATATTATTTATTTAATGCTATGCCGAAATGCGTGCTTTTTATTGATATTCTTAAGACTCACCACTATATAAGATCTTAATGCAACAATATTTATACTATTGATATGACTGCTGTTATCACCATTCCGTAGTTTTTTGTTTGTTGTTTACTATTATTTAGGTAGTTAATTATTGGTGTTGATAATGCATTTCGCGATAATGCGTTTTAGGTGAGGTCGGTGGTAAGGTTGTCTACATTTCTAAATGATGATTTAATCTGGTGTACATGACTTGATAAGAATGACGGAATAGGCAGAGAGTGAGATTACGTCATTAACTCCCCTCCTTCTTAAAATTAAGCTTCCTCGCTTTAACCTAGTATATATGAGTAATGCTATTGAGCATAATCCCAGGATGCAATAAACGGTGTATTGGACTGGATGTTCTTCTATTGGTACCAGGAAAGATGATATTTCTTGAATATTACTAAATTTGTTATCAGCATTGGATTTGATGATGCGCAGGACGTTTAGCTGTTCGTCATCTTGCTTGTATATGACATCTTTAAATTTTTGTTGTTGGTTGAAGTACTGCTTTCCATCGATAGTTGTGGAGTAATTGAATTGTATTAATTTAGGTCCGTCTATTTCTACACTACATTCCATATGTGTTCATAATCTGTAATAATATTTCCGTTTTCAAGTAGCTGGAGTGGTGCGTTATTTTCTTGTACGAGGGGCGTTCAATATATTCTCGGTATCGATATGAAGGAAAATGCGAATTCAATTTAAATGGTTTTTTGTTTTTCAATATAATCTCCCCTAACATCAATGCATTTGTTACATCTTGAGATAAGCTTTTTTAAACCCTCAAAAAAATAAATGTCCTCTTTCTCTGCAAAATACCCATTTATTGCCGACTTGAGTTCTTTTTCCACGAAGACATTTTTTCAAATCCGGAAACAGGAAATAATCGCTAGGGGCAAGGTCTGGACTATAGGGTGGGTGTTCGATTTCTTCGAAACCACAATCTCGCGCAGCAGCCTTGGAAACTCGCGCCGTGTGAACAGGAGCGTTGTCATGAAGAAGCAACACACCCGCTGCGAGTTTACCCCGTCTTTTCTTTTTAATTTCCTTCCGGAAATTATGCAAAGTGGAAGCGTAGGATGTGGCGTTGATGGTTTCACCTTTTTTTTTGTACTCAATGAGCAAGATTCCCTTTGAGTCCCAAAAAAACTGTGGCCATGAGCTTCCCGGCAGACGGAGTGACTTTGAACTTCTTCGGGGGGTCTGTTCCTATTTTATGCCACTGCATGGACTCTTGTTTGCTTTCAGGGTCATAGTGGTGGACCCATGTTTCGTCCCCAGTAACAATTCGATCCATAACACCGTCCGCGTTCTCACTACACATCTCCAAAAGCTCTCTACAGCATGCGATTCTCACTTTTTTCTGAGGCGCTGTGAGCATTCGTGGCACCCACCTTGCACTGACCTTTGAAAGGTTAAGACGGTCATGAAGAATGATGTGAATGGTACCAATTGAAAGCTTGGTGATCTCTGCCATCATTTTCACCTTTATTCGGGCATCCTCAAGAACAAGTTTTTCGACTTCTTTGATGCTTTCTCTCGTACAAGCAGTAGCCGGGGCACCGGAGCGGGGGTCGTCTTCAATGCTCTCTCTGCCTCTCTTGAACTCACTTGACCACTTTTGCACAGTTGATAATGAAGGTGCGGAACCCTGGTAAACAGCCACCATCTCTTCATGAATAGTTTTTTGACTTTTTCCTTGCTTAGTGAAAAATTTAATTACAGCGCGATGCTCAATTTTCACCATCATCGTCTCAGTTGCCATTATAATTCTGTTTAACTAGAGATAAAACGCGAATTAATAATCACATTTATATGAAATTTTACATGAATGCACTAAAATAATAATATTACTTGATAAATAAGTCAATCTATATATACAACCACAGTTTCACCCCGATACCGAGAATATGCTGAACGCCCCTCGTATCACTTTACATTTGGATGGTTTATTTTCTAATATATTGACATCCGGTAGAGTGCTTTCAGCGCGCCTTTGGTGGCATTTTTTTATATAACTTATAACTTAAGAACCAAGCCAAATTGCACCAACTTTTCACTTTCAGCAACGGAAATTTTCCCCTTGAAATAATATTGCTCTAATATTAATAGGATTCCATCTATGAAAATTTTAAGTTGCATTGCACTGTCTTTATTGACTTGTTTAACAATATATTAAATAAACACTTCATATTATTCACTACACACTTAATATTGAATAAAGAAATAACAAGAAAAACAATATCTTCGCGTTTAACTAGTACTATACTAACCCATCTAAACACTTCACAAGCACTTATTTCGAAACTCGCGTATCTTTTCTCGACATTTTAACCCAACACGTATTTGAAAACAAAAATTTCTTTAACAAATATATTAATCTTGTTCCGTACCGAATTTTAACTTCCCATGCGAATTTGTTCCAGCCAACGAATTGTCAGAAATTCACATAGGGGTTGAAGTACAAAAAATATCCGCCAGAATTTTCGTTCCGAATCTTAATTAATAGTGCAATTGTGAATAAGGTTTTCCAATAAGGGTTTGACAATTTTTTTTTAAATAAAACGCAAACCATTTGAGATATTTCAAAAACTTTATTATCGGCTTGAAGTACAATCAAAACATTTATGAATGGAATTCGACTTCGTTCATATGGCCACCGCGGGCACGTTTGCAGCGGTCGATTCTTTGGACCCAATTTTCAACGACTCAGCCACACATTTTAGCCGAAACGGCCGCTATTTCGCTTTCAATGTTGGCTCTGAGCTCTTCCAACGTCGTCGGCGTGTTGGCATAAACCAATGACTTAACGTAGCCCCACAGAAAATAGTCAAGCGGTGTTAAATTGCACGAACGAGGCGGCCAATCGACTGGCCAATTTCTTGAGATAACACGCTCACCATACTTACTCTTCAATAAATCGATTGTAGCGTGTGCTGTGTGGCATTATCCTGTTGAAAGCACATGTCGTCCAAGTCCATATCTTCCAATTCGGGAAAAAATAATCGGTGATCATGGCGCTATAACGCATTCACAGTAACGTGACGATCGTTATCGTCGACGAAAAAAGATGGCCCAATAACGCCGCCGGCATGCAAACCGCACCAAACAGTTATTTTTTGTGGATGAAGTGGTGATTCATGAAACACATGTGAATTTTCACCCGACCAATAACGAATATTTTGCTGATTGACGAACCCATTGAGCCAAAAATGAGCTTCGTCACTGAAGATGATTTTGCAATGAAATTCATCATCTTGGCGCATCTTCTCCAGAACCCAATCGGAGAACGTACGTCGCTTCAAATGGTCCATCGGCTTTAATTCTTGAGTCAGCTTGATCTTGTATGGGTGTAAACCAAGATCCGTACGCAAAATACGCCATAATGAGGTCTGAGCGATGCCCAATTCTTGAGAACGCCATGGAATTGACTGATTTGGATCGTTTGCTACGGAAGCCTGAACGGCAGCGATATTTTCGACACTTCGACCAACCCGTTGTCTCACTGACACGGCAACATCACACAACGAATATGTAGACTCAAATTTGTTCACTAAACTTGTTATTGCGTGTCTACTAGGGCCTGAATTACGACCGAAAATTGGAGTTAACGCTCTAGAGTTGCAGTCACCGACTCCGAATTTCGGTAGAAAATTTTTATAATTTGCAGACATTGCTCGTTCCTGCCCTTTAAGATGACGAAAATGTTGGGTTTACTGAATAAATTGACAGTGACAGTTTGATGATTAGTAACGAAATATTCCACTTTTCCCGCCTTTTAATTGTTCTTTCTTACATACATACCCATACGCTCAAACAAAATACCATTTCATGAAAAATTATATAATTTCCTGTTGCAGTCGAATGAAAACGAACAGCCAAGTCATCATACCACTTCCCGCAAGCCATGTTTGCACATGTTTTTCATATTCCTTGTGCCACTGCCCACAACTTGTGAGAGAAAAAAAAGAGAGAAAATAAATAAGCCTTATATTACTCCGAAAGCTCGTGTCGGCTGGACGAGTGTCGGCTAGCCGACCAAAAGTGAACCATTTTTTTTCTACAGGGATGAGACATTTGTATAGATTTATTATCTGTGGTATAACCTGTTGGGACGCACACAATAGTCTCTTACTGAATCCAAGAAAGTATCAAATACTGCCCATACTGGTGGTGGTCGTGGCTCAAATGGTAGCGGACTGGCTTCCAAATCCACCCATGGAGCGAAATAACCACTGAGCCCAAACATCTTTCTTTCTCCCTCTATCCCATTTTCCAACAAACTGAACATGTGCTCAGGCACTTTAAGTGTATTCATACCCACTTGAGTGTTAAGTTCTTTAAAAAAAAAACAACCGTTGAACATACTGTTCCGATTCCGCAACTTCGTTTAGAACAGTGATTTCAGACCGCAATGGTCTCTGTTATACACAAACGTGCGTAGAAAGTTTATAGTATGTATGTTCGTGACTGTCAGTTTTATCCATATGTCGAACACCAAGAGATCCACATAGGAGCCGTGTCTCGAGTTCTGAGATAAAAAAGATGCACTCTTCAGGTGCATAGACAGAAACCATGTACAACCGTTTTCCACTACGGAAAGGGATGTACACAATGCGTGCCTCAAGCACCTTGCATTTGCACACTACAAGGCTTGTACACTGTTTTGAATTCCTTTTCTAATGAAGATTGCAATACCACATGGTATGAATGCCTTACTCATAGCAACATTCACATACAACTTTGTTTGCTTATTGAAATGTTCCGTTTAAATTGTTGAATATTTTATTTGATACACATTGCATGACACTTTCGTCTATTTCATGGCCAAAATTATCCTATGACTTAGCTTTAGCTTGCCTGACAATTTCGTTTGCTTTATTTCCTTTGGCCACGTTCGATTGGCATTCCAACGGGTTCGTACATATTATTTCCATGTCTCATTATTTTCCCACGGATGTGTACATTTTAAGGGTACACTAAATTCATTGAACGCGCCAACCAAGATAAAAAAATACAAAGTTAGAAGGTCAGTTTACCTAGATTTTCAGGTATTAATTGATCGATGATGCTCTGAAATGCGTACCATATCTACTTCCAAGGTCTTTTATGTACATTAATTACATATTTATTAAAATTAATACTTTTAGGTGTAATGATTGATAACGAATAATTAATTTATATATTTTTTAGGGTATTACGCCTGATGAAGAGTTGAAACTGCTACGTCGTAAGCTTCAAAACGTTACCCACGAGCCTGCTCTTAATGTCACCGCTAGTATACTACTGCAAGGCAAATTATGTTCATTAGAAGTTTATAGATCCCTTTATGATAAAGAAAAACTGCTAGATGAAGTACTATACAAGGGTAATGGTGATGGAGTAATTGGTGTTATTCTGTTTCTCCATAAAACCTTAAACAAGAAACAGTTTTATAGAATCTTGCGGCGTCGTGTAAAAGCATGTGATCATTATGTAAATTACTTAATTCAAACAAAAAATAAAGAAGCAATAGAAACACTCACAATATTTGGAAGATATCAGGAGGCAGCTCTCTTTCGGTTTAAAGCAGCAGTTTCTCAATCCGATATAACAATAAAGAAGCAAAGACTACAACAGTTGATTGTCTCCTATTACTTAGATTCTGGGATGGTATCAATATTCGATCAAATATTTAACAATGCGCTGAAGCTTATTCAACTAATTGAGAACGCTAATGGGAATCTTGGCGACAGCATTAATTCTTCATCTTCGTCATTGGAAGTTTTGTACTCGTGCTGTTCTAATTACAAATGGAAGAATGCAGATATAAATGAATTATTAAGTCCATTTAAAATTGCTTCTGATCACCAAATATCATCTGCGCAGTTCGAATGGACAGCCTTAAATGAGCGAGCAAATTCGCAGTCATTTGAGCTTTCAATTATATTTGAAAAATCTTCATGGCATTCGATTACAAAACAATTTCACATTAGTATCTCTTTAGAAACAGCAATACAACGTTTATCTGATTTGCGTGCACCGCTCCAGGTGTTATATTTGTTTTTATCTAAAATAAACAATCCAAATCAAAAGTTGGTAATTTCTAAAAGAGTACGCTGCACGAAAGCAACCATAGATGCCCTTGCTTCACTGAAAGATGTACAAGAACTGGAGCTCCTAAGAGACACTCTCGTTAAGGGAAGTGAAGAATGGTTTTATTGTGAACAAGTTTTAAGAAACACAAAAAAAAAGTGGTCTAAAGACGGACTTAAAATTATTCTTTAGTTTTATAAATAAAGGATTTCTGTAAAATCGAATTAAATGCAAATAAAAGAGAAGTAGTGTTTTCTTGATTTCTTGCTATTATTGTAGATTTCATATATAAATCCATCCATATATGCAACCAATGATAAATTAAAAAACATAATTAAATGATGAGTTTATAATAAATTCCTATTAAGATTTTACGTTATTATCTGGTAGTTGTACATAATGTAGTTAAGTAGGCTTAGTTAATTTCTACATTTGCTTAATCTTCTTTTATTAAACAATAAAATATGGAACGCCCATAATTACACCTAATGACAAATATTTCTCCTACATACATATCTGCATTGCTACTGCGCCGCTTCACAGTGTAACGACTAAAGGTCACAAATGCAGAAATTTTTATTTTATCTTTACATATAATATTTTTATAGGTAATAGCATTGTATATGAAACTAATTGTACTATCACTTGAGGAAATCGATGGTGGTGCCTCTAGCGGCCAAAGTGAACATCCGTCGCTGAGTACCACAAAAATATTACGCTCTTTTGCTTCAATAATTTCCACATGCACTCATAAGGCATAAGTGCATAAAACACATTTCCGCTCTAATCTAACCAATCCCATGCCAGTAACTCTATGCACAAACCCTCCCCACTCAAACGTCATGTTGTATCGAGTAAAGTCCCATTTACAATACTGCGTGATGCGATACGTTGTTCAAAAACGAGAGCGCATGAACTGTCAAAAATATTTCCGTAACATGTAATTCAATGTGTTCGTTTACAATAATGCGAGCATCGCAGTCAATTTCGAAAATCTGGAAAACTCTCGCAATGCGTGACAGCTAAATTGTTGTTGTTTTGATTTTGAGCTTGTTATTTGTGAGTGGTGTTTTGACGCATCATTATAAACAGACGTCCGATGTCTGAATGCGAGAGCTCTCGCATTCGAATTCGAATGCGACTCTCGTATTGCATCTCGCAGTATTGTAAATGGGGCTTAAGATAGATACTTTGCAATGTGAATAACTCTTCGGCCTAACCCAACGCAGTGCTACACTGTCAGTTGCTCTGGTAGGTGAACGATCCTTCTGCACTTAAATCTGAATGATAATCAGTGTTGCCATGAAAATCTTAGGACAAGTCTGCAGTTATGAGAAAAAAAATCTGACTTCATAAATACTTTTTATATTTTTTCTCATAACTGCAGATTTGTCCAAAGATTTTCATTTTATTCTTTTAATAACAAAACATAAAAATTAACAAAATAATTTCAATAAAAATATCACATAATAAGATAGGTGCGGGTAATAAGGCCTATGTTACAGAAACGCAATTTAAAATGATCGCAGTAGCTTGAGAACATACATACTTCTATGTAACTAACACTCATGAATGATGTTTGAAACTTCTTGCTACCTGCTCGTTCGATCGCTTTCATCAGTGTTGTGTAATTCATTGTGAAAGGCGGTTCTGCAGCTAGAATTATAAAAAATCATCCTAAAACATCGTAAGTTTTTTTTGTAATATTACACTTATATATATAAATTTGCACTGTAGTGTTCTATTGTTCACTGCTTCTATTACCTTTTCTGTTTTAAAAATGTATCACAGCATGAATAATGATTTATTTGGTTTTATTTCAAAATGGTGTCGGGGGCTAATAAGGCTTATCAAATTTCACCATAGGCCTTATTATCCTGGTTTTTTCTTGTATGAACATACACATACACGATAAAGTAGGAATGCCTGCAACACCACGGATTATCAAAATTTTGGTTTATAAATATCACCAGCAGACTGTTTAGGTAAAGAAGTGGGCTAAAAGAGTGCATTTACAGTCTTCGGAACACGCCGAAAGTGTCACCATCGCGGGATGTGTTAATGCTCTTGGCAGTGAAACAACATCAATGTTCATATTTAAAGGTAATCTTTTGAACACCACTGGGATGCTGAAGTTTTATTATTAATGTAACAAAATCAAGACAAGAAATTCACTAAGGCCCGGTTTAATATTATCCTTTCAAGTGTCTGGTCCAAATGCATGACACACAATAACATTACAAGCGGCTTTAATGCCGCTAATAAATGAAATAGTTTTTGCTCCTTCTTTACAGACAGAAGCTCCAGTTCGACATCAACAATTCGAGAAAAAACTGACCATTCTCTATAAACACACCTTCTGGGAGGTTTTACCGCATGGCTTACGGTATAGTTCGGACGATGATGAAGATGATCTGCCTCTCACTCAATTAAAAAAAAAAAACAGGATTTCAAGAGCTTATGCCTACATTGGTCAAAAATACTGAAAAAACACCAACAGTTAGAAGAAAAGCCATTAATTGCAGAGGAACTCCAGTCACCAAAGACCTGTTTGACAAGTCAGAAAAGAAAATGAAAAAGACCTCAATCCCCAAAAGTGAAACTCAAGAGAACTAGGAAAGTTGTCACGTTTTTCAGCACGATGAAATGGGTGATATAAGGCAATGTTATAAATGCGGCAAGTGGTATCATGAGGAGTGCATCGGTTTGTCACCGAATGATAAAGACAATTTTGAATATCCTGATGGCTGCTAAAAACAAAAATTATTTGTTATTTTTAATACTTTATTATCATTATAAATGCATAACTATTCGTTCTGATCTCAATTACTAAATGTACAAAATATATTTTGAGTTTTCTTAGTACTACAAAGTCTTAGGCGTTATTACCCTACTATGTATATTATAATAGCCTATATTATAATAGCCCATTATAATAAGCCTACTGACAAGGTTTTTTAAAAAGATGAATTCTGTTTCTGTTTACAGCAGAAGTTGCCATATTTTGTTTGTTTTTAACAATACTTTATATTCTACTTTATTGAACAATAAAATTCGTTTATTCGGATAAATAGTTTTTGTTTTATTTCAAATCTCCCTTACCTAGGCCTTATTACCCGCACCTACCTTAGTTTCATTATTCTTTGTAAATAGCATAATTAAATACTTTAAACATTTCAGAGTTTTTGAATTCATTGCAGTTTTGGTGGTTTAGTTTAATGTAATTCTTACAAAATAATATTCCATTCAATGTGGATGCTTGAAGTTTATTTCTAATTTTTGTTTTATTTAAATTTATTTATTTTTTTTTTATAATTTACGCGCGCCTAAGGGGTTAGATACCCTTTTACTGTTGCCAGGGCGCAGGCGGAAAGATAGAAGGAGGAGAAAGGAAAATTGTTTTTGTAGTGGTTTGAAGAAACTCAGGTGTGTTTGGTTTCTGTTTGCTCTCCAGGGGTGGGAGTCCGAATAGGACGGAGAGTTTTTCTTCACTCAGAGTGATTCGAGGTATACCACAGTATTTTTCTTTTCTGTGCTTGAAACTCTACAACAGCCAAATCTACATGTCAGTGTTATACCTTCACACGCAGAATTTTTCTGTCTGAGTTCCAATTACACAATGAAAAACTTACTTGCCATGGGCAGGATTCGAACCTGGACCCTCCGAGTGAGAAGCGTTTGCTATTCATTTCATTCATTTCATTTTAAATGCATTTTTATTCTTTTCAATTCATTATTACTTATACGCTATACAAAAAAAAACGCTTAAAAATTAGCTTAATTAACTTACAATTATCTTATTCTAACTTACTGGCCCCATGCGGGCACTCTAAATTAAACATAATACTTATTTAATGTCTTTCGACGTTTCGTACGATTACAATTTTTTTTTCTATATTTATTTAGACTAAAACTAAGAAAACAATTTTATTTACTGCAAAAACTTAGTATACGGACATTCTTTTTTATAAAATCTTAAAAACTAAAACTTATACACTATCTACATATAAATAAATCTTAATCTACTTAAACTAACATATTGTGATAACCACTTAAATGCGAGCAGCGACATCTAGCAGAAAATGTCGAAGACCAGAAGTTTTCGATACTGGAATAACAAAGTCTCCACTGGAGAGTGGAATCGAATTTTCTAGCAAATTGGAAATTGTATGGGACGCTGGATGGCGAGGATTGTTCTCGAAGTATGTCATTCGAGTATAAATACCAGCATCCCAAAGGTATGCAGATCAGTTCTAAAGTGTAATTTGAAGTGTTAATTAGGAGAAGTGATTAAGTGGTTTAAGTAAAAGATAAGAAAAGTATAAGTGGTTGAGAAATTGGATTGTATTGAGAAAAAGAATTAAATAGTGAATTGTAACTGTACTGAATAAAGGGATTTGTATTGAAAAGAATAAGTTCTATCATTTGTACCCACACAAACATTCTACAATATTGTATATATCATACAATTTAATTTTATTTTTTATTTTTTTTTTCCTAGATGTGTTACCCCTTCTTTTAGAGAAGTTGGTACCCATCTAAGTTCTTATATAATTTTTTTTGTTTTTTTTTCATTTTTATTTTTATTTTTTTTCTCTTATGTCTACCCTAAACCTACCTAAATCTATGTAAGCCGGCCATGACTAAATAATTAGGCTAACCGACTTTGCTTCCGAGTGAAGCTATATTGTACTAGAGGAATTCGACGAAGGTACTTCCTCTCCTCCCATAAGCCACCAAAATTGTTGGTGCTGCCGTGCAACATCCCAAAATCAGGCATCAAGACTGATTCAATTGTATTGAATCTCCGCAATTACCAAAAAACACACTCAAACAATCGTATATATCAGTCAATGTTCCTATGTATGTATATCCTCGGACCTGACCTCTAAAGGATGGGCAGTTTTTTACACGGATGGTTGCAAGATAATAAACAATACTGCATTTGCCGTCACCCTAGAAAATGGTACACTTATCAAACAACGCATTATGGCGGAGACCGCCCCTATTTTTACCACAGAAACACAGGCCACTTTAGAGGCGCTGGTGTTAGCAGACAATACGCATGGAAAGTACGACATCTGTTCAGATAGCCTTTCTATATATAGTACTGAAAGGCTGTCTGAACATATATATATTGTAATACGTTTGTGTGGGTACAAATGATAGAACTTATTCTTTTCAATACAAATCCCTTTATTCAGTACAGTTACAATTCACTATTTAATTCTTTCTCTCAGTACAATTCAATTTCTCAACCACATATACTTTTCTTATCTTTTACTTAAACCACTTAATCACTTCTTCTAATTAACACTTCAAATTCAACTTTGGAACTGACTTGCATACCTTTGGGATGCTGGTATTTATACTCGAATGACATACTTCGAGAACAATCCTCGCCATCCAGCGTCCCATACAATTTCCAATTTGCTAGAAAATTCGATTCTACTCTCCAGTTGCTAATCCAGTATCGAAACCTTCGAGTTTCGACATTTTCTGCTAGATGTCGCTGCTCACATTTGAGTGGTTATCACATTGCTCCCTCCCTACAGTTGTTCGTCCCGAACAACTTCGTCATTCAGCATCCCGTTGAAATGACACATTCTATCCAAATGGACCACTTTCAATTTTCCTCGATCCCCACGCTGGATCCGGTAGACAACGTCATTAATGCGGGTTATCACCTTGTATGGACCTTCCCAGTCCTGTTGCAATTTTGGTGATTTGCCTTTCTTACGCTGAGGATTATACAGCCAAACCAGATCTCCTTCGTTGAAACCGGAAGATTTCGCCTTGATATCGTACCTAGTTTTCATGCGGCTGCTTGCTAGCTTCATCTTTTCTCTGGTGTCTTCATGCAATTTACGAATCCTGCTGCGTAAGTCATTCACGTACTCGTTCACCTCTTTGGGCTCCGTCGGTGGGGATCCGAATTTTGCTTCACTTGGCAACCGAATTGTTTGACCAAATAAGATCTCGGATGGTGTGTGCCCTGTTGAGCTATGGACCGCGTTTCGGTAGGCCATTAAGAAGAGGGGTATGTGTCGATCCCAATCCCGCTGGCAGTTGCTGACAACCTTAGATAGATGCTCATTCAAGGTCCGATTGAATCGCTCAACCATTCCATCAGATTGAGGGTGTAGTGGCGTTGTCCTTGTCTTTCTTATTCCCAAATATTGGCATATTTCCTGGAAGACTTTTGATTCAAAGTTTCGCCCTTGATCAGAGTGCAGCTCCATTGGGACCCCAAATCTGCTCACCCAGTTGTTGACTATATGTTCGGCTACGGTCTTAGCCTCTTGATTTGGGATGGCAAACACTTCCGGCCACTTACTGAAGTAATCCATGACTACGAGAGTATATCGGTTTCCATTAAAGGTTTCGGGAAACGGCCCAGCGATGTCGATGGCTATTCGTTCGAAAGGTGCTCCAACATTGTATTGTTGCATTTGTCCATGTGGCTTTACTTTTGGGCCCTTGGTAGCCGCACATCTTATGCACTTTTTGCACCAATTCTCGACATCTTGTTTAGCGCTTAGCCAATAGAAACGTTCCCTTACCTTTTCCAACGTCTTATTTATTCCCAAATGGCCTCCTGAGATTCCGTCATGTATTTCATGGAGCACTTGGTTGACTCTGGACCGTGGCACAATTAGCTGCATACGAGATGTTGTCCCATCTGCACTTTCCCATTTTCTTTTCAGCAATCCATCTTGCACAAAAAGCGAGTCCCACTGTGCCCAGTATGCCTTCAGAGTTTGGCTCCGATCTGATATCTGCTGCCAGCTTGGTCTTTCCTCGTGCTCTTTCCAGGCCAATATTGGTTCGATGTCATTGTCTGCCTGTTGGGAGGAACGGATTTCGTCTATACTCCAACCCTCTATTGGCTCATTCCTGATCGTTTGGATAGTTGCCTGTTGTTTCGCTTCTTTACCACTGACTACTTCTGCTGGGCGGTTTTCGTTGCATTGTTTTACCTGTGAGACTGGGATAATTACCCTGGAGTCGACTCCTACTACAGACTTCTGCCCCGCTAAGTAAGCATTTCCTAACTGATGGCTTCTGGAAATTTGACCGGTTTCTTGGTAGCCGTTTCTGCCGGTTTTTCTTTCTATTTGCCTGTAACCCCAGTGCAGGCAGCCTTCTCGTCGTACCGGTTCTTTACAATGCCCTTGCAAATGTCCTACTTTATCGCAGTTCCAGCAGCGCATTCTTCGGCTCTCCCGCGGGATATTTCGTTGTATAGTAGTTGGTCTTGAGCAGGAGCATTCACCAGATACTATTTCCCTTACGAAATGCATTCCTTTGGAAGCCTGATTGGATGCTTCCATCGCCAGAGCGAAGGCAAGTGCTTCAGCAAGGGTTCTTTTCCCGGCCATCCTTACTGCTGATTGTAGCTTCAAATCTGCAATTCCCCTGATGAATGCGTCCTTTGCCATTTCGTCGATTATTTCTTGGCCTGCGGTGGGATATGACAAATGTGCCAGTCTACTCACGTCTGCTTGGAGCTGTTGCAGTGTTTCTCCTCGTTGCTGCATACGGCCTTGCAATTGAACCTTGTAAACTTCCCGCATGTGGCTATCCCCAAAGCGTTTCTCGATAGCCTGCACTAAAACCATATAGTCTCTATTATTTTCGATATCGATTGTTTGTAACAATTCTGCCGCAGGACCACGTAAGGCCATTGTTAGGGCAAAGCACTTTTCCTCATTGTCCCAGTCGTTTGCACAGGCAGCCATTTCAAACTGCTTCTTATAAGTAGACCATGAGGTCTGGCCATCGAATGAGGGAGGCTTCAAATCTTTTCTCCTTGGACCGCTTAAAGAACATTCTCGCAGTTTCTGTTTTCGCACTGTGTCGAGCTCTTTTGCCAGTTGCTGAACTTTGCTGTCCGTTTCCTCGAATTTTTCGCCAACATTCTTCTCTATTCTATCAAATTTGTCATCAACGTTCTTCTCTATTCTTTCAAATTTGTCATCGATTTCTTCGAATTTTTGCTGGAGAATGTTCTTTTGTTCTTCCAGATTATTCTTTTGTTCATCCATTTTCTGTTGAAGACCGTGCAGATTGTTGGTTTGTTCGTTGAATTTTTGTTCAATGCTGCTCTTCTGCTCGTCCAATTTTTGTTCCAGACTGTTCTGGAGAATGTTCTTCTGTTCTTCCATATTTTTCTTTTGTTCGTCCAGCTTTTGTTCGAGACTATTCTTTTGTTCTTCCAGATTTTTCTTTTGTTCATCCAGCTTTTGTTCCAGGCTATTCTTTTGTTCTTCCAGATTTTTCTTTTGTTGGTCGAGACTGTTCTTCTGTTCGTCCATTTTTTTGTTTTGTTCGTCCATTTTTTTGTTTTGTTCGTCCATTTTGAATAAGAGGAGTTGCATCATTGCAGCCATGTCATTGCCGGTACTTGTCTGTTCATCCTCGTCAACATCAAAGGAATATGCATCAGGATCATGTTCCTCGTTGTTCAAAGCCTCCTGAAGTCGGAGCACCAGGTCACTTTTTCCTCCACTGGCGCTGAGGCTTCTCTTGTTCAACTCGGATTTGAGTTGGACGAGGGTCAACTGCAATAGTTTTCGACCCATTCTAGCCTTTTCAAATAGTCAGAAAACACTTTTTTTTTTTTTTTTTTTTTTTTTTTTTTTTTTTTTTTTTTTACACACAATAAGTCCTATCCCACTTCTGACGCCAATGTAATATGTTTGTGTGGGTACAAATGATAGAACTTATTCTTTTCAATACAAATCCCTTTATTCAGTACAGTTACAATTCACTATTTAATTCTTTCTCTCAGTACAATTCAATTTCTCAACCACATATACTTTTCTTATCTTTTACTTAAACCACTTAATCACTTCTTCTAATTAACACTTCAAATTCAACTTTGGAACTGACTTGCATACCTTTGGGATGCTGGTATTTATACTCGAATGACATACTTCGAGAACAATCCTCGCCATCCAGCGTCCCATACAATTTCCAATTTGCTAGAAAATTCGATTCTACTCTCCAGTTGCTAATCCAGTATCGAAACCTTCGAGTTTCGACATTTTCTGCTAGATGTCGCTGCTCACATTTGAGTGGTTATCACAATATAGTACTGAAAGGCTGTCTGAACAGCCTTTGCAACTGCAAACTTAAAGTATTGTGATAACCACTCAAATGTGAGCAGCGACATCTAGCAGAAAATGTCGAAACTCGAAGACTAGAAGGTTTCGATACTGGATTAGCAAAGACTCGACTGGAGAGTAGAATCGAATTTTCTAGCAAATTGGAAATTGTATGGGACGCTGGGTGGCGAGGATTGTTCTCGAAATATGTCATTCGAGTATAAATACCAGCATCCCAAAGGTATGCAAATCAGTTCCAAAGTTGAATTTGAAGTGTTAATTAGAAGAAGTGATTAAGTGGTTTAAGAAAAGTATATGTGGTTGAGAAATTGGATTGTACTGAGAGAAAGAATTAAATAGTGAATTGTAACTGTACTGAATAAAGGGATTTGTATTGAAAAGAATAAGTTCTATCATTTGTACCCACACAAACATTTTACATTGGTGTCAGAAGTGGGATAGGACTTATTGTGTGTCAAAAAAAAAAAAAAAAAGAAGTGTTTTCTGACTATTTGAAAAAGCTAGAATGGGTCGAAAACTATTGCAGTTGACCCTCGTCCAACTCAAATCCGAGTTGAACAAGAGAAGCCTCAGCGCCAGTGGAGGAAAAAGTGACCTGGTGCTCCGACTTCAGGAGGCTTTGAACAACGAGGGACATGATCCTGATGCATACTCCTTTGATGTTGACGAGGATGAACAGACAAGTACCGGCAGTGATATGGCTGCGATGATGCAACTCCTCTTGTTAAAAATGGACGAACAGAAGAACAGTCTCGACCAACAAAAGAAAAATCTGGATAGCCTCGAACAAAAGCTGGATGAACAAAAGAAAAATCTAGACGAGCAGAAGAGCAGCATTGAACAAAAATTCGACGAACAAAAGAATAGTCTAGAACAAAAACTGGAAGAACAAAATAACGTTCTACACCAAAAGTTCGAAGAAATCGATAACAAATTTGAAAGAATAGAGAAGAACGTTGATGACAAATTTGATAGAATAGAGAAGAATGTTGGCGAAAAATTCGAGGAAATGGACAGCAAAGTTCAGCAACTGGCAAAAGAGCTCGACACAGTGCGAAAACAGAAACTGCGAGAATGTTCTTTAAGCGGTCCAAGGAGAAAAGATATGAAGCCTCCCTCATTCGATGGCCAGACCTCATGGTCTACTTATAAGAAGCAGTTTGAAATGGCTGCCTGTGCAAACGACTGGGACAATGAGGAAAAGTGCTTTGCCCTAACAATGGCCTTGCACGGTCCTACAGCAGAATTGTTGCAAACAGTAGACATCGAAAAGCATAAAGATTATGTGACTTTAGTGCAGGCTATCGAGAAACGGTTTGGGGATAGTCACATGCAGGAGGTCTACAAGGTCCAATTGCAAAGCCGAACGCAGCAACGAGGAGAAACACTGCAGCAGCTCCAAGCAGACGTGAGTAGACTTGCACATCTGTCATACCCCACCGCAGGACAGGAAATTATCGACGAAATGGCAAAAGATGCATTTATCAGGGGAATTGCAGATTCGAAGCTACAGTCAGCAGTAAGGATGGCCGGGAAAAAAACCCTTGCTGAAGCACTTGCCTTCGCTCTGGCGATGGAAGCAGCCAATCAGGCTTCCAGGGGAACACATTTCGTCAGGGAAGTAGCATCTGTCGAATGCGCCTGCACAAGAATGAGTGCCGAGGAACGAGATACTCGACGGGATAGACGAATAATGCGCTGCTGGAATTGCAATAAAATAGGACACCTTCAAAGGCAGTGTAAAGAACCGGTGCGACGAAAAGACTGCCCTCACTGTGGTGACAAGCAAATAGAGGAAGAAACCAGCAGAAACAGCTATCAAGAAGCCGGTCAACCTTCCCGAAGCCATCAGTCGGGAAATGCTTAAGCACCAACTTCGCGGGGCTGAAGTTGGTAGCAGGAGTCGACGGCCCCAGGACCATCATCCAAGTCTCGCTGGCAAAACGATGCAACGAAAGCCTTCTAGTAGAAGTAGTCAGTGGAATAGAAAAATGGATGGCAACAATAGACACCGGTGCCACGGCCTCAATCATCAGGAGGAATCTTGTGCAGAAGTCTTGGCTGCATAACACTAGCAGTTGCAGCTTGCGAACAGCTACAGGAGCAACGATTAAGGTATATGGTGAAGTCCGCATAAAAATCCAATTGGCCGGAATAACATTCACTCACGCGTTTCTGGTAGCTGACATATGTGACGAGTGCATCATTGGTACAGACTTCATGAGAGAACATGGACTTGTAGTCGATTTGGGGGCACAAACCCTGAAATACGGAAACATGGAGATACCAATGATATACGGAAACGCCAATACCTCAGTCTCAAATGTCGTCATCTGCAGCAATCAGAGTATAGAGCCTTCGTCAGAAGCAATTGTGGGCAAAAGTGGAAGGTGGTCCTGGTAGCCACCGATTCTATTTGATGGAGCCAGAAAAGAAAAGAGACTTCATGGTGGGAAAGACCTTAGTGGAGCCAAAGAACAACATGGTCCCTGTAAGGATTCTAAATCCAAAGACATTCAGTGTAAAGGTGAAAAAGGGGGAGATAGTGGGAAAATGCGTACCTGTTGAGGCTATATCGACCACAACGGAAAAAAAGTGTGCAAAACCGGTCACAACAGTTCAGAGCATAAAAATCAAGAACAAAATTCTCAGCCTCTGTAATTTGGACGAAGATCAGCGAATCCTGGCAGAAAAACTAATAGGTGAGTACGCTGATATATTTGCTACACAAGACGGAGAATATGGACGTACGCATATTGTTCAACACAACATTGACACCGGAGACGCTCGACCAATCCGTCAACCTGCAAGGCGTCTTCCATTGGCAAAGCAAACAGAAGTTGCCGAAATGATGTCGAAGATGAAAGCTGAGGGAGTGATTGAAGAATCGCAAAGTCCGAGGGCATCTCCAGTGGTCCTGGTGAAGAAGAAAGATGGCAGCACGAGATTTTGTGTAGACTACCGACGTCTCAATGATGTCACTAAAAAGGACAGCTACCCACTTCCGAGAATCGATGACACTTTGGATATGCTTTCTGGAGCGAAATGGTTTTCAACACTTGACTTGAAGAGCGGTTACTGGCAGGTAGAGATAAATCGTGCGGATCGTGAGAAAACTGCCTTCACTACAGGAAGCGGTCTTTGGCAGTTTGCAGTGATGTCGTTTGGACTGTGCAACGCTCCGGCCACCTTCGAGCGACTAATGGAACGAACATTGCAAGGACTCACCTGGAAAACCTGCCTAGTATATTTGGACGACGTTATCGTCATAGGTAAGACGTACGAGGAGCACCGCGAAAATCTAAAAGAAGTGTTTGAGAGGCTACGAAGTGCTCATTTAAAGCTCAACCCAGAAAAGTGTGCCTTGTTTCGTCCGGAAGTAAAATATCTGGGTCACATTATATCAGCGGAAGGAGTAAGAACGGATCCTGACAAAATCGAAGCCGTGAAAAGTTGGCCTTCTCCAAAAGATAAACACCAACTGAGAAGCTTCTTGGGCCTCGCCACGTATTACAGAAGGTTCGTAAAGGATTTTGCTGGCATTGCAAAGAGCCTGCATCAACTTACGGAAAAAGGCCGACAGTTCAGGTGGTCTGGAGAATGCGAAAAAGCATTTCAAGAACTGAAGCGACAGCTGTGCAACGCCCCCATCTTGGGTTACCCGACGCCCGGAAAAATGTTCATCGTGGACGCAGACGCTAGCAATGTTGGGGTCGGAGCTGTGATCTCCCAAGTTCATGACGGTCAAGAGAAAGTGGTCGCATATTACAGCAAAGTACTCTCCAGACCTGAACGGAACTACTGTGTAACCCGGCGCGAGCTTCTGGCTTTAATTCTGGCTACGAAGCATTTCCATAAGTACCTCTACGGACAAAAGTTCATTCTCCGGACAGACCACGCAGCTCTGAAATGGCTACTCCAATTTAAGAACCCTGAAGGCCAAGTTGCAAGATGGATCGAGCAGTTGCAGGGCTACGACTTTGAAGTGCAACACCGCAAGGGAACACTCCACTCAAATGCTGATGCTCTCTCTCGTCGACCATGCGGAGTAAAATGCGAACACTGCAATCGTAAAGAAGCAAAAGAACAGGCAGCTATCCAAATGATCAGGACTGAGCCAATAGAGGGTTGGAGTATAGACGAAATCCGTTCCTCCCAACAGGCAGACAATGACATCGAACCAATATTGGCCTGGAAAGAGCACGAGGAAAGACCAAGCTGGCAGCAGATATCAGATCGGAGCCAAACTCTGAAGGCATACTGGGCACAGTGGGACTCGCTTTTTGTGCAAGATGGATTGGTGAAGAGAAAATGGGAAAGTGCAGATGGGACAACATCTCGTATGCAGCTAATTGTGCCACGGTCCAGAGTCAACCAAGTGCTCCATGAAATACATGACAGAATCTCAGGAGGCCATTTGGGAATAAATAAGACGTTGGAAAAGGTAAGGGAACGTTTCTATTGGCTAAGCGCTAGACAAGATGTCGAGAATTGGTGCAAAAAGTGCATAAGATGTGCGGCTACCAAGGGTCCAAAAGTAAAGCCACATGGACAAATGCAACAATACAATGTCGGAGCACCTTTCGAACGAATAGCCATCGACATCGCTGGGCCGTTTCCCGAAACCTTTAATGGAAACCGATATACTCTCGTAGTCATGGATTACTTCAGTAAGTGGCCGGAAGTGTTTGCCATCCCAAATCAAGAGGCTAAGACCGTAGCCGAACAGATAGTCAACAACTGGGTGAGCAGATTTGGGGTCCCAATGGAGCTGCACTCTGATCAAGGGCGAAACTTTGAATCAAAAGCCTTCCAGGAAATATGCCAATATTTGGGAATAAGAAAGACAAGGACAACGCCACTACACCCTCAATATGATGGAATGGTCGAGCGATTCAATCGGACCTTGAGTGAGCATCTATCTAAGGTTGTCAGCAACTGCCAGCGGGATTGGGATCGACACATACCCCTCTTCTTAATGGCCTACCGAAACGCGGTCCATAGCTCAACAGGGCACACACCATCCGAGATCTTATTTGGTCAAACAATTCGGTTGCCAAGTGAAGCAAAATTCGGATCCCCACCGACGGAGCCCAAAGAGGTGAACGAGTACGTGAATGACTTACGCAGCAGGATTCGTAAATTGCATGAACACACCAGAGAAAAGATGAAGCTAGCAAGCAGCCGCATGAAAACTAGGTACGATATCAAGGCGAAATCTTCCGGTTTCAACGAAGGAGATCTGGTTTGGCTGTATAATCCTCAGCGTAAAAAAGGCAAATCACCAAAACTGCAACAGGACTGGGAAGGTCCATACAAGGTGATAACCCGCATTAATGACGTTGTCTACCGGATCCAGCGTGGGAATCGAGGAAAATTGAAAGTGGTCCATTTGGATAGAATGTGTCATTTCAACGGGATGCTGAATGACGAAGTTGTTCGGGACGAACAACTGTAGGGAGGGAGCAATGTGATAACCACTCAAATGTGAGCAGCGACATCTAGCAGAAAATGTCGAAACTCGAAGACTAGAAGGTTTCGATACTGGATTAGCAAAGTCTCGACTGGAGAGTAGAATCGAATTTTCTAGCAAATTGGAAATTGTATGGGACGCTGGGTGGCGAGGATTGTTCTCGAAGTATGTCATTCGAGTATAAATACCAGCATCCCAAAGGTATGCAAATCAGTTCCAAAGTTGAATTTGAAGTGTTAATTAGAAGAAGTGATTAAGTGGTTTAAGTAAAAGATAAGAAAAGTATATGTGGTTGAGAAATTGAATTGTACTGAGAGAAAGAATTAAATAGTGAATTGTAACTGTACTGAATAAAGGGATTTGTATTGAAAAGAATAAGTTCTATCATTTGTACCCACTCAAACATTTTAAAGTATGATTCTCAACTAGTCTGCCGTATCCGAGACAATATCTTGAATATACCGGACAAGATCAAACTAATGTGGGTACCAGGGCATGCAGGTATACGGGGCATTGAAATCGCCGACCACGCGGCCAATTTAGCTGGTGTTAGTCCAACCTATCTATTTGGCACATACAGCAAACATAACCTACAACGCACAATAAAAAGGAAATAAAACAAGCACAAATGAAGGATTGGAAACTATATCTTCACTATTACTCCAGCAAAACACCGCCAGCTTATCCACCCTCTGTCTTTAAGTCAACCACTACTAATTTCCTTCGTCTTCGCGTTGGACACTCTGTAGCTACTCACCAACACCTACTAAGAAAGGAGTCGCCCCCAATCTGCTCCTCATGTAATATCTACATCCTAAACATGGAACACATCCCTGGTTCCTGATTCTTCTCTTCAAACACGGCCAGTAGTCACCTTAAGGACAACATTTTTAAAATATTAGACAATCCATCCCTAGAAAACTTAAATAAATATAATAAATAAGCTGGTAGCATTATTCAATATCAAATTATAGTATAAAATGTACCTACATTAAATCCAGCTGAAAGCCTTTGCAGCTAGTGCTCAAATTCTTGTATTTACATGCAATTTATTTCATGTCAATATATATTAATAATAATAATAATAATGTTTACCAATCAATCAATATGTTTGTTTGTACATATAGTATATTAGTAATTGACGAAAAACACAGATTGAAAACCACAAACAAATTCTTAAAAGAATATATACTTATGACGGAAACTAGTACTGCACAGTGCACTGCCAATGGCTCAGGCCGATGAGTTATTCGCAAGGAAATAAACACACCCCAGACCCGACACCCAAGGCATAGGTGAAAAATAAATATTATGTTGTGTAAAATAAGCAAAATGGAATGTGTTGTGTATGTATGTATTTTTTAGCATTTCTTTCGCTTCATTTTCACTATCATCAGCGTTGCCATAAGTGAAGATTCGTCTGCATTTTGCAGATTTTCAAACCACTTTCAGAATTTTGAAATGCCAAAATCTGCATACGAACCTATGTATTTTGTTTTTCTTTAAAAATAATATCAACAGTTCCTCCACACTTGTCCTCGCTGTATGTTATAATTTTCCTGTTCAGCTCTACTCAGCAAACAAAAGTGAGGGCGCACACTTTCTCAGGAGCTACGCTTAAAATGTCAGATAAAGACCTGGAATTGGTTACGAAAACTGCATTCAGACAAAACAGACGTGATAAATCAAGAAAATATGCAGACTTAGATGATGAGTGGCGAGAACTTCGGCAGCTCAAATTTGCTGATATTGACGTGCATGAAAGAATGGCATTAAATAGTTTCTGGAATGAAATATTTTCGTTAAAACGTGGAGATGGATGCGAAAGTTTCCCAATACTCAAATATTTTGTCATGTCTATATCATCAATTCCCGTATCTATCGTCGGCAAATGTTGAACGTATGGGGTGGCCGTGGTGTAGTGGTAGTAGCAAACGCACAAAAAATGGTCTTCAGCAAGGCGCGGTCAATTCGCCGATCCTATTTAACATTTATACAAGCGACTTGATAGGTTCACTTCCCCATACTATTGCGTACGCAGACGATTTGGTAGCGTACAGAACAGGTCCAAAAATCGAGGTTATTAATACTCTCTTGCAGCGTGACTTCGATAAGATAAGACGATTTTGCGATGACTGGAAGTTGAAAATCAACTTTCAGAAGTCGGAAACTATTCTCTTTAGGACGCCGTTGTCTGGAGCCTCTAGGGATACCAGAAAAAATTGGCAAAAGTTCTCGGTCATTGGACAACACGGACAGCCTCTTGCCTGTCGAAATGTAGTCAGATACCTTGGGATCTGGCTAGATCAGTTTCTGTATTTTGACAAAAATGTAGATGCTGCTCTGGCCAAAGCTAAAATCCCTTTTGCCCTTACAAAGAGACTGTTTTATAGCAGCCAACTCGATGCGAGGGTAAAGGTAATCTCCTACATGGCCCTTATCAGGCCCATGCTGGTATTTGGTTGTCCCGTGTGATTCAATGTACGAGCAAGCTTAATGGAAAAGATTCGGGTGTTTGAGAGGGCTTGCCTTCGCTTGTACAGGACACCAGAGTCGGAGTACAAAAATTTTTATCCTAACGAGGTCCTTTACAACAGGGCGAACCTGATACGAGTGGACAACTTCGTAATTAAGCTGACTCGAAGGCACATTTCAAGAGCAATGACCTCGACGAATAACCTGATATCTGGGGCTTACTACCCCAATTACCTTTACCATGAGAATGTGCGCTCGGACGGCTTCGTTCCACCGGAAGCATTCCTCTACCTGGATCAGATAGGGTTGATCCAGGATAGATCAGCGGTTCCGTTAATCTTCCATGTCGCTCGGACAGCTGGGGCCAGGCGACTCAAATACGGCAGAGACTTCGCACACGGCACTGTGGATCGCCTCAGGTTCAGTAGGGCGGTGGGGAATCGCGATAAGAAGGATGTCGTTTGGCAACACCAGCATTTCTGGTGGTTGAATGATGGAGAAGATGTTTCGTCGTCGTTTCCGTCAATTACGGACCAGCCTCACTAATCAGGCAGAGCTGACCAATCTATTTGCTCAGTAAATAGCGATGTCCAGCTTACATAGGTTTAGGTAAGTATAGTAATTATTATACTAGTATATACAAAGGTATATACTAATGTATTGTGATAACCACTTAAATGTGAGCAGCAAAATCTAGCAGAAAATGTCGATACTCGAAGACCAGAAGATTTCGATACTGGAATAACAAAGTCTCGACTGGAGAGTGGAATCGAATTTTCTAGCAAATTGGAAATTGTATGGGACGCTGGATGGCGAGGATTGTTCTCGAAGTATGTCATTCGAGTATAAATACCAGCATCCCAAAGGTATGCAAATCAGTTCTAAAGTGAAATCTGAAGTGTTAATTAGGAGAAGTGATTAAGTGGTTTAAGTAAAAGATAAGAAAACTATAAGCGGTTGAGAAATTAGATTGCACTGAGAGAAACAATTAAATAGTGAATTGTAATTGTACTGAATAAAGGGATTTGTATTGAAAAGAATAAGTTCTATTATTTGTACCCACACAAACATTTTACAATACTTTTAACTGAATTCAACATACCATTTAATTTAATACTATGAGTCGCTTTTGTTTCCTCTTCAAGGACAGTCGTTAAATAATTAATTGTCGATAATAAAGAAGATATAATTTCCCATACAAATAGTCTTTCTATTAAAAGTCGATCGGTGTTTCCTTTTTAAAGGTTTTTCATATGGTGCCGATACCCGGGAGAAAGGCGACAAAGATACGGAAATATATGTATATTTCAATCGATATAATTTAAGGTTGATAAAGGTTATTCTTCAATTTGTGAAATACTAACGTAGTTATAATGGAGTTTTCCGCTCGCGCAGCCTACAGAGGCCAAGTAACGAAGATCGTTAAGTCCGCGAGTGAATTTCTTGGATCGGAAGAATCTCAGCCAACCATCGAAAAAAATTCGATGATATTGAGGAGGAACTGATGATATATGTTCAACGCCTGACTGCAGCTCATGAGAGTCTTTTAACCATCAATAAGGAAATTGTTGATCAAAAGCTTATAAAAGTCGACATGGAAAGGGAGCTGGAAAAGGTTGCTGATTATCAAGATGTGGCTATAGGTATGACTGCACGTTTAAATTCTCGTCTTTGCAAGCTCCGAAAGAAACAGAATCCGCAGGTAACGAACGTGAATACATCATTTGGCAATACAACAGCTATTGCGCACTGTCCCATTAAACTTCCTACATTGCCTCTAAGAAAATTCGATGGCAATTTCCAAGAATGGCTCCCCTTTTGGGAACAGTTTCGGGCAACAGTACACGAAAATACGCCAACAGACAAATTCAGTTATTTGGAGTCTTTGTTGGTTGGGAACGCAAAAAAAGTTATTGCAGGATTTACGGCTTCTGAAATGGGTTACGATGCAGCTATCTCCCTTCTACAAGAGCAATATGGTGATACAGAGCGGCTCATCGACAAGCAAATGCAACAGCTTATCTCCCTTCGACCTATACATTCGAAGACAGATGTTACAGGTTTGCGGAATCTGTACAATTCCATTACAACCGCACTCTTACATCGTTGCACATACCACCCAGCCAATACTTCGTAATGTTGAAATCGATTTTACTCCGTTGTCTACCCACCGATCTTCGTGTGGACTATTTTCGCACAATGGAAGGCGATAATGATTGTTCATCAGCCGAATCAATGCACAAAAGTATCTCCACTCTTTCTAACAGTGGAGATAAGCAGGTATAGAGCAGAATGAAATTTTTAAAGAAAGAAGTGGAATCACTAGAAAGAAGTCGAGTTGTCCCTGTCACAACAAATGTCAAATCCTCTACATCCAGTACTGCAATAAGTTTATTTTCGCCGAGCGACAAGGACGAGTGTCTCTTTTGCGCATCTGACAAGCACAATACTGTGATAACCACTTAAATGTGAGCAGCGACATCTAGCAGAAAATGTCGATACTCGAAGACCAGAAGATTTCGATACTGGAATAACAAAGTCTCGACTGGAGAGTGGAATCGAATTTTCTAGCAAATTGGAAATTGTATGGGACGCTGGATGGCGAGGATTGTTCTCGAAGTATGTCATTCGAGTATAAATACCAGCATCCCAAAGGTATGCAAAATCAGTCTAAAGTGAAATTTGAAGTGTTAATTATGAGAAGTGATTAAGTGGTTTAAGTAAAAGATAAGAAAAGTATAAGTGGTTGAGAAATTGGATTGTACTGAGAGAAAGAATTAAATAGTGAATTGTAACTGTACTGAATAAAGGGATTTGTATTGAAAAGAATAAGTTCTATTATTTGTACCCACACAAACATTTTACAATAGTAAAGAATGTGATAGCAAAATCAGTATTACAGAAAAGAGAGGTATTGCGAAAAAACGGACGATGTTTTCGTTGTGGTAAACGTGGACACTCTTCTAAAAAATGTCGCAGTGCAAAGTTTATGCCGTGTAGAAAATGTAAAGGAAAACATATGTCATCGATGTGCGACCCTTCTTTCCATCAAGCCAAAATCCTACCCACTGTAATTTCAGAAACTAGTGTAGCACAAAATGTTTTGGATGTTTGTGTATAATTCTTCGTTTCAAAACTCAATCGTCTTTTTGAAGACGGCTCGGGGCACAGCCGCAGCTCCGAGCAGCAAAAAAAGCATTTTAATTCGCTTAATAATCGACGGCGGCAGTCAACACTCCTACATTAGGGAGAGTTTGGTTGCTAAACTCAACCTTATTTGCATTGGATACGTCAACATTTCCGTGGTACCATTTGGCAGCAAGGAAAAATCTCCATTCAAGCAACTGAAAAAAGTATTAATCTCCATTAAAAGCCAGTTTAGCAACAAAAGCCTAGAGCTAGAAGCATTAGTTGTGCCTGACATATGTGAGGACGTATTGTGTGCTCCTGACAGTTCCTGTCCTGTATACCATGGTCTCCAATTAGCTGATTCCAAACATGTCGACATCGAATCAGAGGAAGGACTCAGTATTCTAATTGGTTCCGACTTTTACTGGAGTGTCGTAACCGGAAAGCAGCGAAGAATTTCGTCTGCCTTGAAAGCTGTAGAGACAATTCTCGGTTGGACTTTAAAAGGACCGCTCTCAGTTTCTGGTAAGTGTAATGATTTAACCAGTAACTCATGTGTTTCTTTCATTCCCAGTACCAATTTGATGCTACCTTCTTTGCACGATGTCGATATAACATCCTTTTGGTCTTTGGAAGCTATTGGAATTCAAAGCGAAAAAGTTGAAAATGAATGCTTGACCGATGAATTAATTAACAAATGCATAACGAAAAACGGCCCCCGATATGAAGCTACATTACCATGGAAAAAACCAGGCATACTTTTAGGCAACAACAGAAAGAATGCTGTGAAGAGATTAGATATGCTTACTACCAGATTGTTACGAGTCCCTGAAAAGTTTAATGAATACGATGCCGCCATACAACAGTTGATTGCAGACGGAATAGCTGAGCCAGTTCCGAAAGGTAAACCTTCTAATCTTGTATTTTTTCTACCGCACAGACCCGTTTACAAGTCTGAAAGCACAACTACGAAGATGAGAATTGTGTTCGATGCTTCGGCTAGTACAGAGGAAGTGGCTATATGTGGATGCGAACCTGCTGCCGGATATATTGAAGGTCCTACTAAATTTTCGACTCGGACGTTTTGGTATTATCGCGGATGTGGAAAAGGCTTTCTTCCAGATTTCTTTAAATGAAAATGACCGTGACAGTCATCGTTTTATTTGGCACTCTTCTTTGAAATCGTTCAGCCAGAACCACGAATACGAAGACTACAGAATGACGAGGGTCACGTTTGGGGTGAAATGTACTCCCTTCCTTTTAACTGCAACTTTACGACTGCACTTTACTCGCGAAGGAAACCAGTTTGCTCATACATGTGACATAGTAAGGAATAGTTTTTATATGGATGACCTGGTAGTGAGTGTCGATACGGAAGAAGAAGGCGAACGAGTCAGCAAAGAAGCCGTGGAGATATTGAAAAACGCTTGCATGAACCTAAGGAAATTCAACTCCGATCATCAAAAAGTCTTTTGGTTCTAGTGATACACCAGCAATGCAAAAAGTGTTAGGCCTTAGATGGTTTGTATTGAGTGATGAACTAACAGTGCCTTTAGAATCGGTTGAAAGACTTATCACTTCTAAAGTAAACAAGGGCACTAAACGAACTGTTCTACAAACTATAGCAAGAATTTTTGATCCTTTGGGGATGCTGGGACCAGTGACTGTCATGATTAAAATCTTATTCCAATCCATTTGGAAGAAAAAATTAATATGGGATGAAGATCTTACTTCTAATTTGCTGACTGAGTGGGAATCATGTGCACAAAGTATGATGCGTTTAGAAGAGATGACATTTCCGCGATCTGCACTTGGGATTACTACTCCTGGACTACTTCAAATCCACATATTTGCAGACGCCAGCATGAAGGCATATGGGGCAGCGGCCTACCTAAAAAATACGTTAACTTTAGGAGAAAACAACTGGGCGTTTTTATGTGCCAAAAACAGAGTAGCTCCATTAAAACAAGACGGCACCAAAGAGCTTACGTTGCCAAAGCTGGAGCTAACTGCCGCCTTAATAGCATCACGGTTGTGCTCATATCTAAAGAAATATTTAAAGGTCTCCATTCATAGATTTTACCTATGGACGGATTCAAAAATCACTTTAAGCTGGATTCAAGGGGAATTTAGTCGTTGTAAACCCTTTATGCAAAGTCGAGTTGCGGAAATACGTCATCATACATCAATTATAGACTGGCATCATGGCTCTGGGAAAGAAAACCCAGCGGATCTTCTGACAAGAGGTATAACGGCGGAGGCGCTAATCTCTTCTGATTTGTGGGCACATGGACCAGCGTGGCTGAAAGATGACAAATATTACAACGATGACAATACCCCAACGGATCCTGATAGTACGGCAAAGTTGGCGTTATTGATGCCAATCTCTGTTTCTCCCATTTCCTGCAAAAATCCTCTTTTGCCATACGAAAACTACGGAACATGGAAGCGCTTGATCAGAGTGACTGGTTTCGTTTTGAGATTTTCGAGGTTGTGCAAAACGAAATATCGATTGCCTGTGTACTGATGAACTCTTTGAAGCCGAAACATATTGGATCAGGTATTAACAATTTGAAAAATTTGCGAACGAAATTTTTTTATTGCAGAAAGGCCAACCTGTGCTTTCAACATCTAATCTTGCTCAGTTACTGCCTTTTTTTGGGGATGATGGAATAATGAGACTGCGTGGTCGGTTGCAGTTAGCAGAAGAACCTTCCGAATTGAAGCATCCCATCATCTTGCCACCAAATAGTCTTCTCGTTGATCTTCTTATTGACGAATATCATCAAAATACTCTGCATGGAGGGGTTAATTTGGTGCTGTCACAACTAAGGGAACGGTTTTGGATACTAAAAGGACGGCAAGTAGTCAAGAAGAGGATCAAAAAGTGTGTCATCTGCCAAAAGCTATGGGGTAAGCCTGCTGCACAGCCATTTGGGCCTCTACCTATTGAAAGATTAAAGCTGTTCCGTCCCTTTGCTAACGTTGGTGTCGATTTCGCCGGCCCATTATACTGTTTTGAGCAAGGCAATTGTGATAGGAACAAAGCATATCTCATGGTCTTTACATGTGCTGCTGTGCGGTCTGTGCATTTGGAATTGGTTCCCAGCTTGTCCACCGAGTGTTGCTTAATGGGTCTTAGACGTTTTATTGCTAGAAGAGGAATACCATCCGTAATATATTCCGACAATGCACGGACATTTCGAAGAGCGGCCCTAGAGCTAGATGCAGGTAGTCCAGCTTTTGGAGATGAGATATTACAACATTTTCTCACAGACAAACGCATAAAATGGAAGTTTATTGTGGAACGAGCGCTATGGTGGGGTGGCTTTTGGCGCCTCATCCAGGGTATATAAAACATATTAAAGGTTGTCATTGGAAGAGCTAAGCTTTCTTTTGAGCAGTTGAGAACTCTTATTGTCGAAGCTGAGTATATGGTGAATGCCCGACCGCTAACATACATTAGTAGTTACCCACTTGATGCTGCTCCGCTGACTCCTGCGGATTTTTTAATGGGTCGCTATGAATTCTCCAGTACCAACGATAAGGACTTTAGTTCCGGTGAGATCCAGGATATTTGGAAAAACAGGATGAAGTACACCAGCATGTTGTGGAAACGATGGCGGATTGAATACATGCAACTTCTACGTTCATTTCACCATAACAAGAACGGATCATCGGTGCAACTGCACCCCAACGATGTTGTTGTTGTTTTCGATTCACTGAAGCCCAGAATCAGCTGGAAATTAGCGGTTATTGAAAACACCTTTGCTGGTCGTGATGGCAAGGTCAGAGCTTGTGAAATACGATACTCAGATGGCACACATACTCGAAGACCTGTTCAGCTGTTGTATCCATTGGAGCTTCCACATGCTGCCTCGGGCGGAGGATGTTAAAAGTTTTAATGTTTCTTAATGTAAAGTCTCTCTTTTTTGTCTCTAATGCATATTTCTTCTTTTCTTGAATTTCTATCATATCAAACCATGTATTGATTTAAGATTCTCTTATACTGGATTAGCTTTGGAATATTCTAATATGTACTCACACACCATACACATGTTTAATACTTTTAACTGAATTCAACATATCATTTAATTTAATACAATGAGTCGCTTTTGTTTCCTCTTCAAGGACAGTCGTTAAATAATTAATTGTCGATAATAAAGAAGATATAATTTCCCATACAAATAGTCTTTCTATTAAAAGTCGATCGGTGTTTCCTTTTTAAAGATTTTTCATAGTAACTAAGTATTTTTGGGCCAATTCCCCATTCTTTGAGTTTACTCTACCAAGTGAATGACTATCCGGTCGCAAGCCTTGTCAAAATCCAGGGCTAGGATCGAAACATAATTTCGAGCGGACAGCGCAGTGGTTACTACAAAGTCGATGTGTAGAAGGGCGTCAATACAGCCTTGCTTTGGTTTAAATTCCACTTGGGTTTTACTTATTAAGTTTTTGGTTTTTTCGAGGATTTTGGATAAGCAGGATAAGGATTTTGGAATAAGGTAAATGAGACGATAACCATCAACCTTAGTTAAATCTTTTTTTGGCTTGGGGGATGGGGATGATCGACGCCGTTTTCCAGCTTTGGGGTATAACGCCGCTATTGAAAATTGTGTTGTACAACCTTACAATTCGTGCTTTAGCCGAGAGCTGTAGATTTTTTAACATCGGGTACGAGATGCGATCGCGACCAGGAGTTTTACCTTTGACACATTGCAGGCAGTAATCGAATTCTGAAAGTGATAAAGTGTCTTCTAAACGTAAGGCCTCTGAATTGGTAGTTGTGTGAAAGATCGCGTTTAAAACTTTCCGCTTCCTTAAGTTGAAGGTGGTTGGAAAATGTTTATCCTCCGGTGCGTCAGACCAACTTTGTGCGAAGCAGTTACTGATTTCCTGAGGAAGGAAGATCGATCCTGATGGTGTATTAATAAATTTTATTGGTTGGTTGACATTGTCACCGGTGAAACAGAAAATGTTGTGCCAAGTTCGTTTGATGGAAGAATTTGGATTAATGGCAGAGGTGAACTCATTAAAGGATTTAAGTTTGCTTGATTTGAGCAACCTACGGAAGGCGGCGTTTGACTTTATAAACGATTGGGTTGATTTGGCTATTGTTTTTCTTAAAGGCTTTCCACGCAGTAACTTTGTTGTCTCTTAGGATGGATAATTCCAAATTCCACCATGGAACAGTGTGGTTACATTTCTTTTGCGAAGACTGTGGGATGGATTGGTTAGCAGCACTATGAATAAACTTAAGTATGTTAGAAGCATCCTTGTTTACAGAAGAAGCAGGCTTACGGTTATTTAGATGGTAGTTAACAAGTGTTTGCAATGTTTCCCAGTCAGCTGAGTCTGTTTTAAATATTGGAGTGCAAACATTTGTTGTAGCAGCTTGGTTTTGTTTCAGTTTGATTGACGTGATGACGGGTCGCTGTTATGTAGATCGGAAAGCGTTTGCCAGGTGATTTTGGGTAAAAGTTCAGGGGAGCAAAATGTTATGTCTATTTTATGTGGGTTAAGGCGTTGTATGTGGAGAAATGGGTTGGGGAACCGTCGTTAAGGATTGATAAATTGGAGCTAGCTACGAGTATGAAGTTTTCCAGAACAGATTCAGGACTGTTCGTGGACGGAGATTCCCATAGTACGCTCCATGCATTAACCTCACCTGCTAGTATAAGGGGGGGTAGCTCAACTGCAAAAACTAGTAAATTTGAAGTTAAGTGCACGATATCAAATGGGATATTGCTTTTGAGTAGAACTGCAATGCATTGATTTGCAGTTGTGTTGTTTGAAAAATTTGAGAAGCGCCCTATATACTCTTTTGGAGGATGAGGAGAGAATCCGTATGGGCAATGTGTTTCCTGCAGTAAAAGGATGTCAGGATTGTGTTCTTTTAAAAGCATATTTCGCTCGTCATAGTTGTTTATATATCCTTTTACATTCCACTGTAGAAGTTTGAGAGCCATTATATTTTTAACATTAACAGGAGGTGGAAGGGGAAAGGCAAGCAAGCTGACTTGGCCTTGCCAAGTCGATCCGCCATGGGTTGAAACGACGAGGAAGTCGTGATTATGCTGAGGGTTGTTGGGTTGATAGGCGCGACTCTGCTGACCAGAGGTCGGGCCAACGTGATTCCTTATGGAAACCGGTTGACTCGACCAATTAACAGCAGAGTCGGGGTTGATTAGATTATTATTGCATGATGTCATCGTCATTGTTTTCATGAGATATAAAATATTGATTAGTTGAGATTAGCTGTTTGATAACTCTAGGAGATGATGCTGATATTTTCTGGAGAAAGTAGTTTTTGTTTATTGCAATCGATATGTTTAGTGGATGGTGTGTTGAAGTATTTGTCTGAGTTTAATTTGCATGTTGAGATGGATTGGATGATTGGAGAAATATTGGTTGGCTGTTTTGAGATGTGAGAGAGTGAATTGATTATTGATTTATTACTGATGCGTTCGTTTGAAATTTGAGTGTTTTGTGCTCTTGAGAGGAGGGTGGATGTAACTGCAGTTACCTGTGTGCACTTGTTAGGGTCGTGAAGAGGAAGCTTGCACGTTACACAAGACGGGCTCCCCTTGGACCATTTGGCAATGTGACCAAGTAACTGGCAGTTGCGACCCCGCATGGGGTTGGGGGACGGAAGCGGTCGAATGTTAATATCATTAGGCCTGTCTCGCGTTGCTTACCTGCTTCAGTTTTCTTCAATTTGTACACGTCCGTGACTACTTGGGACTGCAAATTCTGCACTATTTCTTTTTCTGAGAGGATTAGAAGTAACGATGCATATCTAATGCGCTTAGAAGGTGAAGAGTAACTGAGATAGGACAGATATCAGCAAATGTCTTTTTGGCCATGAACAGGTCCGCTATTTTTTGATTTGACCAAAATCAATAAGTTGCCGTCGCGTAACTGCGAGATCTGTTCGTAAGCGGTACTTATACCGTCGATCGCTTTTTTAAGCAAGAACACGCTGTATGACGAGAGTGGTTTACCGTCTTTAGCTGGCGAGATCACTATAAATTTGGGGTTGTTGGTATCAGATTGCACTAGAAGGGTATATTGAAATCAAAAGCTGTGGGAGAATTAGGTTTTTTTTTTCTTTTATATTTGGGTTCGGACAGCTAATCAATATCTAATACACTGACCTGATTGCCCGAAAGCACGTGTGGCCCAGGGGCCATGACACTTGTTGTTTGTACTGGATTTACTTTTTCTCACACAGTTGTGACCATTTACGAATACAGTGGAATGTAAGTATTGTAAAATGTTTGTGTACAAATTTGGGTACAAATGATAGAACTTATTCTTTTCAATACAAATCCCTTTATTCAGTACAGTTACAATTCACTATTTAATTGTTTCTCTCAATACAATCCAATTTCTCAACCACTTATATTTTTCTTATCTTTTACTTAAACCACTTAATCACTTCTCCTAATTAACACTTCAAATTCAACTTTGGAACTGATTTGCATACCTTTGGGATGCTGGTATTTATACTCGAATGACATACTTCGAGAACAATCCTCGCCATCCAGCGTCCCATACAATTTCCAATTTGCTAGAAAATTCGATTCCACTCTCCAGTCATCAATGGTCGAGACTTTGTTATTCAAGTATCGAAATCTTGTGGTCTTCGAGTATCGACATCTTCTGCTCTGTGGATCTAGGTGTCGCTGCTCACATTTAAGTGGTTATCACATTGCTCCCTCCCTACAGTTGTTCGTCCCGAACAACTTCGTCATTCAGCATCCCGTTGAAATGACACATTCTATCCAAATGGACCACTTTCAATTTTCCTCGATCCCCACGCTGGATCCGGTAGACAACGTCATTAATGCGGGTTATCACCTTGTATGGACCTTCCCAGTCCTGTTGCAATTTTGGTGATTTGCCTTTTTTACGCTGAGGATTATACAGCCAAACCAGATCTCCTTCGTTGAAACCGAAAGAT
Organism: Volucella bombylans; assembly: GCA_949129095.1. Classification (NCBI taxonomy): domain Eukaryota; kingdom Metazoa; phylum Arthropoda; class Insecta; order Diptera; family Syrphidae; genus Volucella; species Volucella bombylans. The sequence goes on along the minus strand of OX422143.1, from coordinate 26,222,207 downwards.
TTCGCCTTGATATCGTACCTAGTTTTCATGCGGCTGCTTGCTAACTTCATTTTTTCTCTGATGTCTTCATGCAATTTACGAATCCTGCTGCGTAAGTCATTCACGTACTCGTTCACCTCTTTGGGCTCCGTCCGATTGAATCGTTCGACCATTCCATCAGATTGAGGGTGCAGTGGCGTTGTCCTTGTCTTTCTTATTCCCAAATATTTGCATATTTACTGGAAGACTTTTGATTCAAAGTTTCGCCCTTGATCAGAGTGCAGCTCCATTGGGACTCCAAATCTGCTCACCCAGTTGTTGACTATCTGTTCGGCTACGGTCTTAGCGTCTTGATTTGGTATGCAAACACTTCCGGCCACCTACTGAAGTAATCCATGACTACGAGGGTATATCGGTTTCCATTAAAGGTTTCGGGAAACGGCCCAGCCATGTCGATGGCTATTCGTTCGAAAGGTGCTCCGACATTGTATTGTTGCATTTGTCCATGTGGCTTTACTTTTGGACCCTTGGTAGCTGCACATCTTATGCACTTTTTGCACCAATTCTCGACATCTTGTTTAGCGCTTAGCCACTAGAAAAGTTCCCTCAACTTTTCCAACGTCTTGTTTATTCCCAAATGGCCTTCTGAGATTCCGTCATGTATATCATGCAGTACTTGGTTGACTCTGGACCGTGGCACGATTAGGTGCATACGAGATGTTGTCCCATCTGCACTTTCCTATTCTCTCTTCAGCAATCCATCTTGCACACAAAGCGAGTCCCATTGTGCCCAGTGTGCCTTCAGAGTTTGGCTACGATATGATATCTGCTGCCAGCTTGGTCTTTCCTCGTGTTCCTTCCAGGCCAATATTGGTTCGATGTCATTGTCTGCCTGTTGTGAGGAACGGATTTCGTCTATACTCCAACCCTCTATTGGCTCAGTCCTGATCGTTTGGATAGTTACCTGTTCTTTCGCTTCTTTACCACTGACTACTTCTGCTGGGAGGCTTTGATTGCATTGTTTTACCTGTGAGACTGGGATAATTACCCTGGAGTCGACTCCTGATACAGACTTCTGCCCCGCGAAGTAAGCATTTAGTAACTGATGGCTTCTGGGAATTTGACCGGTTTCTTGGTAGCCGTTTCTGCTGGTTTTTCTTTCTATTTGCCTGTAACCCCAGTGCAGGCAGCCTTCTCGTCGTACCGGTTCTTTACAATGCCCTTGCAGATGTCCTACTTTATCGCAGTTCCAGCAGCGCATTCTTCGGCTCTCCCGCGGGATATTTCGTTGCATAGTAGTTGGTCTTGAGCAGGAGCATTCACCAGATACTATTTCCCTGACGAAATGCATTCCTTTGGAAGCCCGATTGGATGCTTCCATCGCCAGAGCGAAGGAAAGTGCTTCAGCAAGGGTTATTTTCCCGGCCATCCTTACTGCTGATTGTAGCTTCAAATCTGCAGTTCCCCCGATGAATGCGTCCTTTGCCATTTCGTCGATTATTTCTTGGCCTGCGGTGGGATATGACAAATGTGCCAGTCTACTCACGTCTGCTTGGAGCTGTTGCAGTGTTTCTCCTCGTTGCTGCATACGGCCTTGCAATTTAACCTTGTAAACTTTCCGCATGTGGCTATCCCCAAACCGTTTCTCCATAGCCTTCACTAAAGCCATATAGTATCTACTCTTATCGATATCGATTGTTTGTAACAATTCTGCCGCAGGACCGCGTAAGGCCATTGCTAGGGCAAAGCACTTTTCCTCATTGTCCCAGTCGTTTTCACAGGCAGACATTTCAAACGGCTTCTTATAAGTAGACCATGAGGTCTGGCCATCGAATGCGGGAGGATTCAAATCTTTTCTCCTTGGACCGCTTAAATAACATTCTCGCAGTTTCTGTTTTCGCACTGTACCGAGCTCTTTTGCCAGTTGCTGAACTTTGCTGTCCATTTGTTCGAATTTTTCGCCAACATTCTTCTCTATTGTATCAAATTTGTCATCAACGTTCTTCTCTATTCTTTCAAATTTGTCATCGATTTCTTCGAATTTTTGCTGGAGAATGTTCTTTTGTTCTTCCAGATTATTCTTTTGTTCATCCATTTTCTGTTAAAGACCGTGCAGATTGTTGGTTTGTGCGTTGAATTTCTGTTCAATACTGCTCTTCTGCTCGTCCATTTTTTGTTCCAGACTATTCTTCTGTTCTTCCATATTTTTCTTTTGTTCGTCCATTTTTAATAAGAGGAGTACTTGTCTGTTCATCCTCGTCAACATCAAAGGAATATGCATCAGGATTATGTCGCTCGGTGTTCAAAGCATCCTGAAGTCGGAGCACCAGGTCGTTTTTTCCTCCACTGGCGCTGAGGCTTCTCTTGTTCAACTCGGATTTGAGTTGGACGAGGGTCAATTGCAATAGTTTTCGACCCATTCTAGCTTTTTCAAATAGTCAGAAAACACTTTTTTTTTGACGCACAATAAGTCCTATCCCACTTCTGACACCAATGTAAAATGTTTGTGTGGGTACAAATGATAGAACTTATTCTTTTCATTACAAATCCCTTTATTCAGTACAGTTACAATTTACAATCCAATTTCTCAACCGCTTATACTTTTCTTATCTTTTACTTAAACCACTTAATCACTTCTCCTAATTAACACTTCAGATTTCACTTTAGAACTAACTTGCATACCTTGGGGATTCTGGTATTTATACTCGAATGACATACTTCGAGAACAATCCTCGCCATCCAGCGTCCCATACACTTTCCAATTTGCTAGAAAATTCGATTCCACTCCCCAGTCATCAATGGTCGAGACTTTGTTATTCAAGTATCGAAATCTTGTGGTTTTCGAATATCGACATCTTCTGCTCTGTAAGTCTAGATGTCGCTGCTCACATTTAAGTGGTTATCACAGTATATAAGCTGAAGAGGTAGCGGGATTTTACCGATACAGAGAGAGATGGCGATCAGAACACAGAGGAAGAACGAAGAGGAAGCTCGGCGGTCAGTCGATGACTAAACATTCCTTCCTTTGATTTGGACGCACTTGTATTTGATTTTCCGAATGTCTAAATGTTCATACAAAGATTGCATTGTAATTTTTTTACTGTTCCTAAAGATCGTAGAAGGGATGTTTGGTTAAAGAATGCTCAATGTAATACATTGAAAAAACATATTTTCACTTGTGAAACCCATTTTTATATCAAAGATGTAAAAGTGGAAGCAGATCTAAAAATGCCCTGCCAATGTCATCGTTGTCAGTGCGCAGTTGCTCTTATGTATTTGTCGAGCATTCTTGCTTTATAATCATAGACAGAGACAAATGTCAAGTGAAGACGTTTTCCTCCCATAATAAACCTTTCTACATTGCACAAAAATCTAAATAATAAAATCATTTTCTGTTTGGTGATTATTGTAACCCCTTAAAATCATTAAAGATGGCAGTTACCCGTCAACAGGTACTCAAAGAGAAAACCACAGCGACAGCTATAGTACGAGTAGCTCCAGATAAATCTATAACAGGCGACATCCTAATGAAGGAAAAAAAGTCAACGATTGCTGAACAGCTTCGCGACTTAATTCTGGTCTACATTCGGCAAAAAGTAAAGTGTGTACACGAAAATGTTTTGTCTCTTTTTTCACCATTATAAATCTGTATTTTTCTCTCAACTTTTCAAAAAATAATTTACTTGAAAGTTGGCGTACCCCTTTTGAAAGCTCAGAATGAACTAATACATTCACAAAAAAAACGTGTTAGTTCCTGATTTCATACTGAGATGGCAGTGATGCACCCGGATTTTAAACAAACGACCCTAATTTTTGTCAGATTTTTCAAAGTTGTGTTGTCATTGCACGTCTCATCAAAGCAGTTTTTGACTACCAGGAGGCAGATGCGTATGTATGTGAGCTTTAAATTTTTCACTTTTTGACTTTTTGCCGAATGTAGTTCATACATTGGAATTAAGCCTTTTTGAAAAATTTAAATTCCTACTTTCAGAATTTGAAACAAACTTCAAAAAAAACTAAGTGAAGCAGTCCTTAATGATAGAGTACAAAGCCTTGAAATAGATTTCTTGGAGCTTCGTAGTGACAATTGTAAGCTAACAGAAGAGCTCGTTGATCTTCAGCGAAAAGAACGCCTGCAAGATGGCATTCCGCAAGAACCAAACGAAAATCCAATCGAGTTGTCAAAAAACATCGCTGCCAAACTGAACCATCACCTAAATCCCCCATTTGATGCTTTTCGCTTGAGAAATAAATCAAATACTGGTGATAATCCGTTGCTGATAAGGCTCTCTTCACGGACTGAGCAGAGTGCGTTGCTTGCAGCTTTTCGTGCGAACAAAGGATTCACAGTCGCTCAGCTTCTTGGTGACTCACTTACGCCCATTAATCGCATTTACATGAATGAGAGTTTGATAAAAGAAAACAATTCACATCTGCGTCATGCACTCCAACTGCGTCGTGAGAGCTTCCTGTTTTCTGTTAGAACGCGCAATGGCTTTGTTTACGTGAAGAAGACAAAAATGACACTAAGCTGAAAATTTCTTCAAACACAAACCTCATCTAAATCATTCTCTTTAATATCCAACTTTTTCTTTAATTTGAACATTGGTTTAAGTTTAAGTTTTAAGTTTTAAGAACAGTTTAATATCTATTGCTGTTGTATTTATTTTTATTTGGAAATGTTATATCTTAGTTGTTTACCTTTTCCCCACGCCCATTACCCCACCCAATTCTCGCCCACTCTTTGTTCTTTCTTTATTTTCTCTCTTCTTCTTTTTGTACATAGAAAAGCGTTTACTCACAGAGCATGCAAAATGATCCTATTGTTTGTTCGACGTTATCTTTATGAATATGGCGTGTAATGGGTATGTAACTGGTGAGGTGGCTGAGGTCGAGGTTGGAACATTAGTCAAAATATTATCAAATGCGCGGGAAGGATTAAAGATTTGTCACCTCAATGCTCGTAGTCTTAACTTGGCTAAATTAGATCTTTTAAAACACATTTTTACTGACTCGGATGTTGATGTCATTTGTATTAGTGAAATTTGGTTTATTCATTAATATTTATTTATTGTAGCAGAATATTTATACATTATTTCCTTAACTAAATTGCACAATTTACAGAGTTTTGGTATGAATCTACTTTACTACTGATATAATTATAATATTTTAAACAAGCAAAAGAAGAACGCAAACAAAATCTGGAAGGAAAAGCTACAAAAAACCTTCATTAAAACAAAACAAAAAATTTGATATTCAGTGATAAGAAGAGTGGGCGGTGCAGTAAATTTATCAACCAAACTTTTAGTTTTACAATAATGAATTAAGTAAATCAATAATGAAAATATAAATGGATAAACAAAAGTACTCATTAATAATAAATTGAGAGAAAATTAAAAGAAAATAATAAATAAATAAATAGGTCTAAAAAATGAATAAGTAAATAAATAAATAATTAAATAACTACCCAGTAAATAAAAACAAAAAAAAAAAATTAATAAATATATATATAGGGTCCGCCAAAAAAAATTTTTTTTTGGAAAATGCTATAAAATAAAACTACTGAATATTTTCTCAAATTTCTTCTTTTATTTGAAAGTACAATCCTTCCGGTTAATAATGGAAAATAATTTCATTCAAATGGCTGCCTCGGCTGGCCATGCAGTAGCCTACACGATCGGTCCAATTTTTTAGCACATTATCGATTGTGTGCAACTGTATTTCATCAATGGCTTCACGAATATTGTCCTTTAAAGCGTCAATTGTCTCTGGCTTGTCGGCGTAACACTTATCTTTTACGGCACCCCACAAATAATAGTCCAACGGTGTCAAATCGCAGCTCCGAAGTGGCCAAACTACATCAGCTCTGCGGCTGATAATGCGATCTTCAAAAACAGGGCGCAAAACATCGAGTGTAGCTTCGGCTGTGTGGCACGTAGCGCCGTCTTGTTGAAGCCAAATGTTGCCAATATCCTCCTCTTCAATTTTTGTGAACAAAAATTCGTTCAACATGGCCCGATAACGATCGCCATTGACTGTAACGGCCACTCCTTGCTCATTTTCGAAGAAAAATGGCCCAATTATGCCTCTGGACCAAAATCCGCACCAAACAGTGACTCGTTTTGGGTGTATCGGCTTTTTAATGTATGCGTGCGGGTTTTCTGTGCCCCAAATGCGACAATTTTGCTTGTTTACATACCCGCCAAGATCAAAATGAGCTTCATCTGAAAAGGTGATTTTTTTGGCAAAATCGGCATCTTCTCTAAGTCGATCGCAGGCCCACGTTCTCAGCATTGTTCAAGCGTATACACAACTTACATACTGTGACAATATTCGTTCAGCGGAAGGATAAAACTAATTATCTGTCAAATCAGACATGAGCTAAGTATTACCGTTCACGAAATAAGCACTAGTTGAAAAAAAAACCGTTAGATGGCGGACCCAATAGAAGAACAAGTAATATAAAGGGTCCGCCATCTAACGTTTTTTTTTTCAACTAGTGCTTATTTCGTGAATGGTAACACTTAGCTCATGTCTGATTTTATCCTTCCGCTGAACGAATATGGTTGTGTATACGCTTGAACAACGCTGGGAAATATTGCCTGCGATCGACTTAGAGAAGATGCCGATTTTGCCAAAAAAATCATCTTTTCAGATGAAGCTCATTTTGATCTTGGCGGGTATGTAAACAAGCAAAATAAAATAAACTATAAAGCTAGGTGTGATATTAAAGCGTTACAGACGATATGTAAGACATAATATAAAGTTCATTAACCCTTTCGGTATTTTGATGCCATATGGGCATCGCATCTATTGCGAAGGCTATATCAGCCACAAAAGTTTTTTTTTTCCACTCATATTGTTTTGCAAACGTTTTAAGAGCTAATTTGAGTGAGAAATGTAAGAATACACGAAGAGAGCGCTGATGCTCTCTAGAATACTAAACCCTGAAATTCCCTCTGAAAAGTTACGTATCAGGAGGACACGGTATTTTATTTAAAAAAAAAAATTCTTTGCTGGTATTGAGTAAGGGAGAAAAGTATTTTGTAGCTAAGTATTTATACGTAATTCACAGAAATTTTTAGGTTAATAGAGTTTTATTTGTGATTCTGGCTATGTTTTCTTTTCGTATATTGCCATTTGGCATCAAATTTGTGTTAAGGTGCGGAAAATACTAATATTTCGTTTCGTAAAAGTTATGCCATACGGCATACGGTATCATTTCATATTCGTTTTGGCATAGCTGTTGAACACTCCTATTAGGATTGCGGTTGAATTTTTTCTCAAAATGTCGCAAAAATTAAAAGGCGATGAGATTCGAAATATTTTAGAAAATTTTGATGAATCTGATTTATCGGAAATAGATGAACCTGATATTGTAGATACTCTACCAGAATATTTTGAAAATACTGATTTTAATATTCTGGAAGACAATAATGTATTGGAAGAAAGTGATTTGAATCGCAGCTCAAAAGAAGTAGCTGATATTGAAGGTGATGATTTTGACGCTGATACTTTGGTACATGATGAGATGACAGCTAGAGTCGGTTTTTAGATAAATTGAACCTTTTCGATGGGGAAAAAGTTATTGGGAGGCACCTCAAACTAATTTTACTGAAATTTATGAAAAAAAAATATTATTAACTCCAGTTCACTATTTTCTAAACTATTTTACTGAAGATTTAATTGATACAATCATCCAATCAACAAATCAAGTTTTTCTGATACGAACTGGACTTTCTATAAATATTACCCGCAATGAAGTTATTAAATTAATTGCTTTAGAAATTATAATTGGAATAATGGGGTATCCTCGACTGGTGATGTATTGGAGTAAAGCCACGGAAATTCCATCATTTCGGCAAAATCTCACGAGAACTAGGTTTAATGCATTACGGAACAGTCTTAAATTTTCTGTTGGTCAAAACACTAGCGATAAGCTTCATAAAATTCGACCCCTGATTAACACATTTTTAAAAAAAATGCATGAATTACCTAAAACTGAAAATCTTTGTGTTGATGAGATGATGGTCCCATTTAAAGCAAAAACCGGACTAAGGCAGTACATGCCCAAAAAGCCAATAAAATGGGGCATGAAAATATTTTGTTTGTGTAGTTCTCAAGGCATTATTTATGATTTTGAAGTTTATCAAGGAAAAACACAACTGTGGGTGACTTCAAACTGGGATTTTGCTCCGACATCGTGATGCACCTTGCAAAAACCATACCAGAACAGAAAAATTTCAAGCTGTTTTTTGATAATTACTTCACCATTAATTTGCTCATAAATTTAAATAGAAAGGAATATGGGGTACCGACACTATTAGGGGAAACAGAATCGGAAAAGCGCCTCTTATTAGTGACAAGGATTTAAAAAAAAAACAGGACGAGGTAGCTTTGACTACAGGATTGAAAGAAATCATAATATAATGATTTTGAGATGGCTTGATGGCGGCATTGTTCAGCTAGCATCATCAATTTATGGTGACAAAGATATGGGTACCAGTCTTCGATATTGTGCTGAACAAAAAAAAAGAATTGAAATTCCCCAGCCGAACATTGTTGCAGTGTACAACAAAAACATGGGAGGAGTTGATAAAATGGATTTCTTGCTTTCACTGTACAGGATTGGGAACAGAACAAAGAAGTGGCCACTTAAAATATTTGATCATTTTATTGACATGGCGGTTTGTAATTCTTGGTTGGAATACCGCGCGGACTTTGATGCTAATAAAACTAAGGACCGAATGGATTTGTTAGCTTTCCGGAATGACATTGCTGATGGATTATTGGCTTTATCATCGCATCAAGCATCATCCCGTAAACGTGGTCGGCCACGGCTAGCTGATTGTTTAGACGAGAGCAGCAGAACGTCAGTTTCAACGTCAAGACAACAACATGAGACAGCCCCAGCAGTGTCTTTGAGGTACGATGGACTCGAGCACTGGCCAGAACACACGGTTGATAAACGAAGGTGCAAGCTAAAAGAATGCTCAGGATACTCGAGATATATGTGCGCAAAATGTAATATACATTTGTGTATTCCCACTGAAAATAGAAATTGTTTTAAACAATACCATCAAAATATATAATTTAATTATACATAAGATATTTTCTAATTTTGTAAATTTTCGTTCCTGTGACTTGGAAGCATTTATTCTAATCTTCCAATCGAAAAAGTAATCTTGAATGCAGTGCAGATTGCAGGTTAGGTTCAATGTTAAAACCAACTGAATCTGATAAAAAGATGCAAGTGTCATCGGCGAAAATTGCTTTTTTGCAGTTTGTTAAACATGGGAAGTCATAGGTAAATATAGTATACAAGATTGGGCCCAGCACTGATTATTGAGGTTCACCTGCTGAAATGTTATAAATATCGGAGTCCCAACTATTAATTGAAACCTTGAATTTCCTTTCAGACAGAAATGATTGGATATTTCTGATTAAGTACATTGGAAAATTAAGTCGCAAAAGCTTGTGTAATAAAGCATCATGCCAAACTGTATCAAATGCTTTCTTAACGTCAAGAAGAACCATTCCTGTACTTTTTCCTCTCCTAAAGTTATTTCTAATGTATTTAGTTATTCTATGTATTTGATGGACTGTACTATGATGAGCCCTAAAACCAAATTGTTCAGGTGGTAAAATGTTATTTTTTGCTACTTGAGAAACAAGTCTATTCTTTAATAATGTCTCAAAGCATTTGCTTAGAGAGCTTAAAAGACTTATTGGCCTATAATTGCTAGGCATGGTTGCACTTTTACCCGTCTTTAAAATTGGTATAATTTTAGCTGTTTTCCAAGCATTAGGAAAGTAATTTGGCTTCAGACAGCAGTTAAATAGAATTTGTAAAAATTTTATTCCTGATTTAGGCAAGTTCTTAAGGTATATATTTTTAATGCGATAAAAGTTTGCAGATTTTCTTTTTTTGAGGTTTAAAAGAACATCTTTGACTTCTTCAAATGTAACCTCTTCCTGAGTACCATTTGACTTGACTTGAATTAATTATATTGATTGAGTCACTGACAACTGATTCAACTGTGCTATTACAAGGAATACCGCTAATTACCAATTGGTTATCATAGAAAGTTTCTGCCAGGGCATTAGCTTTTTCGGTGCTAGAAATTATTACATTGTTTCCAACTTTAAGAGCTGGAATGTGCATGTTTTTCATTTTAATTATTTTGACCACGTTCCAAATTGGTTTACTTCCTTTGTCTAAACTTTGAAGTTTCTGATCCCAAGATTGGTTTCTATAAGTTAAAATTGAATCTTTTATTAGAGCAGTCAGTGCCTTAACTTCAGAATTATAGAAATTCTCTCTTGTTCTTATCCATTTACTTCGATTACTATTACGAACTTTTATTACTTCAAGAATATATGGAGGTAATATATTTGTACTATTGTGACGTATTTGTTTTTTAAGAACTGACTTTTCAATACTTTCTTGTACAGCAGTTGCAAAACAAGAAATACTGAGGTCTATTTGTTGTTGATTTGCCACATCAGTTAAAGGTACGAGTACATGAGTAGTTGTTAACCTAGATCGCATTACAGTCCTATATGTGTTCCAATTTGCATTCTTAATGTCTAAAATTTCATGTTGCCTTAGTAATGGAGAGGTTAGAGATCTAATTAATACCGGTAAATGATCTGAGCTTAGCTCGTTTATGACCATAGGTTGATTAAAAAGATTGGACATGTTACTCAAAAATAAATTCAAAGTTGATGGGTTTGATCTATTATTAGCAAGGTAGTAAGTTGGATGAGGAGGATACAAAATATCAAATGGATGCCTAGAATTAAGGTTTGCAAGAATGTTACCCCATGCATTTGTCCTTAAGCAACCCCAACTTCTGTGCCTGCAATTAAAATCACCCCCGATTAGAAATGTCTCGTTTTTACTTACAAGCTTCCTCAAGTCGTTATTTAATTGAAATCGATTCTACATCAATATTATGCTTAATAAGAAAATTAAAAAATTCCATAGATTTGCATCGAATGCTTCGAGCATTCCAACATATTATGTTCATGGCTGTTCTATTCATGGCTTATTATAATAAATGTACTTAATCGCTAATTGTGCAATTGTGTTGAACTGGTCAGCTTTGGGTTTGCATTTCCCCAACAAAGTTATCATCTTCGCAGTAAGCTTGTTGATTTCTTCCAATGAAAAAAGACCGCTGGTGTTATCATCAGCAGCAACATTGTTTATCGACCATGCACCACAGTCCGTGTGAACAGGGACAGGGACGGAAACAGGTTTTACAAACATGTGCGCCCCTTGATGAGTTGGGAGCGGTGGGAAGTCGGAGGGATTTGGCTAGAATGGCTGGTGCATCATTTTGACAATTTGAGTTTGACGCTTATTCTTAGTCGAAAGCTTTTCTCTCATATCGAAAAAGCTTTTACGGCTCAAACATGAGAGGTCAGTGGACTTGTGTGTTGCATTGCAGTTTGCACATTTGATGTTGGAAGATTTGCACTTACTTGTTTCATGATTTACAGAACAGATCGCGCAGTGGGTCTTGATGTGACAATTTTTTTCTCCATGCCCGAACATCTGGCAGTTGAAACACTGTGTATAATTTTGCTTTCGACGCCGTGCAAAATCCCACTTCACTTGTGTTCTGAATATGGCCACGTTCAAGGAAAACTATATAGATAACATCACTGACATGTTCATGCTGTTTTTTTATAAGTTTAACATTTTCACATTTTAAGCCAAGTGTGTTTAGTTCTTTTTTCAAGTGTGCAATTGGAATTTCGCCAAGCCCAAAAAGAACAACTTTAAATGACCTTAATGTTGGAAGATCATGTGTAAAAAATTGCCAATTTTTAGATTTCAATGTAGAACATACACTTTCATGATCTTCACTTTTATCACAGATTATTTTTATGCCGATTGAGATTTTTTTAATACAGTAATCTTTGACTTTGATTTCGTTCAGCAATGAGTGAACACTTTCAGACGATTTATGCAAAACGCAAATGGAAGGAATCTTAATTTTTTTAATTGGTGGAGTAGTTAATACTTGTTCACACTCAATATTGTTGTCCGAGTCCGGAAGGCAATCTATAGTTTTGGTCATCCGCACTCATTTTCCGATTTTTAATGTTGAAAGACAAATTAATGTCTTCAACTAAAGTTGGTGAACGATTACGTTTGCGAATGTTAGTCTCTTGGAATGTACCGCACAGAAAAAACAGCCGATTAGTACTGTGAAATTGGTTTAGGAACTTTAAAGATAAAAGGGATTACGAAAAAATATATGGCATTCCTGGGTACAATTTGGTGCCACATAATAGAATAATTGACACGATTGGTGGAGGGATTGCGATCTATTATAAGAATGCCTTTATGGGGTGGCCGTGGTGTAGTGGTACTAGCAATCGCTTCTCACTCGGAGGGTCCAGGTTCGAATCCTGCCCATGGCAAGTCAGATTTTCATTTGTGTAATCGGAGCTCAGACAGAAAAATTCTGCGTGTGAAGGCATAACACTGACACGTAGATTTGGCTATTGTAGAGTTTCAAGCACAGAAAAAAATACTGTGAATTATATACCTCGAGTCACTCTGAGTGAAGAAAAACTCTCCATCCTATTCGGACTCCCCCCCCCCCCCCCCCCCCCCCTGGAGAGCGAATATCGAAACCAAACACACCTGAGTTTCAAACCACTACAAAACAATTTTCCTTTCTCTTCCTTCTACCTTTCCGCCCGCGCCCTGGCAACAGTAAAAGGGCTTGAAAACCTTTTTTATATCAAAGATGTAAAACTGGAAGCAGATCTAAAAATGCCCTGCCAATGTCATCGTTGTCAGTGTGCAGTTGCTCTGATGTATTTATCGAGCATTCTTGCTTTAGAATCATAGACAGAGACAAATGTCAAGTGAATATACGTGTTTGTGATCTCTCCATTTCAATTAGAAATTACCAACATAATATTAAACAGTGTTAAAGAAGTATCCTACACAGTGTTTGTTTTTTTGCGCAAGACGTTTTCCTCCCATAATAAACCTTTCTACATTGCACAATAAACTAAATAATAAAATCATTTTCTGTTTGGTGATTATTAAAGATGTCAGTTACCCGTCAACAGGTACTCAAAGAGGAAACCACACTGACTGCTACAGTAGCTCCAGATAAATCTGTAACAGGCAACATCCTAATGAAGGAACAAAAGTCAACAATTGCTGAACAGCTTCGCGACTTAAGGCTGGACTAAGTAAAGTGTGTGCACGAAAATGTGTTGTCTCTTTTTTCACCATTATAAATCTGTAGTTTTCTCTCAACTTTTCAAAAAGTAATTTACTTGAAAGTTGGCGTACCCCTTAACTTTCAAGTAATTTACTTTTGGAAAGCTCAGAATAAACTAATACATTCACAAAAGAAAAGTGTTAGTTCCTGATTTCATACTGAGATGGCTGTGATGCACGCCGATTTTAAACAAACGACCCTAATTTTTGTCTGATTTGTCAAAGTTTTGTTGTCATTGCACGTCTCATCAAAGCAAATAAAATTCTTGTTTTTATGCTTTCTTAAATCTTTCAAATGTAAAGGCTCCGGCCCATAGAATCCGTTGCGTCCGTTACGATGCCGGATAGGTGGACGTTAATGTATTTGACGGAAATGACAGTCCCATAGAATCCGTTGCATACGTTGGCAGAATAACGAACGAAACGAAACAAAAAAATTTAAATGTCATTTAATCTCAATATTTTCTTTCAAGCTATGACAATTTCTCTTCATTCTCTCAATGTCTCCACCAATGAAAGTGCTTACTCTCAATTGTGAATGCGTGAACCTCAATATGTGAAAGTATAGTCCTCAATGTGTGAATGTGTGAACTGCCAACGGATTGAAAAGTAGAAATTAAATCTACTTTATCCGTCCGTTCCGTCATATCCTTTGTTTATGGGCCTGCTTCCATAACAACGTGTATATTCTATCGAGCTGTCAGTCGACGCAATTCACGCAACGGACGCAACGGATTCTATGGGCCTTGGCCTTAAGTAATAGCTTTTTGGGTCAGTTTTTGACTTCCAGAAGGCAGATGTGTATGTATGTGAGCTTTCACTTTTTCACTTTTTGCCGAATGTAGTTCATACATTAGAATTAAGAATTACATTAGAATTATTGAAAAATTTTAATTCCTACTTTCAAAATTTGAAACAAACTTCAACAAAAAACTAAGTGAAGCTTCGGTTCTCTTAATGATAGAGTATAAAGCTTTGAAAGAGATTTTTTGGAGCTTCGTAATGACAATTCTAAGCTAATAGAAGAGCTCGTAAGAAAAGAACGCCTGCAAGATTGCATTCCGCAAAAACCAAACGAAAATCCAATCGAGTTGGCAAAAAACATCGCTGCCAAACTGAACCATCACCTAAATCCCCCATTTGATGCTTTTTGCTTGAGAAATAAATCAAATACTGGTGATAATCCGTTGCTGATAAGGCTCTCTTCACGGACTGAGCAGAGTGCGTTGCTTGCAGCTTTTCGTGCGAACAAAGGACTCACAGTCTCTCAGCTTCTTGGTGACTCACTTACGCCCATTAGTAGCATTTACATGAATGAGAGTTTGACAAAAGAAAACAATACACATCTGCGTCATTCACTCCAGCTGCATCGTGAGGGTTTCCTGTTTTCTGTTAGAACGCGCAATGGCTTTGTTTACGTGAAGAAGACAAAAAATGACACTAAGCTGAAAATTTCTTCAAACACCAACGTCATCTAAATAATTCTCATTCAATTTTATAATTAATTTTCTCTTTAATATCCAACTTTTTCTTTAATTTGAACATTGGAGTTTTAAGAACAATTGCTGTTGTATTTATTTTTATTTGAAAATATTATAACTTAGTTGTTTACCTTTTTCCCACGCCCATTACCCCACCCAATTCTCGCCCACTCTCTGTTCTTTATTTTCTCTCTTCTTCTTTTTGTACATAGAAAAGCGTTTACTCTTAGAGCATGCAAAATGATCCTATTGTTTGTTCGACGTTATCTTTATGAATATGGCGTGTAATAGGTATGTAACTGGTGAGGTGGCTGAGGTCGAGGTTGGAACATTAGTCAAAATATTATCAAATGCGCGGGAAGGATTAAAGATTTGTCACTTCAATGCTCGTAGTCTTAACTTGGCTAAATTAGATCTTGTAAAACACATTTTTACTGACTCGGGTGTTGATGTCATTTGTATTAGTGAAACTTGGTTTAGGAATTTTAAAGATAAAGGGGATTACGAAAAAATATATGGCATTCCTGGGTACAAGTTGGTGCCACATAATAGAATAATTGACACGATTGGTGGAGGGATTGCGATCTTTTATAAGAATGCCTTACATAGTAGAACTTTAGAAAAATCCGAGGGAAATGATACAGAATTTTTATTTATTGAAATTTCAAACCTCAATGTTAATTGCATGATTGGCGTAATCTATAGTCACAGCCGTTCTTGTTCTTTTGATTTGTTTTTCTCTACACTGCAACAGTTTTCCGCATGTTATGAAAATATTGTTCTCTGTGGAGATTCTAATGCTGATCTCCTCAAAATAGATAGCAGATCTCGCTCTCTCTTGGTTTTGCTTCAACTGGGCTTGTGGTTATTAATCATCATGCTACTCGCTTTGGATTTGACTCTCCTCCTAATCTCCTTGACATATTTGCGGTATCTGATCATTCCAAAGTACTGCTGCAGGATCAATTGTCTCTGGAGGGTGTATCTGATTACGATCTGCTTTTCTGTACCCTGAATATTGACTTTTCATGTGACGTCTTACTGGAATCTTTCAGTTTTGAGACTTTTCATAGATCAATCTCATTAGCCTCCATTATCATGCAAGCTTACTCCCATGGAACTCATGCTACTTTTTTACGTATATTAATGATAAAGTAGAGTTTATTCAGACATTAATAAATGATATTTATAATCAACATGTTCCTCTCACAGCGGTTGCTATACGCAATAAGAAATGTTCTTGGTTTACTTCTGAGGTCATAACCGGGAGGTCTTTTGTAGAGCGAGAAATTATTCATCACGTGTTTCAGTTTCAGTTTATTTTATTTGGCAAATTACAAGTAAGAACAAAAGTCTTTTATAGTACATTAAGGCTCAACAAAGATATATTAGAATTGCATTAATTTACACATTTAATCAACACAAAATAAATAAATACATAAAAATTGAGTGAAAAATATCTACGTTTAAATAAAAAGAGGAGAAGAGGTGAGAAAATTAGGATAGAAGAAAAGTAGTAGAGTGAACAGAGAAAATACAACTATGGCATAATCAAATATTGGCACAAGCAAAGTCTTAATTAATCTGAGTCTAGTATCCACAGGTGTAAGACTGGAAAACAGCCAAAGCTTACGTCACCCTGCATAAATACGCGCTAGGATCAAATTTGCATGATCTTTTTTTAACTCCTTTCCCCAGCCCCTCTTCTTTTCTCTCTTTCTCCTTTTCCCTCTTTGTTAATTTCTGATTTCTCTTCCCTTTTTTCCTCTTCCTTGTATTTTTCTTTTTAGTTATTTTAATTTTTTAACTAATTTTTATTAAATTTTCATAATCGTGCTCATAAATTATATTGTGTAAACTATATATGATTCTCTAGATTTAGCTGAGCTCTATGTACTATAAATGACTTTGTTCTTATTTGTACTTTTAATAAAATTAATAATAAAAAAAAAACCATCAGAGACACAAAGCTTCCTTCAGCGGTCATTTCAGACAGTTCTAGTGCATCCAATGTACTAAATATCAGCCAAAACTTGATTGAAACTGACAATAATGCGATTTTTCAAAATACACTTTTTCATAAGGCAAATGCACATTGGACGAACGACGAAAAAGATTTGTGTCTGAAGTTTTTTTTATAAGTTTCCCTCATTATATTCCCATATGGTGAGCTCGGGAATTAGTTCACCATCTATAAGCACAATCTATCGATGGCATTCTTCCTTAAGTTTGTCGGCCGGTTTATCAAACCCAATGATTAATCTTTTAAAGGGCAAGGTAGAAACGATGTCAAGCATAGAGAAAGGGTGCATATTAATTTTTGCTGAAATGGTAATCAAACCTGAACTTGATTACAACATTAAAAATGACATGGTATACGCCTTTTCTGACTTCGGGGTGGTGGGCAGACGCGCCGCTGTAGTCTCCAAAGTAATGGTTTTTACTCTTAAGGGATTAAATAAAAATTGGAAGTAAACTACATATTATTATATAGGATACTCGAAAAGTGATGAAATTTCCCAGATATTGAAATTAACAATATCAAAAACTTTAGAGTTGTTATTGTTAGTTATTGCTGTTTGTAATAATAGAAGTAAGATGAAGAAACCATATTGCTTTGGCGGGTTACTACATACTTTACAAACTTTAATGTTATTATTCCTTCTAATTGCCGATCTTAATACTGATGTTGCAGACAATTTATTTTCAATGGCTCGATGAAACAGGGGATCATACGAACGGAACCCTTCAGCCTACAGATTTATTCGTAATTTGAAGCAAATTATTTTCAAACATTTAAAGTCGCCAGAAAATTCAAGTTACGAAATTCTGGGGCTGTGTCGTTATTGCACGAAGGTGATTGCGAATATCTTACGTGTGATGACAATGAAAAATTCCACACTGAATGGGAATAGATATTCTGAGCAGTATCAAATACCATACCAATAGTTGCGATGAAGAGTTTGATGGTGATGCCAATGAGACGGAAATAGTTGTATCCAAAGGATGTTCATAGAAACTGCAAGCAGCACTTACATTTTATGCCGGGTTTGCAGCTTTTAAATTGCATAAGAAACTTAATTGTGAAAACTGCACTCTGTTCATGATAAACAAAACAGACAAATTTCGGGAACAAGCTCTGTTAATAAAATTACGAGCTTATAACACTTATGACACATCATCCGAATTTGGAAAGTTAACTGTTCCTTCTCTAGCATTTGAAGCTTATATCAAAAGTATGCAAACACTTTTTCAAAGCCAATTTCCAAAAATTCGACACGAAGAATACTTGATTGAAGCTTTGCTCAAATCCGCACTGAAAATAACAGCTTCCAAGAGCAGGAAACGTGACGATGATGAGCACAGACACTCCATTTAAAAATTCATTTTAATTGGTCTAGTCAAATTTTCGGTTAAGAAAACTAATAAGGATCGCTGTGGAGTTAAAAGTGTGAGCAACTGAGAACTTTACTTTATAATTCATATTCATTAATCCTTTATTTGTTTTGTTCACCGGTCTTCGGTGATCGTCCCCCTCACTCCCGCCTCCAATGCAAAGTTTTTCTATTATATTAACCAGGGCTCTGATGGTAAAAGTCAAGCAACTAATGTACATATATACGTACATACATGTACATACAGTCGAACTTCCCTATAGTGAACTTCTATATAATTAAGTTCTCTGTATAATAAACTTATTTCAAAGATACAGCTTTCTGGACCTATTTTAAGTGTATTTTTATCTCCTTATAATGATTTTCCATATAAAGAATATTTCTCTGCAATGCAAATTAATTTTCTAATTGAAAATTTCACTTTCATACGTTTTTTTTTCTCTACATATGTATAATAAATTTTCTCATATTATTTTCTGTTACGCATATAAACAACACTGTATACTGAATAAGGTAAAACATATTTAGGGGAACCCCAGAAATTAAAAATTACAACAAAAAGAGAATAAGAAGGTCCCATCGCCAACAATTTTGACAGCAATTTTCAGTGAATAAAGTAAAAATGTCGCAGCGAAGTAGCATTTCTCTTGGAAAAAATGGTATTGATAGTTAATAAAGTTGAGGAGGGAGTAACAAAAAAGAAAGATATTGCTAAGCAGTTTAGAATTCTTCCTAGTTCCTTATCAAAGACGGGCAATTAAGTGCTAAGCGCAAAAGACTTCGAACATGTTTTTTGAAGTTATTGATAAAGCAATGCTGAAATGGATAACCGCTGCACGTGGAAGGAATCTTCCTATATCTGGATCACTAATGAAGGAAAAAGCCAAAGAGTTTGCGGACACGAAGAGTTTGAAGCGAATACAGGGTAGTTGCATAAATTCAAAAAACCGCACGGTATTGTTCAAAAAACCTTACGTGGGGAAAACGCAGATGCCAACATACAAGATCGTAATCTTTAATGCCGATGAGACTGGCATTTAAAAATGAGAAATGCTTTGGTTGAAAACAGAGCAAAGAGAGAATAACCGTCCTGATAGCAAGCAACATGACTGGGTTGAAGAAGCTTAAATTGCTTGTTATATGAAAAGCTAAAAATCCACGATGCTTTAAAGGAATAAAATCAGTAGATGTGCATTATGAGTCTAACAAAAAAGCATGGATGACTAGTGAATTTTTTACAAATTGATTTACAGCTGGACAAAAAATTCGCTTCTCAAAAAAGGAAGATATTGCTTTTTGTTGATTACTGTACGGCGCACCCTAGGGATGTAAAGGATAAATTGAAAAATATTGACCTTTCTTTATTTTCCTCCTAACATGAAGAGTTCCCATTCGTTTGAAGACTATGTATATTGTAGATATTGATGTGTAGACCAGCGAAAACCCGTCCGACGAAGATATTCTCAGCAGTGTCTTCGAAAGTCATGCAGTCAGGATACCCAAGGTTTTCTTTTATAATCTTTTTGCCAAACATTAACAGATTCAGAAAACGATGCAGAATTGGCCAGTGAAGAAGGATTGGCGGATGCTGTGTTACCTACATTGGGACGAATTTCTTCATCTCTTGATGTACTTCGAACCTTTGTGGAGATGAAGAGCAACGTACCGGCTAATGTATTTAAGTCTCTAAATGTATGAAGGCTTTGTTGAGGAAGAAAAGTGGAAGGGTGTAATCCAAACTAAAATACCTCATTATTTTAAATAAAAGTTGAAAATACATAATAAATATCATAATTTCTATATAATGAAGTTGTTTTCTCGTCCCGTGCGAATTCATTACAGGGGAGTTTGACAGTAATTGAATAAATATTAAATTCTAATAAAGGCTGTCATTTTCATATACATATATTCTAAGACTCAGTTCTTTTCTTCATCTGGAGTAATAAAATTCAAACAAAAACAAATATATTCAGTGTCACGATACACCCTCTTGAAACTCCGCAAATCCGCCACATAATCACACCGCCACCCCGCTGGAAATATATTTTTCCTTCCCTTAAACAGATCATCACTTAAACTAAAAACCTGACACATAACGTAAAACTTTTTTATGCATCTGCCAAACCACTACTTGTTCAGAAAAATCAACATCTTTGATTTGATTATAAGGCAAATAGACATAATAGTCGTATGTTGTTAAATATGTATATCAAGAAAAATATGTTGTTCGATATGTATGTTATGTGTGAATATGTTAATTTGTTCAAAATAAATGTTTGTGTAAATGTGTTTGAAAAAGGTGTAAATGTGTGTTATGAATTTATGTGTATACAACCCGTTTCCTTTCCTTGCTGTATTTTCCTTGTGTATTGTGTAAAATGTGGAATGATGTGTATGTGTTTGTGTATTGTGTATATTTCAAGTGTTTTTAAGTTAGAAAGTTATTTAATTAATAAAGTGAATAAAACTCTCAACTACAATCTGATTTGCTTATATTGAAACAATTAATTTAATTTTTATGTGTATACAAGTGTTTGTCAAATGAATGTGAAGTGGTTGATGCTCAAGACCAGACTGCCGCAAATCGACCAAATTATAACAAGTATAACAATATCCGTTAAAATGAATTTTATAAAGAGACAAAAGAGAGAATCGTGTATATGCAATACATTGCTGAATTAGAAAGAGATTGCTGAATTACAAAGAGTTTAGAAATACAGTTATTTTTCATATTGTCATAATAATTTTCTTTAAATATAGGGTGATATTTAGGATGTTTGGCTAAGTGTGGTGAATTCCCTTTTTCTTCGTGTTAGATTTTTTTGTTTTGTGTTATGTGAACATCGTTCCTCAACAATCTTTTTATTCAACAAGAAAAAAGAAGTACACAGTAATAACCTCTTCAATGTTTGTCGTTTAATCAGTTTCTTTACTCCTTTTCTTGACAAAGTCCTCCACTCAGTTGCGTAACATGTGGACTAAAATTCAGAGTGGGAATGGAAACCCAAAACAGATTTTGTTTACTTTGTTTGCACTCAAACACTCATCTTGTTATAACTCCATTCTCAGAGAGTAAAAACATCTTTCTTTGATAGCGAGAAATGAGAGCTCGCCACCTACGCGGTCAAAGTTTCATATAAATGTTAAGTGTTGAATATATAAATAAAACAATCCTTTTCTTCCAACGTTATAAAGGGTAATGAATTTTATTTGAATTCGTATTTTGACATTTATTAATTGACATTTAATAAAAGTTTTTGTTGTTAGGGGCGTTGTTACCATCAGGGTGAGTTTGTTGATGGACAATTCTAAACATTCTCCCACCCGGTGAGCAAGGCTCACGAATTTCAGTCTTCTAATCTTCACGTCGTGTACGATAAATATGGTAAAATGTGTGTTTTTCAATTTTGTTTCTGTTGCCTCTATAACATCTCTGGAACTTAGCTCATTACATGTAAAGAAACAAAACTTGATTAATATGATCAACTTAACGAAAACAAAGTGCCTGTTCACATTGGCGTGGCAGGAAGATTGTCCGAAAGAGAGGGAACGCGTTTTATTGAAGTGGGAAGAAGAAGGGTTACTTCCACCAAGAATCCATTTCTAAAGTGGACTCTCGGGTGCAACACATCGTGTTTTTCCATATCGTTCCATTTCTGACATATTTTTTCATTTTAGTTTTGATCGTTGATGAGAAAGGAAGTGTGAAGAATAGGAAAAAAGGTATATTTCAGGCCAGCTGCGCAAATTTATAAATTAAAAATGCTCCGATTCAAGTATTCCACTTGTCAAAAAGTCTTTCAACCCCATGACAATGTGAACACGACGTTCATGGTGAGGGCTTTTATCCCGTCGCCAATGTGAACAGGCACAAAGAAAACGTCCGACAGCACAAACAATGAAAATATCAGTTGTCCCTATCACTCCTATTATCCAATGGTCATGATAAATGCATGTATTACTGTAGTCGGAGTGCGCGGCTTAAATGGCGAGTTTTAGAGTTGTGCTAAATCCTTCCTTTGCCGGAACGAACATGGAACGGTTCCTTTCTTGAAAGGAACTATTTAGCTCCAACGATGTATCTGAATTAAAAGAGGTTCATGTCCGCGGATTAAGTAGTTCCACAGACATGTTCGGATAGATGGAATTATATATGTCCACAGAACTACGTAGTTGAAGTTGAACACACAGTTAAATGACAAATACATGTGTGTTGAAATGTAGAGGCCGATCTACATGCATAATCGCTTTGCAGGAAAGAATGGATTTTTGCTATGGTGTAAGGAAGATTATCTCATCTTGATATTGATGATTTCTATGTACGAGTATTAACCCATTAACGACCAAGCATAGAACCAATGTGAAAATTAATGTTTTTTTTTTGCCTGAATATGTACTTTGGATTAGGAATAGAAAATTCCATGATCAAAAAAAATTTTTTTTGCTGTAACTAAAAATTTTTACTGTTGCGAAAACGCAACGTTGGCCGGATAGAGTATACAAAGTTCAAAGGAAAATCATTATTTTTTGGATTTTTATGGAGAAATTATTTATTTTCGAATATAAGTATCAAAAAAAGGAAATATTCATATTATTGTGGTATTTTACATCAATTCTTTATTTCTTATTTTGTAAAACATTTTGGATGAAGAAATACATTGCACTTGGAACACATATATGTTGTTGTGCTGTGACATTCAATGGACCTTCTTCTCTGATTACAATTATTTTTTATAATTAGATGTCCGTGTCCGTCGAACCTGATGTCATCGCAATGTTGTAAATTGTCCATACATTTACTAGGCAGGAGTCCAAACAATTGATAAACCACCATTTTTTGCGTCGAATTTTTATCCGATAGTTAGCCACACCGTTGTAGTGCATGCCTATGCCTCCCATGTTTTTGTTATAGTCCATCAGCGTATCCGGCTGATCAATTACAACTACTTTTCTCTCACTAAGGCTAAATCTTTTGACTTTTTTGCAGAGGATGAATAAATCCATGATTCGTCCCTACCGTAACTATACTGTTGTCATTCCACCTAACGACAGTTATTTAATTTTTTTTGTCGAATGCTGTATCATATTGTGATAACCACTTAAATGTGAGCAGTGACATCTAGATTCACAGAGCAGAAAATGTCGATACTCGAAGACTAGAAGATTTCGACACTTGAATAACTAAGTCTCGACCATTGATGACTGGAGAGTGGAATCGAATTTTCTAGCAAATTGGAAATTGTATGGGACGCTGGATGGCGAGGATTGTTCTCGAAGTATGTCATTCGAGTATAAATACCAGCATCCCCAAGGTATGCAAGTTCAGTTCTAAAGTGAAATTTGAAGTGTTAATTAGTAGAAGTGATTAAGTGGTTTAAGTAAAAGATAAGAAAAGTATAAGCGGTTGAGAAATTGGATTGTACTGAGAGAAACAATTAAATAGTGAATTGTAACTGTACTGAATAAAGCGATTTGTATTGAAAAGAATAGGTTAGGTTAGGTTAGGTAAGAGTGGCTGTTGGAAATACCAACCCACTTAGGCCTATTGGCCCATTGTGATGCCACGTGGATCTATGATCTTCTTACTACTGGAACCAGTTTGAGCTTATAATAAAGCGTAGGAGATTGTTAACGTCTATTTTTTCTAGATCGTTTAGGTCGTTGTAGAAGAAAGCTCCTAGATGAAGCTTCCTTCTCTGAGAGAGAGCTGGGCATGTGCAGAGTAGGTGGGGGATTGTCTCCTCCTCTTCCTCGTCCATGCAGCTTTGGTCTGGTTCCAATTTTGGCGAGTTCATCGGCTCTGCAGTTCCCTGGAATGTCTCTGTGGCCCGGCACCCAACAAAGGTGAATGTTGATGGCGGCCTGACTATCCGAAAATATGCGGATATCCTTTGCAGATATCACGTTTTTCTTCAGCCAGGACAGAGCTTCTTTAATCGCCAAAATTTCCGCCTGGAACACGCTACAGTGATTTGGAAGGCGGAAAGAGAGGCTTAGATTTAGCTTATCTGAGAAAACACCGCCACCAACTCCGCTGTCGGTTTTAGATCCATCTGTGTAGAGATGGATTGACTTGTCCTCCATGAAAGCATCCTCCTCCCAGAATGATCTAGAGGGGAAGCTTACATGTAAGTTTTTGTCAAACCAAAGTTCAGGTATGGTGTAATCGGTGTTCTCTGTGAGGATTCCTAATGTATTAAGAATGTTGGCGTGGCCAAATTAATTGTTTGTCCACTGCTTAGTCGCTTTAAGGCGAATAGCTGCAGTCGCAGCTACTTGCTTGCTAAAAATGTCGAGGGGTGTCAAGTGAAGCAGAATATCTAATGCCGCAGAGGGGGTAGACCGCAAGGCTCCGCTTGTGCATAGACATGCTGTTCTTTGGACTCTGCTTAATTTAATGCAGTTGATTGCATTTTCCAAGGTTGTCCACCAGACAACTACCCCGTAAGTAAGTATCGGTCTTATGACCGAGATGTATAGCCAGTGGGTTATGCGAGGTTGAAGGCCCCATTTGTTCCCAATGGCTTTTTTGCAAGAGAATAAAGCTATCGTAGCTTTATGTACTCTTTCTTGAATGTTAGTTTTCCAGTTTAGTTTCCTATCAAAAATGAGACTCAGATATTTTGCTGTATCGGAGAAAACTAAACTGGTACCGTTTATTGATGGAGGGTCTTTGTTTGGAATTTTATATTTCCTAGAAAAGAGGACAAGATCAGTTTTATGGGGGTTTATTCCCAATCCACAGCGATCTGCCCAGCAGGTTAATCTGTTAAGATTTACTTGGAGGAGTTCTTTAATGGTATTTAAATGCTTTCCTGAGACGGCTATGGCAACGTCATCCGCATAGGCAATCACTCTGCTACCACCCGCTTCCAGGTATATCAGTAGTTCGTTAACCACTAAGTTCCAGAGAAGGGGGGAGAGGACACCGCCTTGCGGCGTACCCCTACTGACATATCTTTTAGCAGAAGTCTCACCCAGTTTGGAGTTGATTATCCTGCTTGTTAGCATTAGATTAATCAGCTCCCCAAGAGTTGACAGCGCAGTCGTGATTGCGGATGTGTTGACGTTGTTAAAGGCGCCCTCTATGTCGAGGAAAGCAACCATTGTGTACTCCTTATATTGTAGGGATCGTTCGATGTGGCTAGTCAGAGAGTGCAAAGCCGTTTCCACCGACTTCCCTTTACAGTAGGCATGTTGAGCCGCAGACAGAAGTCTTGGATCAACTTTAGCTCGAATATGGATATCAATCAGTCGTTCTAAAGTTTTCAGAAGGAATGATGATAGACTTATAGGTCTGAGGTCCTTTGGGACTACATGAGAACATTTTCCAGCTTTGGGAATGAATACTACATTGACTTCTCTCCATAACAGTGGAATGTGGATAAGTTCTACACAGCTCCTCATAATATTTTCCAACACTGGTAGAATAATATCTGAGGATCTCTGTAGCTCGGCAGGTATAATACCGTCCGGACCAGCAGACTTGTATGGTTTGAAGCTATGCAGCGCCCAGAGCAGTTTGTCTCTCGTAATCAGACCATGAATTTTGGTCACGGTTGCAGTAGGCTTGTTTAGGCTGCTACTGCCCGCGAGTTGGGAGCTACCTGGAAAGTGGGTGTCCAGAAGCAGGTTGAGTGATTCATCACTTGAGGTTGTCCAAGAGCCATCGGTTTTTTTCAAACAGCTGGGCATCATAGGATTTGTGGAGAGGATTTTTCTTAGCCGCGAAGCCTCAGAGGTTTCTGTAATTTTGTCGCAGAATGACCTCCAGGATTGTCGCTTTGCCTTCCTCAGTTCTTTTTTGTATAATTTGAGGGATTCTTTATATGAGTCCCAGTCGGTCACTTTTCTTGTGCTTTTTGCTGCGTTGAAAAGTTTTCTGCAGGTGTTTCTGAGCAGTCCTAGTGCCGATGTCCACCAATGTGGCTTTTTCTTGCCTCTTGGTTGAATAAGAGGGCAGGAAGCGGCCATAGCCTTATTAAGAGTCAGAGTAAATTCCCTGACTTTCATGTCGAGCTCATTGGTGTCACGCGGGGGACTTGATAGTTTAGAGGATATCGTTTCCGACAGTATTCCTCTATATTTTGTCCAATCAGTTTTCCGGTAGTTCCGGAAAGCTGGTTGGCTGGGGGGAGCATCACTCAGACTGAATTGGATGTATCTATGGTCTGAAAAGGAGTGTTCAGACGATACCATCCAGTTTTTTAGCCTTTGGGTGATGCTGTCGGAGACAAGAGTAATATCTAATACTTCTTGTCGGTTTTTTGTTATGAAAGTGGGCTCATTGCCAATATTGCAAATTAAGAGGTTAGTACTTAAAATATAGTCTAAAAGTGGCTCACCTCTATCATTGATGTCGGTACTGCCCCATACCGTATGATGTGCGTTAGCGTCGCATCCGATTATGAGGCCAGTTTTTTGCCTTCCCGCTTCCAGTACCACCCTTTCTAGGTTATCACCAGGGAGAGGGCCCACTTGGTCGTGGCCAAGGTAAGCCGATGCCAGCCAGTAAGAGCCTTTGGCAGTTTCTAATCTGGCAACGGTTAGGTCGGGGTCACTGAGGTTGGGAAGTAGAAATACATTTAGGCTACGTTTCACTAATATACAAGTTCTAATCTTACCTTTGTCTCTTGTATAGAGCGGAACGTATGAGGGTGTCCTAAGTCCACGAACCACGCCTTCTGCAATCCATGGTTCCTGGATTAGAATTATGTCTTCTGCGCTTTCGGAAAGACGCAGAATGAGTGCGGCCGAAGCCTTTTTTGAGTGGTGGAGATTAATCTGGAGAAACCGTATCATTGCTACAGTCTTCCAGAGTCGCCTCCACCACGGTGTTGTTGAGGTCCTCCGATTCTGAAGATGTGCCCAAGAGCTCATCTTCTATCTCTGATCGTGTAGAACCTCTGATTGCTTCGTCATCGGTTTCCATTTCCGACAATGTGTCAGAAGAGGAGACCGACGGCTTGGTAGTCACTTCGGACAGATTGGAGTCGTCGCTATACAATTCTGGAAAGGATATCGACGCTCCAAGATTCAAGGTTGTGATATCAGGTGTTAAAGGAGGAGGAGGTTGCTTATCAGCATCCAGCTCATCCTTTTTGTACACCCTTAAGTGAATGGACTCGAATCCGAACCGAATCATGCCTTTCGTCTGCGCCAGAGGATTAAGGGATTCCTTATTGATCACAATTAACGCGCATCTATAAGAACCCCTTAGTTCCTCCAGTTTCGCGACTTTCCAGTCATGAGTCGGAAGAGTCGGGTTGCTGAGCCGGATGATTTCCAGGATATTTTCTGGAGAGGAGGGTTCGGCTGGAATCCAGGTACGAGTTCGAGGTCTACTAGGAATGTCTTCCTTAGATACGACCTCGAGTTTTGCACCTGGCCAAACCTCTCCTAAAACATCGATGGCCTTGGTGAAGAGATCGAGATGGATAGATGAGATCGATAGATGGAGCTTGCCGATGCGGCTGAGCTCCAGATTCCTCTTTGGAGGGAGGAGTTTTGGTAGCAGCAACAAGTCCGTGGCCTGCCACAAGCTTGCTGCTGCTGGGGGCGGGGGAAGTGATAGGACCATGGCTTGCCACAGTCTTAACACTCCCCGAAGGAGTTTTGGTAGCAGCGACAAGTCCGTGGCCTGCCACAAACTTGCTGCTGCTAGGGGCGGAGGAAGTGATAGGACCATGGCTTGCCACAGTCTTAACACTCCCTGAAGGAGTTTTGGTAGCCGCGACAAGTCCGTGGCCTGCCACAAACTTGCTGCTGCTAGGGGTGGAGGAGGTGATAGGACCATGGCCTGCCACAGTCCTAACACTTCCTGAATTCTTTTTTTTTTTTGGCTTGTCCCTTTTGCCTTTAGAGGATGGCGCACCATGGCCTGCCACAGTTTTGCCTCCTCTCGGCAATGCAGGAGCCTTGCCGGTAGTCGGTGTAGTCACCGTTCCACCACCCGATAATGAAGGAGTACCGGCCTCGGTTTTTGTTTTTTGGTTTTCCATTAATGGTCCCACGAGTAGCGGAGAAAGGAATGTCCATCTGTACAGAGATCCGCCATATACAGATAAGGCTAGCTAATCCGGAGGTCGCCAGGTATCCGGATACTCCGTTTGCGACTGAGCTATTTTTGGAGATTCTGGGCCCTCAGCCAGGTTGATCTGCGGCACGGGTCGTATAACACCTTGATCCAGCCCAGGGGAATGATGGAATGCTTTGGTAGTTGGGGAGGGGGAGGGGAGCATCCTTTGGTTTCAGGACTCGTCTGGAGAATTTCTTCTCGAGATTCATTGACCCTACTCAGCCTCTACAACTCGACAAGTTCGATGCTCACGGTAGAAGTTGAAAAGAATAAGTTCTATCATTTGTACCCACACAAACATTTTACAATATGTTCCACGGAAGATTTTTGCATATTTTTTTTTTCTTTCAAATTAGCTTTTCCTGTTGGTGTTTCACGCACTGTTCCGGTGACAAAAAAACCTTTAGACTTCAAAAGTGCTAGCAAATCGTAAGTAAAAAAAATACCCGATTATTTGAAACTGTTTCAACTACTTTTACCAAATTTGTAACTACACGCTCTCCAAATGCTATTCTTTTGTCATATTCCTTTATCAGCTCCGCCATAGGGAGAAACTGATATAAATATCCCTTCGAAGAGCAAACGCATCACATTTTGAAGCCGAATCGAACTTGCTTCCCCCTAATGAACATTTTGGCAGAATGCCTGCCAAAGTAGGGGACCATTTGTTCATCTATTGAAACGTTGTGGCTCAACACACCAAATTGCTAAAATTTCTTGTTTGCGTATTCAAAAAGCAGTTTCAGTTTTGCAAATTTATCGGTTTGGTCCAAATTTGAATTGTCGCATGGATGAAAATTTATTTTTATTTTCCTAAACCTATTTCGACTCACGGTAGTTTTTACAAAATGCACCCCCTTATCCTCATCATTCGACCAATACATGTCTTGATGAGGTAATGGATGATAACCGGAGAGGAAAAGAATACCAACTAACTTCTTGAGGTCGGAAACAAGGATTTGAAAATCGTGGCGGTTATTAGAATCAGCATATAGTTTAGAAAATTTTGCTATCAATGACAATAGATTATCATCAGCAAAAAGTTGAAATATTTCATATGGAGTTTTGCCGCCGTGTTGAGCAATCATTGACTCCACCGATGTCGGCTTATAGGTCTAGACCGGGGCGTTCGCTTTTCTTCCAAATGGGATTGAACTTTACTTTGTTTTTTTCATTTTCTAGGATTCGGTTTATTCAGTTCGTCTCCTATATTTGTGTGCAGTTCGAAAGTGCCAGCAATGTCCCTATCTAAATCCGGCTCTAGACTATTGTGGGTAATAATATTATCCCCAATCATCTCGTCATCCGTTACTTCGTCTACTTCAGGTGGAATGTATACCACATCAATCTATTCGACTTCCGAATCAGAGAAATCAGATTCCCCCAAAATAGCATGCAGCTTCATCGAAGTTCAAGCTTTGCCAATGTCGGAATTCTAAAAAAGTACAATAATTTGCATATTTATACCAATATGCAACAATAATTATTGTATATTTGCCATCGTGTTTTCTTTATCTACGAATGGAACTCGAAATCAGTAGCAAAAAAACAATCAGCAATAACCACTTCACCTGGATGTAAGACAAAGAATAAACAGAACAGCAGCCCCTCACACAGCAGACAGTACACAAAATCCGTAATCAAAATTGTTTCAGTATATTGCGAAAAACATGCAGGTACGTGCACTCGTGTAAAAAAACTGGAAAACAATAAACGAAAACAAAGGCACATGTCAACACCGTTATAAGATGACTGACGGCCCGGCACTTCGTGCAGTGTGACTTAAAAACACTGCGCATCTAGAACAAAATCATTTCTTATGCTTATTCAATTGAACAGTTTTATAAAACTGACAACATCGCATGGGTAAAGAGAAAAAACTTTGCAGCAGAAATTCAATAGTGGCGATAATATAAATAATACTTCAAATATAAATTTTCATGATATTTCATTTCAAGATAAAATTGACTGATATTATTTATTTCTCGCCCAGATAGAATATTATGCTATAAAAAAATGTGCCAATTATATCTGAAAGTTTTAAACTTTTTTGTCCAAAATTCTTCAAAAAAAAACCCTTCAAAATTGATGAAAACTAGCTTCACATAAATTAATTTATAAATATGAAAAACGTAATATTTTCCCATGAATTAATTCGAAGGGACAAATAACATCCCGAAGGATTATACAAACCAATAAGTTAATCATAACAACAACAAAAAACTGCTGCAAAAATTCCCAAATTTGGTCTTTCGTTTTCGCAACGTTGGCTGTAAAAAAAATTAAAAAAAAAAACAAAAAATTTACCGTATTCGTTTGAAATTTTTTAAATGAATTAAATAATGAGTACAAATATGTATTTTATACGAGCATGTATGTTAATCTAAAATAATAAAAAAAGTTTGGCTCCATTGCATACATGTTCAATAATTTGAACATTTTATAAATAGATAGTAAAAAAATATTAAAAAAAAAAACGTTATCTGCAATTCAAAACAATAACGAAATTTTGAAGAACATTTATGGACGGGTGCATTTGTAGTTACACAGCAGAGGCAGTCACAAAATGTCCCATTTTCATTGTAGTTGGATTGGTAGTTCCAGTTGTTCCAGTAGTTCCAATAATACGACACGTCAACGCTAAACTACATGCGCATGTGAATATGAACGAATTCAATAGACGAAGAAGGTACACGCGGTACTGTCCTGTACAGTGTCAGCCGTGTGAATCAAAACAAAATAAAGATTTTGCGAAGTGAACTTCTTGTGTGTGAACTATCGGACTAACGAACATGTCGGAACTATCGAACATGTTTAGGTGGAGTATGTGGAACGATTGGAACTAGTCCGATAGCGGACATAGTTCTAAGAACTATGTAGGTTCGGAATGACTCAACTCTGATATGTAGTGCGTAAATTTAAATTTCGGGTTTATTGCTATTTGTAATTTGTTGAGTATAGCTGATAGAGCTGATTTGTTGAGTATAATCCAGATGAGTACCTTATTTGTATTGACAATTATTTTGATTCGGTGTGTAATGTGCTATTTTAAATTCATTATTTTTGTTTGGATTTGTGTAGAGTTTGGCATGTGAGCGCGTGTGTGTGTGCTTTGGGTATATGAATGAACCAGATTTGATTTGCATAGAGATTCTCTTTATTAATGACCTATATTTGATTTGTGCGTATGTACACACACATATATATTTATATCATATGTTCAGGGTGTATGTATGTTTTGTAAAGTGTTGCGTATATTTTAAATATTGTAGTGGACTGTATGTATGTAAATTTAGGTATATTTATAATTTATAATATTGTAATTTGAATATATGTATATTGATAATAAATAAAGTAATTTTAAGATAATTTTTGAGGTGTATTTAAATTATAAAAGTGCGTGAGTGATTTGTTCGGAGACGATTCGCGGGTGTTGTGTTGTGTATTTTTTTTTGTTTTTTTTTTTATAATTTACGCGCGCCTAAGGGGTTAGATACCCTTTTACTGTTGCCATGGCGCGGGCGGAAAAATTGTTTTTGTAGTGGTTTGAAACTCAGGTGTGTTTGGTTTCGATATTCGCTCTCCAGGGGTGGGAGAGTTTTTTTTTGTTTATTTTTAAGAGTTATGAATGACCTGTGCTTACCCTTGTAAGTAGTTTTTTATTTAATTTTATAGAAGACCTTCGGTGAGCCGGGCCAGGCTCCATTTCGATTTTGGTAACCGCTCATCCTTCAGCAAGACAACATCTCCGATGTGTGGCTGATATTCGAGCTTGTGCCATTTGGGTCTTGCGAGATATTCTGTATTCCACTGCTTCTAAAATCTTTGATAGAGATGTTGAATTCTTTGCCATCTATCCAGGTAGCCCAGTTTAGCGTTAGTCAGGTCCGGGTGAGGTACGTTGTTAAGTGGTTCACCGATGAGAAAGTGTCCTGGTGTCACCGTTGACGTCGTCGTGGTTGTTGGTCATTGGACAGACTGGCCTCGAATTAAGACATGATTCTACCATGCGTCTCAAATGAAATTTGATAACCCATAACCCTCCAAAGTGGGGAGAAGCTGGAGGAATAAAATTCCATCAAAATACTTATTTTATTTTCTTCCCTATTTGCGCAATACGCACGAATTAACCGTTTCTCTATTTCAGTTTCTAGGTCGGTGGGCTGTTGAGGATAATGAAAATTCCAGCTCTTGTGCAAGAAATCTGGACCGTTCCACCAAAGTTTGTTTTCTGCCAGAGCTGACGGTAGAACTCCGTGTGATGCTAGATCAGCTGGGTTAAATTGTGTTGGGACGTGTTCCCAGATCTCATCGTTTGTCAGCCTCTGTATTTCAGCTACCCGGTTGCTGACAAATATGGTCTATTTGGATGGCGGTGCCGCAATCCATGCTAAAACGCCTGGGTGGATTCGACCAAGGCATACCTACGAACCTGACTGAAACCAAGGGCAGTGGATGTGTAATCCAAGAGAGGGGCCAGGATTACTGCTCCGCAGAACTCAAGACGCGTCAGACTCACCGTTTTCTTACCCTCAGAGTCCAAAACTCGTATGTGTACCGCAGCCTTGTATGCTCGCTGAGACGCGTCACTAAATCCGTGTATTTCTATGTCCTGCTGTGTGTTGTGTGTGTTAATCCATCTAGGAACTCGTATCCCTTCAAGTAAAGAAAGCTCTCTGCGGAAGATAGACCAATCTTTTGCAGTTCTGAAGGAACTGGTTTGTCCCAGTCTAATTTTCGAGACCATAATTGCTGCATCATTATTTTGGCCTATAGGGTGAGATCCATCCTAATGGGTCATACAATCTCGCAGTTATTGAAAGAATGGACCTTTTCGTCACCTCGGATGTGTCGCAGCAAATATTTTGGAATGAGAATGAGTCTTCTAAAGAAAACCATTAAAGCCTTTATGTATTCGGGGGAACCCAAGGGAAGAGAGAAGTCGACTTCACGCTGATCTGCCGGTATATGATGGAGAATTTCATCGGAATTGCTCGTTCATTTTCTTAAGATGAACCCTGGTGAGGAAAGCAAAGCTTGTATTTAAGCCCCACTTGTAAGGTCATTCACATACATGTCTTGCTGAATCATTCTTGCTCCAAGATGATATCTGTGCTCTTCATCAGCAGCCAATTTATTGATAGTCCGAATGGCGAGATAGGGTGCTGATGCAGTACCGAATGTCACTGTTAGCAGCCGATAGATCTTGATTGCCACTTCTTGACTATTACGCCAGTAGATGAGCTTGTAATAGGAGTCCTGATGCGCTACACGTATCTGCCGGTACATTTTTTCAAGGTCTGCAGTAAAGGTAAATTTGTAAATTCTCCACCTTAAGATTATATCTATAATATTATTTTGAACCTTAGGTCCACTGTGAAGATGCTAGTTTAACGACGTCCCGTCTAAGGCCTTTGCAGCAGAATCGAAGACAACTCGGAGCTTAGTGGTGGAGCTGGACTTTTTAAAAACAGCATGGTGGGGTACAATGTAGTGGAAAGTTGTCTTGAGGATCTGGTTGTTGTCAACATCAACTTCTACCATTTGATTAAGAAGTAAGTATACTTTAATACATTTCTTATATTGCCTGTGTAGCGTTGGGTTCTGCTCAAACCTCCTTTCTAACTGAAGAAACCTACGCAAGGCGCCTCCTTTGGAGGCGATACCTCGTAAAGCCCATCGGACAGTCGCTTAGTGTGTTGCATGTAGTGCTGTTCACAGGCTTTGTCTTATCTTGATAAATCCCTTTTGAATGGTGTCTCTTCCATTTCCCAAAATTTTGTTAATTGCTCCCCTAGCCTTAAACTTTGGACCTTTCTTGGAGGATTCGATGGAACTTTTCCTACTAATATCCAACCAAGTTGGGCTTTTTTGTGCAATAGGCGATGCAAATGTCTCTCCTCGAACAATTTCTGGAAGGATAAAGTCAGTATAGACATCACTACCTAAGAGTATATCGACTCGGGTTGGCTTATCGAAAGCGGGATCTGCTAATACCAACTCCTTTATGTGCTTCCACGGCACGAAAGTCAGTTTGTTGGCCGGAAGAATGCCAGTCAGCGACTTATATATGTAAGCGCGTGTGTTTGTCTCAAAAGTCGAGTGTAGAGACCCAAACGCAATGTTAACATAATCGTGACATGAACCGCTGCTGACCAACCCCAGCCCAGACACCTCAAAGAATGTTCGACGAGTTTTCAATCTTAAAAGTTGTACGGCAGATTCTGTTATAAAGGTTGCTTCCGAACTAGGATCTATTAAGGCTCTCAAGGTGTGATATACTCCTGACGCGAACTTTACCCATACCAGCGCCGTGGCTAAAAGTACCTGGGTGATGTTATTGTTGGAAGTGTGGAAAGTGTGGAAAGTGTTTAGTCCTGAGCAGCTGGGTGTTGACTCCTTAACACGATCAGATGGATGAAAAGACGTGGTGTTGGCATTAAGACTAGGGACTTGACAGGATTGTGTAGTAGGCGCAGTTGAGTGCCCATCTACAGAGTTATTACAGGATGTTGAGTTATGTGGTAAGTTAGAGTGTGTAGTGTTGTGTTGGTTGTAAGTGGTAGAACGGTGTGGAGATTTTTGAGTGTGTAAATGGGAGTTTTGTGTGTTTGTATTGGGTAAGTTTCCAGAATAGTGAAGCAAAAATTGGTGTGGCTGTTGGCAGAAAAACCAACGCGTTCGACTTGGACAATGCTGGGTACTGTGGCTATAAGCGAGACAATTTTCACATACCCCTATTCTCTCGACAGTTGTTTTTCGCAAACCTATATTCATCCTAAAAAAACGATTGCACGAACGAAGGGAATGTGGATTTTTGTTGCAAACCTTACACCGGAACTGATCCCTTTGTTTTGGCCTAACGTAAAAAGAACTGGTCTGTGTTTCTAAGCTCCCATGGTTGTTTCCCTTTTGCTCGTCTAGAATTTCAAGTGCAGTTTCTTTATTTAAAGATGGTTGATTGAAGAAAAGCTTTAGCTGAGCATTGACGAGCATGCGTTTGTGATCATATCTCAAGTTAAAATCGTCCATGCCTTCTCATAATTCCCTTGTGTAATTTCTAAATGATGTATTAACCTATCAGCCTCGTCTGTGACAGTCGATTTTAGAAAATGGAGATTTTGAATTTAAGAAAGGGAATCGTTGGTATGGATAAGAGACACAAAAATATCATGGAATTATCTCCAATCTTCGTAACTTCCAGAAAACGTAGGTAATTTGATAACAGGCAATTTTAAATCTCTTGAATGATTTTTATATGTTTCCACAGAACTCGCCATTGATCCTGACTGCTTTTCTGTTGCTGCCAATTTATCGATGCTATCCGTCAGTGCAGTCCGGTAATCCACATGCAAATCCTTTATTTTGTTAAACAGCTTTTCCAATTCTTCTTTGTTTTCAGAAGAAAAAGGATTTGTACTTACACTCTAACTTAATTGCAGATTTCCGGTTCAAGAAAGTCCGAATATCAGCAAAATACACAGCGGTGTTTGCCCCGTAATTGTTCCTTTTCTTCCAACGTTATAAATCGTAATGAATTTTATTTGTATTCGTATTTTGACATTTTTCATTTTTATATTACATTGACATTTAATAAAAGTTGTTGTTGTTGGGGGCGTTGATACCATCAGGGTGAGTGTGTTGATGGACAATTTTGAACAATGGTAATATATGTTTTTTGGCATAGGTGTTAACGCTTACTTATAATCTACGTGTAAATTACACTAACAACTTAACTTCTGTATATGCGCTTACTTAATGCAAGATATTTATCAGTGTTAACAATGATTGCTATAACTACGGACGATAGTCCCGCTAACCGTTTTTTTTTTTAATTATTGCTGATTGATACCGATGGCAAAAAACACAGTCAATAAAGGGTTTGCCAATAGGGACTGGACAACTTTGAATTTAATTTGTGAACGCACTCTTTCACTAATCATCAAACTGTCACTGTCAATTTATTCAGTAAACTCAACATTATGGTAAAGTACACGGACGAGCAACGTCTGTAAATTATAAAAATTTTTTACCGAAATTCGGAGTCGGTGACTGCAACTTTAAGAGC
Organism: Volucella bombylans; assembly: GCA_949129095.1. Taxonomy (NCBI): domain Eukaryota; kingdom Metazoa; phylum Arthropoda; class Insecta; order Diptera; family Syrphidae; genus Volucella; species Volucella bombylans. Next base: position 26,185,948 of record OX422143.1, on the reverse strand, counting down.
GTTAACTCCAATTTTCGTTCGTAATTCTCGCCCTAGTAGACAGGCAATAACAAGTTTAGTGCAAAAATTTGAGTCTATATATTCGTTGTGTGATGTTGCCGTGTCAGTGAGACAACGGGTTGGTTGAAGTGTCGAAAATATCGCTGCCGTTCAGGCGTCCGTAGCAAACGATCCAAATCAGTCAATTCTACGGCGTTCTCAAGAATTGGGGATCGCTCAGACCACATTATGGCGTATTTTGCATAAGGATCTTGGTTTACACCCATACAAGATCAAGCTGACTCAAGAATTGAAGCCGATGGACCATTTAAAGCGACGTACGTTCTCCGATTGGGTTCTGGAGAAGATGCACCAACATGATGAATTTCATCGCAAAATCATCTTCAGTGACGAAGCACATTTTTGGCTCAATGGGTTCGTCAATAAGCAAAATATGCGTTATTGTTCGGGTGAAAATTCACATGTGCTTCATGAATCACCACTTCATCTACAAAAAATAACTGTTTGGTGCAGTTTGCATGCCGGCGGCGTTATTGGGCCATCGTTTTTCGTCGACGATAACGATCGTCACGTTACTGTGAATGGTCAGCGTTATAGCGCCATGATCACCGATTATTTTTGGCTCGAATTGGAAGATATTGACTTGGACGACATGTGGTTTCAACAGGATGATGCCACAAGCCACACAGCACACGCTACAATCGATTTATTGAAGAGTAAGTATGGTGAACGTGTTATCTCAAGAAATTGGCCAGTCGATTGGCCGACTCGTTCGTGCAATTTAACACCGATTGACTATTTTCTGTGAGGCTACGTTAAGTCATTGGTTTATGCCAACACGCCGACGACGTTGGAAGAGCTCAGAGCCAACATTGAACGCGAAATAGCGGCCGTTTCGGCTGAAATGTGTGGCCGAGTCGTTGAAAATTGGGTCCAAAGAATCGACCGCTGCAAACGTGCCCGCGGTGGCCATATGAACGAAGTCGAGTTCCATTCATAAATGTTTTGATTGTACTTCAAGCCGATAATAAAGTTTTTGAAATATCTCAAATGGTTTGCGTTTTATTTAAAAAAAAATTGTCAAGCCCTTATTGGAAAACCTTATTGACAATTGTACTATTAATTGAGATTCGGAACGAAAATTCTAGCGGATATTTTTTGTACTTCAACCCCTATGTGAATTTCTGACAATTCGTTGGCTGGAACAAATTCGCATGGGAAGTTAAAATTCGGTACGGAACAAGATTAATAAATTTGTTAAAGAAATTTTTGTTTTCTAATACGTGTTGGGTTAAAATGTCGAGAAAAGATACGCGAGTTTCGAAATAAGTGCTTGTGAAGTGTTTAGATGGGATAGTATAGCACTTGTTAAACGCGAAGATATTGTTTTTCTTGTTATTTCTTTATTCAATATTAAGTGTGTAGTGAATAATATGAAGTATATATTGTTAAACAAGTCAATAAAGACAGTGAAATGCAACTTAACATTTTCATAGATGGAATCCTATTAATATTAGAGCAATATTATTTCAAGGGGAAAATTTCCGTTGCTGAAAGTGAAAAGTTGGTGCAATTTGGCTTGGTTCTTAAGTTATAATTTAAGCAGGATCAAGTGCAAGAGAGTAATTGTAATTGCTTTCAGTATTCTTTCACTTCCGCCAAGCGAAATAGTCCTTTAAAAATATTCTTCTAGGAGTATATGCATATACATACACATGTGTAGTATTCCAACTATGCGAATTTTCAGCCGCATTTCACTATCTTTATTGATTTGTTTAACCATATATTTAACAAAAAGACACTATATTATACAGTATTAATTAAATATTTAATCGAAAAGTAACAACACTTCGTGTTTCACAAGTACTTTGTTTACATTTTTTAAGGCACGATTCTATTTAAACTAACCCATCTAAACACTTCACAAGTACTTATTTCGAAACTCGCTTATTTTTGCTCGACATTTCAACTTTATTAGCCAAAAATAAATTCTTTAACTAATTTATTTATTTTGTTCCAAACCGAAATTAAACTTTACATATGAATTTGCTTCCGGCAACGAGCTGCAAAAATTCGTCTAGACGTGGAGGTAAAAAAATGCCACCAAAGGCGCGCTGAAAGCACTCTACCGGATGTCAATATATTAGAAAATAAACCAGCCAAATGTAAAGTGATACATGAAAATAACGCACCACTCCAGCTACTTGAAAACGGAAATATTATTACAGATTATGAACACACATGGAATGTAGAAATAGACGGACCTAAATTAATACAATTAATACATACTATCGATGGAAAGCAATACTTTAACCAACAACAAGAATTTAAAGATGTCATATACAAGCAACATGACGAACAGCTAAACGTCCTGAGCATCATCTAATCCAATGCTGATAACAAATTTAGTAATATTCAAGAAATATCATCTTTCCTGGTACCAATAGAAGAACAACCAGTCCAATACACCGTTTATTGCATCCTGGGATTATGCTCAATAGCATTACTCATATATACTAGGTTAAAGCGAGGACGCTTAATTTTAAGAAGGAGGGGAGTTAATGACGTAATCTCACTCTCTGCCTATTCCGTCATTCTTATCAAGTCATGTACACCAGATTACATCATCATTTAGAAATGTAGACAATCTTACCACGGACCTCACCTAAAACGCATTATCACGAAATGCATTATCAACACAAATAATTAACTACCCAAATAATAGTAAACAACAAACAAAAAACTACGGAATATTCCATGGTGATAAGAGCAGTCACATCAATAGTGTAAAATGTTTGTGTGGGTACAAATGATAGAACTTATTCTTTTCAATACAAATCCCTTTATTCAGTACAGCTACAATTCACTATTTAATTCTTTCTCTCAGTACAATTCAATTTCTCAACCACTTATACTTTTCTTATCTTTTACTTAAACCACTTAATCACTTCTCCTAATTAACACTTCAAATTACACTTTAGAACTCACTTGCATACCTTGGGGATGCTGGTATTTATACTCGAATGACATACTTCGAGAACAATCCTCGCCATCCAGCGTCCCATACAATTTCCAATTTGCTAGAACATTCGATTCCACTCTCCAGTCGAGACTTTGTTATTCCAGTATCGACATTTTCTGCTAGATGTCGCCGCTCACATTTAAGTGGTTATCACAATAGTATAAATATTGTTGCATTAAGATCTTATATAGTAGATAGTCTTAAGAATATCTTAAGAATTTTCCAATAAATCCTATATATATGGATCTTCTAAATAAATTAAAATTTTCATGATTTCTTACTTACAGTTTATTTTATTTAAATTTAAAGATAAAGATTTAGCTTGATGGAAAATCCTATATAAATCATCCATGTAATTGCACTTGTTGGATACAACTATTTTCCTGCAATCTAAAACCAATTACAGATCCCGCTTGTTCTAGATCCTTCTCCTTATGGATCCTTTTCCTGTTACCCATATTTATTTTTAAGCTAAATCATTTAATCAAATTTTTTTGTAAATATATAATTCTTTACAAAGGCTATCGAAAAATGTAACAATCTGTGGAAGAAGAGTAGGTGGGCAAAGTCTTCAGAGGTAATTCAAAGCACTTTAGGTTCACGGTTGGTTATTCCCGTTGTTACGAGATGGAATTCGTTATATGATGCTATTACGAGAATTTTGCTTCATAAAGAAAATCTGTCAGATTTATTCACCAACTTATCTGTCCCAAAATTGTCGCATAATGATATTCAATATCTCGAAGAATATACTAGTCTTATGGAGCCAATATCAGCGACTTTAGATTTTGTTCAGCAAGAAAAAAACTTTATTTATGGCTATTTTTTACCGGCTCTAATAACCTTGAAGACTAAATTGTTTAAAATTACTTTGTCCGAAAGGTTAAAGTATTTAAAGAGTGTAGCCATACAATTGGAAGAAAGTTTAGTGCAACGATTTCGACCGTTTTTTCTTATGGAACCTGAATCAGATGACGCGATTTTGGCTGCTATTTTGTGTCCTTCTATTAAAAAGAAGAGGGTGAGCTCACTAAACCATGAGCGGGAACTCTGCACCAATGAAGACATTAATAGGCTAGTGGTTAGATATGATACTGAACTTGCTGAATTCGAAGGTGAGCTCCGTGAACCAGATTCTAACGAAGCAGATTCATTTTTCGATTTTGATATAAGAGGTTAGTTCATGGCGCACAAATATATTCTAAAAGTTTTTATGTCTTAATTTTAAAGCTCCAGCCTAGGTAATAACTCCAGATCCGAAGGCTCTATTAAGTCCGTTGGCAACAACAAGCAGCACGTACTCAAACCAAGTTGAAAGCCAATTTGCAGCATATATGAGTGACAACCAAACTCAATTAGAAATGTTAAATAAATATTCATTGATGAAGAGGTTATTCATTAAAATGAATACTCCTCTTACTTCATCAGCACCAGTGGAGCGGCTCTTCTCGCTCGCGGGGCTTGTTAACATTCCTCGACACAAATTTTGAAAAACTCGTTTTAATGAAAGCTAACTTATACTGGGTTTAATTTAAAAAAATAGATTTTAATGTATTATTATGTTATTTTATACCTGAAATACATGTTCATATATTCACATATTATTTTGTATTTCATATTTTCACAGTACTGTGATAACCACTTAAATGTGAGCAGCGACATCTAGCAGAAAATGTCGATACTCGAAGACCAGAAGATTCCGATACTGGAATAAGAAAGTCTCGACTGGAAAGGGGAATCGAATTTTCTAGCAAATTGGAAATTGTATGGGACGCTGGATGGCGAGGATTGTTCTCGAAGTATGTCATTCGAGTATAAATACCAGCATCCCAAAGGTATGCAAATCAGTTCTAAAGTGTAATTTGAAGTGTTAATTAGGAGAAGTGATTAAGTGGTTTAAGTAAAAGATAAGAAAAGTATAAGTGGTTGAGAAACTGAATTGTACTGAGAGAAAGAATTAAATAGTGAATTTTAACTGTACTGAATAAAGGGATTTGTATTGAAAAGAATAAGTTCTATCATTTGTACCCACCCAAACATTCTACATTGGTGTCAGAAGTGGGATAGGACTTATTGTGTGTAAAAAAAAAAAAAAAAGTGTTTTCTGACTATTTGAAAAAGCTAGAATGGGTCGAAAACTATTACAGTTGACCCTCGTCCAACTCAAATCCGAGTTGAACAAGAGAAGCCTCAGCGCCAGTGGTGGAAAAAGTGACCTGGTGCTCCGACTGAGGAGGCTTTGAACAACGAGGGACATGATCCTGATGCATATTCCTTTGATGTTGACGAGGATGAACAGACAAGTACCGGTAATGACATGACTGCAAAATATGCAACTCCTCTTATTAAAAATGGACGAACAAAACAAAAAAATGGACGAACAAAAGAAAAATATGGAAGAACAGAAGAACAGTCTGGAACAAAAAATGGACGAACAGAAGAACAGTCTCGACCAACAAAGGAAAAATCTGGAAGAACAGAAGAACAGTCTGGAACAAAAAATGGACGAGCAGAAGAGCAGCATTGAACAAAAATTCAACGAACAAACCAACAATCTGCACGGTCTTCAACAGAAAATGGATGAACAAAAGAATAATCTGGAAGAACAAAAGAACATTCTCCAGCAAAAATTCGAAGAAATCGATGACAAATTTGAAAGAATAGAGAAGAACGTTGATGACAAATTTGATAGAATAGAGAAAAACGTTGATGACAAATTTGATAAAATAGAGAAGAATGTTGGCGAAAAATTCGAGGAAATGGACAGCAAAGTGCAGCAACTGGCAAAAGAGCTCGACACAGTGCGAAAACAGAAACTGCGATAATGTTCTTTAAGCGGTCCAAGGAGAAAAGAGTTGAAGCCTCCCTCATTCGATGGCCAGACCTCATGGTCTACTTATAAGAAGCAGTTTGAAATGGCTGCCTGTGCAAACGACTGGGACAATGAGGAAAAGTGCTTTGCCCTAACAATGGCCTTGCACGGTCCTACAGCAGAATTGTTGCAAACAGTAGACATCGAAAAGCATAAAGATTATGTGACTTTAGTGCAGGCTATCGAGAAACGGTTTGGGGATAGTCACATGCAGGAGGTCTACAAGGTCCAATTGCAAAGCCGAACTCAGCAACGAGGAGAAACACTGCAGCAGCTCCAAGCAGACGTGAGTAGACTTGCACATCTGTCATACCCCACCGCAGGACAGGAAATTATCGACGAAATGGCAAAAGATGCATTTATCAGGGGAATTGCAGATTCGAAGCTACAGTCAGCAGTAAGGATGGCCGGGAAAAGAACCCTTGCTGAAGCACTTGCCTTCGCTCTGGCGATGGAAGCAGCCAATCAGGCTTCCAGGGGAACACATTTCGTCAGGGAAGTAGCATCTGTCGAATGCTCCTGCACAAGAATGAGTGCCGAGGAACGAGATACTCGACGGGATAGACGAATAATGCGCTGCTGGAATTGCAATAAAATAGGACACCTTCAAAGGCAGTGTAAAGAACCGGTGCGACGAAAAGACTTCCCTCACTGTGGTGACAAGCAAATAGAGGAAGAAACCAGCAGAAACAGCTATCAAGAAGCCGGTCAACCTTCCCGAAGCCTTCAGTCGGGAAATGCTTAAGCACCAACTTCGCGGGGCAGAAGTTGGTAGCAGGAGTCGACGGCCCCAGGACCATCATCCAAGTCTCGCTGGCAAAACGATGCAACGAAAGCCTTCTAGTAGAAGTAGTCAGTGGAATAGAAAAATGGATGGCAACAATAGACACCGGTGCCACGGCCTCAATCATCAGGAGGAATCTTGTGCAGAAGTCTTGGCTGCATAACACTAGCAGTTGCAGCTTGCGAACAGCTACAGGAGCAACGATTAAGGTATATGGTGAAGTCCGCATAAAAATCCAATTGGCCGGAATAACATTCACTCACGCGTTTCTGGTAGCTGACATATGTGACGAGTGCATCATTGGTACAGACTTCATGAGAGAACATGGACTTGTAGTCGATTTGGGGGCACAAACCCTGAAATACGGAAACATGGAGATACCAATGATATACGGAAACGCCAATACCTCAGTCTCAAATGTCGTCATCTGCAGCAATCAGAGTATAGAGCCTTCGTCAGAAGCAATTGTGGGCAAAAGTGGAAGGTGGTCCTGGTAGCCACCGATTCTATTTGATGGAGCCAGAAAAGAAAAGAGACTTCATGGTGGGAAAGACCTTAGTGGAGCCAAAGAACAACATGGTCCCTGTAAGGATTCTAAATCCAAAGACATTCAGTGTAAAGGTGAAAAAGGGGGAGATAGTGGGAAAATGCGTACCTGTTGAGGCTATATCGACCACAACGGAAAAAAAGGGTGCAAAACCGGTCACAACAGTTCAGAGCATAAAAATCAAGAACAAAATTCTCAGCCTCTGTAATCTGGACGAAGATCAGCGAATCCTGGCAGAAAAACTAATCGGTGAGTACGCTGATATATTTGCTACACAAGACGGAGAATATGGACGTACGCATATTGTTCAACACCACATTGACACCGGAGACGCTCGACCAATCCGTCAACCTGCAAGGCGTCTTCCATTGGCAAAGCAAACAGAAGTTGCCGAAATGATGTCGAAGATGAAAGCTGAGGGAGTGATTGAAGAATCGCAAAGTCCGAGGGCATCTCCAGTGGTCCTGGTGAAGAAGAAAGATGGCAGCACGAGATTTTGTGTAGACTACCGACGTCTCAATGATGTCACTAAAAAGGACAGCTACCCACTTCCGAGAATCGATGACACTTTGGATATGCTTTCTGGAGCGAAATGGTTTTCAACACTTGACTTGAAGAGCGGTTACTGGCAGGTAGAGATAAATCGTGCGGATCGTGAGAAAACTGCCTTCACTACAGGAAGCGGTCTTTGGCAGTTTGCAGTGATGTCGTTTGGACTGTGCAACGCTCCGGCCACCTTCGAGCGACTAATGGAACGAACATTGCAAGGACTCACCTGGAAAACCTGCCTAGTATATTTGGACGACGTTATCGTCATAGGTAAGACGTACGAGGAGCACCGCGAAAATCTAAAAGAAGTGTTTGAGAGGCTACGAAGTGCTCATTTAAAGCTCAACCCAGAAAAGTGTGCCTTGTTTCGTCCGGAAGTAAAATATCTGGGTCACATTATATCAGCGGAAGGAGTAAGAACGGATCCTGACAAAATCGAAGCCGTGAAAAGTTGGCCTTCTCCAAAAGATAAACACCAACTGAGAAGCTTCTTGGGCCTCGCCACGTATTACAGAAGGTTCGTAAAGGATTTTGCTGGCATTGCAAAGAGCCTGCATCAACTTACGGAAAAAGGCCGACAGTTCAGGTGGTCTGGAGAATGCGAAAAAGCATTTCAAGAACTGAAGCGACAGCTGTGCAACGCCCCCATCTTGGGTTACCCGACGCCCGGAAAAATGTTCATCGTGGACGCAGACGCTAGCAATGTTGGGGTCGGAGCTGTGATCTCCCAAGTTCATGACGGTCAAGAGAAAGTGGTCGCATATTACAGCAAAGTACTCTCCAGACCTGAACGGAACTACTGTGTAACCCGGCGCGAGCTTCTGGCTTTAATTCTGGCTACGAAGCATTTCCATAAGTACCTCTACGGACAAAAGTTCATTCTCCGGACAGACCACGCAGCTCTGAAATGGCTACTCCAATTTAAGAACCCTGAAGGCCAAGTTGCAAGATGGATCGAGCAGTTGCAGGGCTACGACTTTGAAGTGCAACACCGCAAGGGAACACTCCACTCAAATGCTGATGCTCTCTCTCGTCGACCATGCGGAGTAAAATGCGAACACTGCAATCGTAAAGAAGCAAAAGAACAGGCAGCTATCCAAATGATCAGGACTGAGCCAATAGAGGGTTGGAGTATAGACGAAATCCGTTCCTCCCAACAGGCAGACAATGACATCGAACCAATATTGGCCTGGAAAGAGCACGAGGAAAGACCAAGCTGGCAGCAGATATCAGATCGGAGCCAAACTCTGAAGGCATACTGGGCACAGTGGGACTCGCTTTTTGTGCAAGATGGATTGGTGAAGAGAAAATGGGAAAGTGCAGATGGGACAACATCTCGTATGCAGCTAATTGTGCCACGGTCCAGAGTCAACCAAGTGCTCCATGAAATACATGACGGAATCTCAGGAGGCCATTTGGGAATAAATAAGACGTTGGAAAAGGTAAGGGAACGTTTCTATTGGCTAAGCGCTAGACAAGATGTCGAGAATTGGTGCAAAAAGTGCATAAGATGTGCGGCTACCAAGGGTCCAAAAGTAAAGCCACATGGACAAATGCAACAATACAATGTCGGAGCACCTTTCGAACGAATAGCCATCGACATCGCTGGGCCGTTTCCCGAAACCTTTAATGGAAACCGATATACTCTCGTAGTCATGGATTACTTCAGTAAGTGGCCGGAAGTGTTTGCCATCCCAAATCAAGAGGCTAAGACCGTAGCCGAACAGATAGTCAACAACTGGGTGAGCAGATTTGGGGTCCCAATGGAGCTGCACTCTGATCAAGGGCGAAACTTTGAATCAAAAGCCTTCCAGGAAATATGCCAATATTTGGGAATAAGAAAGACAAGGACAACGCCACTACACCCTCAATCTGATGGAATGGTCGAGCGATTCAATCGGACCTTGAGTGAGCATCTATCTAAGGTTGTCAGCAACTGCCAGCGGGATTGGGATCGACACATACCCCTCTTCTTAATGGCCTACCGAAACGCGGTCCATATCTCAACAGGGCACACACCATCCGAGATCTTATTTGGTCAAACAATTCGGTTGCCAAGTGAAGCAAAATTCGGATCCCCACCGACAGAGCCCAAAGAGGTGAACGACTACGTGAATGACTTACGCAGCAGGATTCGTAAATTGCATGAAAACACCAGAGAAAAGATGAAGCTAGCAAGCAGCCGCATGAAAACTAGGTACGATATCAAGGCGAAATCTTCCGGTTTCTACGAAGGAGATCTGGTTTGGCTGTATAATCCTCAGCGTAAGAAAGGCAAATCACCAAAATTGCAACAGGATTGGGAAGGTCCATACAAGGTGATAACCCGCATTAATGACGTTGTCTACCGGATCCAGCGTGGGGATCGAGGAAAATTGAAAGTGGTCCATTTGGATAGAATGTGTAATTTCAACGGGATGCTGAATGACGAAGTTGTAAGGGACGAACAACTGTAGGGAGGGAGCAATGTGATAACCACTTAAATGTGAGCAGCGACATCTAGCAGAAAATGTTGATACTGGAATAACAAAGTCTCGACTGGAGAGTGGAATCGAATTTTCTAGCAAATTGGAAATTGTATGGGACGCTGGATGGCGAGGATTGTTCTCGAAGTATGTCATTCGAGTATAAATACCAGCATCCCAAAGGTATGCAAATCAGTTCTAAAGTGTAATTTGAAGTGTTAATTAGGAGAAGTGATTAAGTGGTTTAAGTAAAAGATAAGAAAAGTATAAGTGGTTGAGAAATTGAATTGTACTGAGAGAAAGAATTAAATAGTGAATTGTAACTGCACTGAATAAAGGGATTTGTATTGAAAAGAATAAGTTCTATCATTTGTACCCACACAAACATTCTACAGTACATTAAGTTTTGACAGGTTAACAAAAGTACTTAAAATGAATTATATTCATAGGATTTAAATACATGTTTACAAAAGTAATTAGATCATATTTTAATTAGTTTTGAAGGAATTATAAGTACCAGTACAAGTACCATTACTTGAGAATTTCAATTACTTGTACTTAAAAAAATTAAAATACGTGGTACTGGTACTGGTACTTGAAATGAACAGCTCTGCTTTTATTCTACCGACTGCGCCACTTATATTTGGGAGCGATAGCCAAATTAAAAAAAAAAACAATTTCTTCTTTTAAACTTTTAAACTTTATTGACTAAAAAAGAACCTTTGTGTTTGAATTATATTGGCATTTATACACATTTCATGCTGACTGTTTTTACAAAAACGTGTGAAAGAAAATGAATTTTTATACTAGATATTGTTGTGAGACAAAATGCAATGTGAGTCAAAGAAAAAATAAATAAACAAAATAAGTATTATGCGAACAGTTTGACCGTGTGAAAGGAAATGAATTTTGATACTAGATACATTGGGCCTTACTAACAACCAAATTTAGTATACAGCTTAAGTATAATCTCCACACTTTCAAAAATGTTTGTACTAATAATCAATTTAAACTGGGCTTTAGTGTTAGTATGGAGTTAAATTTTAATGTACAGAAAGTCATGTCTAAGTTTTTTAAATGTGACATTAAAGAACAGAGTAATGCCAATGTACTAATTTAATACTAAGAACAATACTAAAAAGGATTCGATTTGGTATCTAAAATGCTAAAATTATGCGTAAACTGTGATGGAATTTAATTGAAATAGTATAATCGTTATTTAATTTCTATGAATTAAAAAGAAATCCTTCATTATAATTTATTGAAATATAATGCAGTAAAAAATGATATGTGAACGTTTCATTGAAGCAATAAGCAAGCAAAATTGAAAAATTAAGCAATCTAAAATATTAAAACTATAGAAGTAATACTTAGTGATTATTAATATTGAAAGTATTTAAAAATGTATATACATTTTGTATTGACAGGATGGCGGCCACTCTTACTTTAGAATCCACACAAATGAAAAAAAAATAATAATAACAAGTACCATATAATTTGTAGCTCGAAAATGTGCAAAAAATTTAAAATAAATAGTGAATTGAAAGTTTTCGTAAAAATTTCATTATTTAAGATTAAAAAATGTATATTTCTTATCAAAATATTTAAAATTTTGAAGGTTCACCGACAAATTATGACAATTTAAAAGAAGCATGCCACATTTTAACGCGATTTATCCAGTCGTTTTCGAATTAAAGTGTACTTAGATTCAAAAAAACGTTGTTTCAAGAAAAACCCGTTTAATGTTTCTATTGTAGTATAATTCTATAAAACGATATGCACTTCATCACTATCAGCGTTAAACAGTTTTTTCAGATGCATTAGTATTTGCATCTGCTTCTATATTTTCTTCACTGTGTGGGAGGCCATAAAAAATTTTTTTAATGGCCTACTTGTACGTCGCTACCCTTCTCTACCACAATATTATGTACAATATTGTACAATATTAGAGTTTTAAAAACAACTCTTATGGAATCCAATTTCCATATAGGAAGCAAAAAGGGAGCCAACAAAAAGTATTAACTTCGGTACATTGGCATCACTTTTTATTACGAACGAAGAAAACAATTTCAGCTGATTTTGTTTATTTCTACTTTCGAGTCCCAGGAGTATTGGCGTTTGCTAGGATTGGTATGTAAAATAAAGATAAAATTAAATTTCAAATTATAACCACTCTCTGTACAGCATCATGGAAGAAAATAAAACTAAACGACACCGGAGCATCAATTGAACAAAAGAAATGAAAGACTTGCTTGTGAATTTCAAGCCCGCAGCACCGTCAGTTTGTATAAAAGAAGCCTACAACAAACTGGCGGTGGAATTCCACCAAAAGAGCCTAGTGAAGTAGACCTAGCAATAGTTGAAATGTCGGACATCGATTTTGCTATTGATTCGGCTGAATTTGATTCCGATGCGATGAACAGGATCTACAAAAAGTAATGCAAGTTGTTACAAGCGGTTCCAGTATAGAGCTAGTTTGTGTTTTTATTTTTCAGTGAAAACGAATCGCCAAATATGGAACCAAATATGGAACTGAAGGCACCAGTGCAACCTTCGCTGAAAGCACCAGTGCCTTCCACCTCTAGTGTACCACGAAAAAAACAAATCAAACGGAAGCGCCTTTTTCCGACAACGGTAACATCGGAAGAGTTATTGAAAAACCGTTTGGAACAAGTTGAATATGAGTTCTCAAAGTCGAAATTTATTCTCGACTTAAAAGAACAAGTCCAACAAAAAAAACTAGAACTACTTAATATTGAAATAAAGAGTGCACAGCAGTGACCAAAAATTAAAAAAAAATAACATAAAGACTGAAATTACTATACAATGTACGATATATGTAATGTAAATACTGTGATAACCACTCAAATGTGAGCAGCGACATCTAGCAGAAAATGTCGAAACTCGAAGACTAGAAGGTTTCGATACTGGATTAGCTGGAGAGTAGAATCGAATTTTCTAGCAAATTGGAAATTGTATGGGACGCTGGATGGCGAGGATTGTTCTCGAAGTATGTCATTCGAGTATAAATACCAGCATCCCAAAGGTATGCAAATCAGTTCCAAAGTTGAATTTGAAGTGTTAATTAGAAGAAGTGATTAAGTGGTTTAAGTAAAAGATAAGAAAAGTATAAGTGGTTGAGAAATTGAATTGTACTGAGAAAAAGAATTAAATAGTGAATTGTAACTGTACTGAATAAAGGGATTTGTATTGAAAAGTTCTATCATTTGTACCCACACAAACATTCTACAATACATATCTGTGGTATGCAATATATTGAAATATTATCAAATTGAATTCTCTGTTATTTTTTCTTTATTATTTCATGTAACATTTGTTATGAGAAGTGTTTAGTTAAAAATGCTGCTCTATATGAGCTTCCGCTAAATCTTGCGTCTCCTGCTGTTTCAACTTCTTCAGAATTCAATACTTGGCCCGATGAAATCTCAGCAACATTGTTTAAAAAATCTTTAATAAAAAAATTAATACGTATTAGCTGTGATTGTTATTATTCATACTAGTAGTACTTACCATTCGAGTGCTCCCTAGAGATATTGTGCAATATCAAATACAGCAAATACAAATATTTCCACTTTAAAACAATTTAAATTTGAATGCGAATGTAAAACGTCAAACCAATGTTATGTAGTAGATGCGGGCGTTACCGTCGGATATTGTGCTTGCATATGCCGTTTGTAAATCCTTTGGGTGGCGACTGTATAATCTGCCACTTGTATATTTGCTTCTTGATTTGCATATTCTGACATGGATGCAGAGATCTGCATCTATCTATCAGAGTGCAAGCTTCAATGTTGTTTTGCTAATTTCTCTGTGGAATTCTTATAGTGTGCTTTTCCTTTTTCTTCGAGCAGTAAATACAATGGTCGTTGGTCGACATAAATGCAGTCAAGTCTGTTGATGATTGAATAGAAGTTCAGCTTTCTGTTACAGTTAATTAGTATGTTTGCTGCTTCTCCAATAATTTTTGAATGAAGAATTGTAAAAGCTGTATAGTAGTTCGCGTGTTTTGAGAATTGCTTAATATTTTCCAATAATTTCCCTTTTCCTCCAGAATCTGTATTGATTCTTACCTCCACTGAAGCATGGTATGTCTTCGAAAGTTTTTAAATTTATTTGATTTGCATCTGTAATATTTGGGGTAAATTCTTCATGTTGATCTATCGTAGTGACTGTCTGGAAGGGTCATTTTGTCTACAGTGTATTTTGAAAAATTCTTCTTGTTGATCTATCGTAGTGACTGTCTAGAAGGGTCGTTCTGCCTCCAGTGTTTCTACTTTTAATTGGGTATTCTGCAGATGCTGTGTGACTACTTCTATCTGTGCTTGTAGGATGAGCGTAGAGAATTGAATAATTTCCGACGCTTATTTCGTGAGTCGAGTGTGAGGGGTTCTCTTTATAATCAGGAAGATTTTGTTTCATTTTTATCTCACATGATTTTATCCAGTTTGGCTGCCTATTATTTCAAGGTTATAAGGTAGGTTAAACACCTACAACAATTTCATTCCTTAAACCAACTTTAGAATATTCACGTTGCAGCCTTGCCTAGCATCATCGGTGTTTGTGTCTTTTGTGTTTGTGAATTTGTAATGACTCGGGAAATTAGAGTGGACATAGCAAATATACGCGGGCTAAAAAGTGATAACTTTTCTGCATACATACACATCTGTAAATTTAGACCAGCTGTTTTGGCACTTAGTGAAACACAGGTAGATCCCCACCCACACCTCTCAGATCACTCTCATTTGAAGCTAACTGACTACGAACTAGTGCCACTATTCTTTTCCTTTCGCGGTGTCGCCATTTACGTGCGTAGTGATATAGCTTACCAAACTCCACCACAATGTAGACGCTGTTCCAATCCGGAACTCAATTTCATGTGGTTAAAATTTCTTCTCCGTAAGCAATTTATCCACTACTGCTTTATTTATAGAAGCCCCAAACTAAAAAAGAAATTAGATTTTTAACGAGTTTGATGCGCTGTTTGACTCCATACAAAGAATTGTATCTTTGTATCCTCATACTGAAATCGTTATTACTGGCAATTTGAATATACACAATTCTGGGTGGCTTGCACATTCTGGACAGGCAACACCCGAAGGACGGTGTGTTGAGAAGTTCGCTGCGAAAAACGACTTAACGCAACTTGTAAATAAGCCCAGATACCAGAATACCAGATGGTTGATAATCATACAGCCAACACCCTGGACTTGTTTTTAACCTCTCACCCTGATAAGTACACAGTTGATGTGCTCTCCCTCTAGGCTTGTCGGACCATTATGTCATATTAGCTAATTTCTCGTACACCGACCACATAGTTAGAGAAAAAAATTCTTAAAAGAACCGTATGGCAATACGAGAAATATAATTGGAGTGAACTTAACAGCTTCTTTAGGAAATTTAACTGGTCATTATGTTTCCACGATAACATATGTATCATATCATGTATGCCGCTGCTGATATGATCACTGACACTATTCCCCTTGGAATGAAATCCTTCAACCCCAATCGGATTAAGAGTATCAGACCGAAAGAAAAGGCATGGTACGACTCGAGCTGGAAAGAGGCTGTCAGGGTTAGAGAAATGTTTTTTTCGGTCCTTCAAGACCAATCCGATCGAGGAAAACCGAAAAAAGTTTAAACGAGCCAGGAATGACTGAAACGTCTTTCTTAAGCGTGTACGACCAAAAGTGGAGGCAAAAAATACTACAATGTCCCAAAAGTAGTAAAAATTTATTGGTCGGTCGTCAAAAATATTGAAAATTCTGCTTCATCCTCCATCCCAACGATCATTTACAATGACATTCCAGCTGTCAGCTCTTTGGACAAGGCCAATCTGCTTGCTGCACACCTTGCGGCCAGTTGAACACTTCTCGATTGTGCTTTGTCTCCGCCTACATTTGAGTGCATCGAATTTTCAATTGCAATGGAACGAATCCACTTTCGCACTCGTGTAGTAGCAAGAGTACTTACAGATCTTAACATTCACAAATCCGCTGGTCCAAATAGTATAACTTCCCTTGTTATGAAGAGATGGTCTTCCATAACTTCTGGTCTTCCAATAACTGCCGCTTTGCCACTTCTGATATCGGTTCCGCATATATTTAGTGCATTACCCCCAAGTGTTAACCAATTTTCCGATTTTGGTGAATTTGCACTCGCAGTGCATAATAGTGCGTAAAGTTCATTGTTTACATTTGATAAATTTGCCATGTCTTGCGGAATCACTAACTGCCCAATCTTTGATGTCAATGCTGACTTTGTTACTTGTAAGGGCATCTGTGGAAAATCATTCCATGCAATCTGTGTTGGATTAAATAAAAGGAATAGTGTATTCATCAAAGAGTTCTCTGACAACCTCCTATTCTTTTGTGATGAGTGCAAGATAATCTCGCTTTCGCACGTGTTGCTTGCTATAAAGTGCCTCAGTGACTCTAATGACTCAGTCCAAAAAAATCTCACAAAAATGATCACGACGAATCAGCCTAATTTAGAAAGTAGTGTCAGTTATGTTGATGAATTAGGCAACTCGATTCTGCCCTCAACCGATATGGTTAAATCCAAGCTCACCAACATCGATAAACAATCTGCAAGTCTGGTCGAGATGAATACTGCGATCAATGATCTCAAAGCAGTTTGTTCCGCCCAAAACATCTCTAACCTTAAATTGTGCGAATCGATAAACAACCTGCGTGAAGATCTTGAGACTCATTTTCAATCCACCTCAAAGAAATAACCATCTCTAATGCAGCCTGATCCAATGCTCGAAGTAATCTTTGACAGAATCAACGGTGTTGGTGACGATCTAGATGCCGCACAATCAACCATTTTCGATATTGAGAATCAAATCGAAACGGTAAGCAGCAAAATTGACGATTTACCAATCCATACACAACACCATCAGAATGTCCACTACAATACATCAATTTTGGCTGAATTACTGGAAACCGAAGTCGACCCACTTTTACCACCACCTCCTCGTCCACCACGGTTAAATAAATCTACAAATGCTCCCGCTGCCCCTTCACTCCAGGAGACCGAAACTGTTTTACTGTCAACTCCTCCCGTCGCCGCCCCACGCAAGCTAATCAAACATTTTCGTAATACATGGACACCTTCCGCATGGAGGCGTAGACTGGATAAAATTGAAACCGATATGAGTACACTTTTCATCAAAGGCACCCCCGTAAACGCTGATATTTCTCTGATCACGAAATTCTTCGCAGACAAATACGGCATCACCATCAGCAAATGTGAAATGTTCCTGCCATCTCACCATAAAGATAATCGAAGCTTTAAATTCGACCTCCCTGCTAGATACGAATGATTATTTAAAAACCCTGCTGGTACTAATTTCAACGTTGGAAAGATGCGCATCTGCAAATGGATCGAAACACCTACCAAGAAACATTATAAAACGAAGCTTAATTCTAAGTTACCTAATCCCGATCCCAACTCCCGTCGCAAATCTGACTCTAATAAAATACTGAAACCCGTCCCAAACCGTCGCAAACCTGACTCTGTACCGAAAACCGTTTCCAACTCCCGTTCCAAATCTGACTCTAATTGGAGATTTAAAACTAATATATTCCCTAATTTCGCCCCTCCCACTCACATCCCGAACCGACTGCCCCATTTTTGACCCCCTTCTGTCTACCACAATTAAAATAACCCAACAAACTTTTGGCACAACAGAATGTCGTTATGCACTTTCTAGGCTTAGAGAAAAAAAGACGTACGAGAATATACGTCTCCTTCTAGCTATCTGCATGACAAATCAGACTCAGTTTGTTATGAGGGAAAAACTAAAACAAGCGTCATGGTCTCATTACAGCAGGAAGTCTGAGGAACTTATATATCAAGTTCCACGAGATTTTTAATAAGTCTCCGCAAAAAGTCTCAGACGACCTTGCTGCTTTCGGTAACTATGTGCACTCAAAAAGGATCTCACACCTCCAACGGAGCAGAGCTAACAACGACAAATTTTTTCGTCCCTAAAGTGCTACCATTGCCAGTGTTTCGACCATCCACACCTACGCCCTCCCGTAATAACCTTCCTCTTACCTTTTACTATCAAA
The DNA here is from genome assembly GCA_949129095.1 of Volucella bombylans. NCBI lineage: Eukaryota > Metazoa > Arthropoda > Insecta > Diptera > Syrphidae > Volucella > Volucella bombylans. Next base: position 26,167,613 of record OX422143.1, on the reverse strand, counting down.
ACGTAAGAGGACTGCGATCTAAGACCCGTGCTGTCTTGTCTAAATCTCACGCTCTCCCATTTGAGGTCTACGCTCTGACCGAAACTAATCTAATTCCCGATATAAAGAATCAGGAATTATTCCCCCCTAGTTTTAATGTTTTTCGAGACGACGATCTTACCCGTCCAAATGATGATGCTCCCTGTCGAGGTGTCCTATTGGCCGTCCGCAGTAACCTAAACTCTTAATTAATCGCTGTTTCTACTTCTTCTAAGCTTGACTACGTTTCAATAAAGATAACACTCCCCTGCAGGTTAATGTACATTATGTGTTTTTACATCCTACCGGCCCAACCAATCGAATGCTACCAACTCGCCATCGATGCAATTGATCAAATAATTAACTTATCTGATCTTCTCGATGATATCATCGTATTCGGCAATTTCAATCTACCTCAGCTGCACTGGACTCAATCAGATGATGAATCTTTTTTTTATCGCTAACCCTAACTCGAGTAAAGAATGTCTCTTCTTGGATGAGCTCACAGACTCTAGCTTATGCCAAGTTAGTGGAGTCTCCAACTATATGGGTAGGCAATTAGACCTCATTTTCACCACTGACCCCATAAACTCCTCTGTCTCGCTTTGTCCCCTTTCACTACCGACCATTGATAACTTTCACCAACCACTTCTTCTTTCTCATTTCCACCACTAACCTTTCCACCCCACCCCATCTGCAGCTATCTCTTCTTACGACTTTCATAAAGCAAATTTCCGTCAAATTAACGCATATCTTAGTAAGTGTTTTTTTGATTTCGCCAATATGCCCCTAAAAAGTGCCCTCTCTATTTTCTACAGAGAATTATTCAATTCTATTTCTCTCTATGTCCCCTTTTCGCGTAATAAAGGGTGCCACGAGCCCCCCCGTGGTATAATCGTAAACTTCGCTCTTTACGTAACAAAAGAAACAAATTATGGGCATTTGTGTGAATCTTTTATTTCTAAAATAGTCTAAAGAATTCTGCAACCCGTACGTGACCAGATCATTATACATCACTTACGTTCGCCGCCTTCTCGAGTACGCTAGCCAAGCGTGGTGTCCCTTTCAACGAGTTCATGTGTCTTGTATTGGGAGGATCCAGCGTCGTTTTCTTCGATTTGCTCTTCGAGGTCTACCTTGGAACGATCCTCTAATCTTACCTCCCTACCGAGACCGTCTCAAACTCATTAACCTGAATACCCTTGAAGAACGAAGGGAGGCAGCAGACATTCTGTTCATTCACCGACTCCTCTTAGACTTCGTCGATTGCATGTCTCTTTGCAACCCCATTTTCTTTAACACTAACCCTCGTAATCTACCTTCCACCCGTCTCTTTTATCTACCTATCCACCGCACCATATATGGCTCTAACGAACCAATCTCCCGTATGATGCGTAAGGTAAACTCGAACCTTTCCGTTTTCGATTTTAATCGCAGCACACTTTCCCTCAAATTCGATCTCCTTCACCATCCTTAGCTTTAAGCGCTAGTAATTAATTCTACTAATAGCTAAACATTATTTTATTAGTTTAAGTCATAGTTTTTAAGTTTGTATTAAGCAAAATAAATGGGGGCGTTAGCCCCCACCAAAAATTAAACTCTCTTAGCTTATTGTGTCGCTATTTTCAGCACCAGTGCTCCACCGAAATTGCCAGTAACATTCCACCCCTTCTAACTTTTAATAGTAACACACTTCTCGCTGTGAATGCTCATCAGCACACCCTCAAGCCCACTTTCGGACGTACTCTGAATTATCTTGATTCGTTTCTAAGCCGTACACCTCGCTTATGCTGTCTAACTCCTACAAATACGTATGTTTCCGAAAACAAGGTTGCTCTCCTGATAAAGCATCTCAAGGCAAGAAAAACTCAAGGCCTTGATCAAATTAAAAGCACTTTTCTAAAACACCTTCCTCAGATAGGAATAAAATATATAACTTTCATTTTCAACTCTTGTCTAAAGATGCAATATTTTTTAGATATTTGGAAAAAAGCCAAGGTTATACCAATCCTCAAATCTGGTAAGCCTCCGGACAACGCAGAAAGTTATAGGCCAATAAGTTTACTTAGATCACTAAGGAAGATGTTCGGAAAAATTAGAAAAGACGAGCTAATGACTTTAATTTTTTAAAACAATATTTTACCTAATGAGCAATTTGGTTTTAGACAAAATCATAACATGATTCAACAAGTTGCAAGAATAACCAAAATTGTAAAAACAAATCGTGAAGAAGGGAGATCAATAGGGATGATACTTTTAGATATCGAAAAGGCTTTCGACACAGTATGGGATAATGGTTTATTATACAAACTATCAAGCTATAGTCCTCGTTATTTTTCTTGTGCAAAATTATTCAAAGTTTCCTCAAAAACCGTTGAACAACACGGTTCACGTCAACAATTGTGTCTCCTGTTCCTTTTATGTCAAATGTGGTGTGCCTCGAGAAAAAGAAAGCTTCCAAGTAACAGTCTCACTATGACCGGAAAAACTATGTCTTGGGAAAACCTAGTTAAGTATCCTGGCATTAAACTTGACCAAAAGTTAATCCTTACTGGCCATATTACGGCAACATTAAAGAAAATAAATATTGCAATAAAAATGCTTTAGCTTTTGATCAACCGAAAATCCTGTCTTTCACAAGACAATAAATTGATAATATATAAAGTAATCTTTCAGGTAATAATATGCTATGGCTGTCAAGTATGGGGTCAAGCGGCTAAGTGCCATATTAAAAGATTGCAAGTAGCATAAAACAAGGTACTGAAAATGATGCTTAACCTGCCGTGGCATTACCCAACCTTTGAACTTCATCAAAGAGCGAACGTTGAATTGATTAGTGAAAAAATCATTAAGCTTACGTTAACCTTTAAAGAAAAATGTCCCAGTGTTGAAAATCCTCTTATTAAAAATTTATTCAGGCAATATTCTAACTAATGGATTTGTCCCTAACTGAGTTGAGCGGGATTTAAAAGTTGGCTTGGAATAGACGATTCACAACCGGTGGCTACCCTTTCAGTTAGATGAACTGAAGAGAAGAAAAAACCGATAACTCCTTCAGTTAGATGAACTGAAGCAAGTAAAATAAAAATAATTAAATAAAAAACTCGTGACCTTTGGTTTTAAAATTAAAACTTTATTCGTTGGCTGAAGAGTGGTTTAACATATGCATTTCTTCTTCCCTCGAAGCTGCTGATGGCTTATATACCACTCAGCTGTTTCTTCTAAGGTCAATCACTCTGGGTTATTATATGTGAACAACACCCCAGCACCAACAATGCCCCATATTTTCGGAGTAGGTGTTAGGGTAGGTGTTGCAGTGCATCTCACTCACATGCAATTCGGCCATCCTGGAATTTCGTTGCCTTTGGTCAGAGATTATGTACATACATATTCTTCAAGTGGCGTTGAAATTCGTCAAAGCGAGATCGATATGTTCTTCGTAGCTCGGCATATTGACAGTTTGATAGTTCTGAGTTTTTTCCCGAGTCAAATCGTTTTGTGGTGCGGTTAAGTTTATATTAAATTCGTTGGTTTGTGTTCATTTTTGTTATTTGTGTCGTTTGTATCAGAGCCAATTATTCGCGATGTTTTCAATTTTTATTTCATGTGATTAATTAGCTTCCTGCAAACACACAATCTCCCATTCTTCCAGCGCGCCGTAGATTTTGTTGGGAAGCAACATGCTCCCGGCCCGGCAACGTGGAGTTCAGGAATTCCAAGGTGGTATGTTGTGTGGTGCTGTGTAGAATAGGCTTCCAGATCTCTGTCTCTTGTCGTGTGGATTTAATTTCATTTCTTGTTGCCTCATCTCCGTTTTGCCTTCTTGTTGTCGGATTGTGATGGTTTGCGAGTGCCAAGAAAGATACAAAATTGTATTAGTTTGGGTTTTAATCCATATGCATAAAATAAAATAAATTATAGTTAGCTGCTACAGTTGGTTATCCATAACTTAATGGCAAATCGGTTGACCTTGCTAATTAGTGAGATATTTTATTTCGTCGGTGGGCGGTGGAGGGGGGGGGGAAGGGTTATTAATTCACTTAAAGTCTATATTTTTTTTTTTGATGTGTTTATTAATTAAATTAGGTTTTGTGTACATATTGTTTTTGTTTTGTTTACATTTTATTCAAGTTCTTAACTCGATTCGTTCAGCGGATTAGTTACCGGCAAGGGGGATAGTTTCGCGATCGGACATTTTAGGACTCCTTTTCTTGTCATTATGGTCACCACGCGCGTTAGACTATCTGCACCAGGATGCAGTTCAATTACGCGCGTGAGAATCCACGACGAAGGCGGAAGGTTATTCTCCTTGAGGAGAACTATGTCTCCGAGTTTGATGTTCGGCTGTTGCTGAAGCCATTTTGGTCGTTGCTGTAGCAAATGCAAGTAAGTTGTGCTTCACTGCTTCCAGAACTCTTGTGTTAATTTTTGAATATATCTCCACCTATCGAGATTGTTTATGTTTTTCTCCATTAAATTTCTTTCGGGCAGAGTAATTATTGATGCTCCGATCAAAAAATGGCCTGGAGTGAGAACCGTCAGATCATTTGGGTCGGACGCCATTGGGCATAACGGCCTTGAATTGAGGCATGCCTCTATTTGAGCGAGCAGTGTAGCATACTCCTCAAATGTAAGCCTGGCTGCTCCAACTGTTCTTTTAAGGTGGTGTTTAATTGACTTGACACCAGCCTCCCAAAGCCCTCCAAAGTGTGGTGAAGCTGGTGGATTAAAATGCTATATGGTGTTTTGTGCTGCCTGACTTGCCGAAACTTCTGCTGACCATTGAAGTTTGTCCCACAATCACTGTACATGTTGGAGCAGATTCCTCTACGTGCCACAAACCTCCTGAAAGCTGCTATGAACGCTGCCGCAGTAAGGTCACTCACTACTTCAATGTGTATCGCCTTTGTTGATAAGCATATGAAGACAGCTATGTATCTGTTCTGGGCTAGATGAGCCGAGAATTAAATTTTAACGGTTCTGGGCTAGATGAGCCGAGAATTAATTGTTAATGGTTGGAGAAGAAGTCTCCGAGCGCTTAGGAAATAAAACACGTCTTACTTTTGATAGATATTTATTTTATGAAGATGTGAATCCAACTGTGTCAATCTGCTCTATGCACTAACCTCGTAATCTCTGTACCTTGTAAAACAGCTGGGTTTTCTTTACATTGGTACGTATATGGTCATTGACCCTGCCTTGCATTTATGTGCCATACTGTTTATTTATAATACACTAATATTATTACATTTGCTAACAATGCCCCCTACTTTACATTGTGGGAACGGGATGGCTCTATCGCTGATTGCTCTTTCACTTCATGTGTTGACAGCACTTGATTGAAGGTGAATTGTGGATTTAGCGTAGGTGTGAGTGAGTCGACATGTTCTTCGGCCTGCTGCCTGTCATTCTTGTGACCATTTGGCAGATCATTGGTCTCTGATATTTGTTTTCGTTGTAAACAGATTTTTAGTGGCGGCGCATATCCTTCGTTCGCGCTGCAGCAAGAAGGAAGTGGATAACCCAGGATGAAGTTTAATATACTCGTAAATATTGTTGGGAACCAACATGCTCCCCGCCTCTGAGTTTGGTGGTTGATGCTGATGGAGTTTTGCTCTGGTGTCCCTTTTCTGTTCCAGTCATCATGTTCCTCGTTTGGGTTCAGGTAAGGTGCATGTAGAAAAAATAAAAAGTATTAATTAGTAATTTGCTAATACTAATAGGTCTAAATGGTGAAAGTGGATATTTATCTGCATGGGTTAATTCATCCTATGGGGTAAGTTGACCTTAAGCACTGGGTTCGTAGTACTTTCCTATGATGTGTGTGTGTGTTTTTTTTTTTTTTTTTAATAGAATTCATAGGGTTTATCGAGTTCAGGGTAGATTAGGGGTTCGGTTCGTTGATTCAGTTCATGGATTTTCATAAAGATCAGGGTAGATTGGGGTTCGTTAGATTAGTTCAGGGGATTTTCACTTGTTTTATATTAAAGAGTATTTTTACTTCGATTCTATCGACGAGTTCGCTACCGGCAAGGGGGATAGTTTCGCGATCGAACGTTTCAATATTGAGTTTTCAGTTTTTATGGTCACCACGCGCGTAAGACCATCAGAGCCCGGATGTAGTTCGATAACTCGCGCGAGCAGCCTTGCGGATGGTGGGAGATTGTCTTCTTTGACTAAAACAATATCGCCGACCTTGATGTTGGTTTGAGTTTGCAGCCATTTTGGTCGATGTTGAAGGCTGTGGAGATATGTTGAACTCCACTGTTTCCAAAAGTCTTGTGTTAAACGCTGCACGAACTTCCATCTGTCCAAATTGTTGAGCTTCCTTTCCTTTAAATTTCTTTCTGGAAGTGTTCGCAGTGGTGCCCCGATTAAGAAATGGCCTGGCGTTAGGACATTTAAGTCATCTGGATCTGTTGTCATCGGACACAGTGGGCGGGAGTTGAGGCAAGCTTCAATCTGTGCGAGAAGTGTTACGTACTCTTCGAACGTGAGTTTCGCTGCCCCAATGGTTCTCTTCAGGTGATGTTTTATCGACTTTACTCCCGCCTCCCATAGCCCTCCAAAATGTGGTGACGATGGAGGGTTGAAATGCCATGATGTACCTTGCGTTGCCAAATTTTGTGCGACTTCAGCTGACCATTCTGCGGATATGAACTTGGCTTCCTTTCTGAGCTCATTGTTGGCTCCCTTAAAATTTGTTCCGCAGTCGCTAAACATGTTGCTGCAGCTTCCTCGTCTTGCGACAAATCTTCTGAATGCTGCAATGAATGCTGCAGCACTTAGGTCGCTAACGAGTTCGATGTGTATGGCCTTTGTGGCCAGACACACAAACACGGCTATGTATCCCTTTGTCGATCTGTTGCACCTCCCTTTCCATAATTTTATTTCAATCGGGCCAGCGTAGTCGACACCTGTATTTGTGAAGGGTCGGCTAACTCTTACCCGTTCTGCTGGTAGGTTTCCCATTAATTGTTGTTGCATTTGGGCATTGTAGCGATGGCATCGGATACATCCGTGGATCGTTGATTTGACCATTCCCTTCAAGTTTGGAATCCAATAACTCATTCGAATTTCTGCCATCATCATTTGTTGTCCACCATGCATGGTTCGTTGATGAACGTCGGTTACAACCAACCTAGAAAAGTGATGCCTTTGGGGAAGGATGATTGGATGCCGTTGATGGAATGGTAGTACTGAGTTGAGCAATCTGCCACCCACTCTTAACAGTTCCTCTTCATCCAGAAATGGATTCAGATTGCGAATCACACTTCCTTTCGGTATTGCTTTTTTCTGCTGAAGTGCCTTGATCTCTTCTTGGAACATTTCCCTTTGAGCAAGTTTCACAAGTTGGTCATGTGCTGATTTTCGTTCATTTGCTGTAAGGGGTGTTGTGTTTAGCATTCTTCGTTTTTTAGGGTTTTTTAAATTAAACAAATAGCGCCGCCATATAGCTATGTTGTACACGAGGCATTGTAGTGTTGAAAATTTTTGAAAAAATTCATTGTTGAGCAGAATGCTGTATGAAGTTATTTGAAAAAGGCTGGTTATTGGTATTTTCAGGTTTCTGCTGTAGAATGCTTCCACCGTATCCTGTGTCAATTTCTTTTCCTTACTTTCCACATTTGTTTCTGGTGGAATTGTTGTTGGAAATTCATCTGCCTTAAACTTGTGAAGAAAATGGGGCCCATGCCACCACAACTCGTTACTAATGAGCTCTTCTGGGTTCAATCCGCGGGATCCAATGTCAGCTGGGTTGTCCTTGCTGCCTACATGTCTCCACGTTGCCTTGCTTGTTAACCTTTGGATTTCGGTTATTCTGTTGGCTACAAAAGTGTTCCGCGTGGATGGATTTCCTTTTATCCAAGCTAAGGTGACCATGGAATCCGACCAGGCAAACGTCTCTGCCTCTTCCAGTTGTATAGCGGTGGTGATTTTGTTCAGAAGTCTTGCCAGAAGCACTGCTGCGCAAAGTTCTAACCTCGGCAACGATATACATTTTAACGGAGCGACTCTTGTTTTGGATGCTAACAAGTGTACATGTTTCTGACCGTTTTTTGACACTCGTGCGTATATCACCGCCGCATACGCCTTTTCAGAGGCGTCGCTAAACCCATGGAGCTGCACCTGGGATCCGTTTTCGTAGCCTATCCAACGTGGAATTTCCAAAAGTTCCAGTTTTTTTAAGTTGTTTCGCAATTTTATCCACTGGCTTTCTATCTCAGGACTTATTGTGGAATCCCACGATAGTTCATTAGTCCACAGTTGCTGCATAATGATCTTGGCCTTGATTATGCATGGCGCTATCCATCCCAATGGATCGAAGAGGCGTGCGATGTCGGCTAACACGGATCTTTTAGTGTGATTTTCGACCTTGGGTACGTCGATTTTAAAATTAAAGGTATCTTTGGCTGGATGCCATTGGATACCCAACGTTTTAATGGCATCCGATGAATCAAATGTTAAAGGAAGATTCACTTCCCTTTCAGTTTTAGGTATCTGAACCAAAAATTTAGATGAATTGCTGGCCCATTTACGCAGAGGAAATCCAGCTGCCATTAACACAGCTAGAATATCTCCTTGTAACCTGATGGCCGCTTCTACATTATCCGCCCCGTAGAGCAAATCATCCACATAGAAGCCTTCGAAAATCGCCTTAGTAACATGGGGGTGCGTTCGCTCGTTATCCATGGCTACCTGATGCAACGTTCGTACTGCTAAATATGGTGCTGAAGCAGTACCGAACGTAACCGTATTGAGCGCGAAGGTCTTAATCGGTTTGTCACTTCCAGTTCTCCACACGATAAGCTGATAGTTCGTGTCTTCTGGTGCCATCCATATTTGCCTGTACATCATACTTATGTCTGCGGCAAATGCGACCTTGAATTTTCGCCACTGTGCGATGAGGTCAATTATGTCCCTTCGTAGACGTGGTCCTACCATTAGATGATCGTTCAGCGATTTTCCGTTCGATGTCGTAGATGAGGCGTCGAAGACTACCCGCAGCTTTGTGGTGGTACTTGAGTTTTTAAATACTGCATGGTGAGGTAGGAAATAGTGCTCTCCTGTCGTCTCGAAATCAGTTTTAACTTCCCTCATGTGCGCCAAAGCGACGTATTCGTCGATGCACTTGGTGTACTCTTCCTTTAGTTTGCTATTTCTCTCTAGACTTCTTTCTATTTGGAACAGTCGTGCCATTGCTTTTCTCTTAGAGTTTCCCATCTTTGGCCGCTCATTTTCCTTAAACGGAAGCCGGACTTCGTATCTCCCATCGCTCCTGCGCTGTGTTGTTTTTCTGAAGTGTAGTTGACACCTCTCCTCTTCTTCTGTTAATTTCCGCTCTTCCAGGTTTTCCTCGATTTCCCAAAATTGACTGAGTTGTTTCTCGAGTGTAATATGGTGATTCTTTACTCTTACTGTTTTGAATTGCGGATCACCTTTAGTCGCTCCTGTCAATATCCATCCCAACTCTGTGTTTTGTGCTATTGGAGATCCATTCTGACTCTTAATTAACCCACCTAGGATAATCGATGCGTATAAGTCAGCGCCTATGAGAAGATCAACCTTTCCAGGATAATTGTATGAGGGATCAGCTAAACAAAGTTTCGAAAGATGACTCCAAGAAGAAGTTTGAAACCTTTGGGTTGGTAACATCGAAGTCAATTTTGGTAAAACAAACGCCCTAACATTGAGACAAAATGAGGGATTGGTAAAAGAAAACATTTTAAATTTGACCTGACTATTTGCAGTACATGTTGATGCTTCTCCTAATCCTGTCACACTTGCTTCCGCCCGCTGCTTCTTTAAGTTCAGCACCTGTGCGACATTCTCTCTAATAAAAGTTGCCTCTGACCCTGAGTCTATTAAGGCTCTCAAGACATGTTGCTCCCCGCTGGCAGAAAAAACCTTGACTAAAGCGGTGGCTAGTAGCACTTGTGATCGCATTTGGTTGAAATGCGAATTTAGAGCTTGAATTTGGGAAGATGGAGGCCCTGTTTGCCCACTGTGCCGGTTGGATTGTGTTGGTGAATTCATATTTTGAATGAGGTGATTATTGTAGTTCGCGTTATGTTGCCCTTGAAAAGAACCCATTTGATGAATGGATTGGTCGCTGTTATTGGGATGGTGGTGCCCATATTGTGTATCTGCATGCAACATGGTGTGATGTTTATTTCCACATTTTTGACATCTGTTGCTGCTACTGCAGCTTGATGCATGGTGGTCGTATCCGAGACAGTTGGTGCAAGTTGAGCTCCTCTTTACTACCCCTTGTCGTTCCTTAACGGTCATTCTAAGAAATTTCTTACAATGCCGAATTCCGTGGGAGGCCTTGCACACTCGGCAGAGAAATTTCTTTCTTTCAGGTGAGGACGTTACGTGGTAAGCCGTAGGCGCGGTCTTTCGTGATGAATTTGCCCCCTGGTCTTGATGCCTTGCCCCCGTGTTTGACTCCATGATATTTTCCAAGGAGCTGAATCTGGCTTCAATGAAGCTAGCAAATGATTTCCACTCCGGAAGAATTTTAGAAGTACCTAATTTCTCTTCCCAGGCCATTTGTGTCTGAAGAGGAAGTTTATTATAAATGACGTAAATCAAAATAGAATCCCAAGTTTCAACCGGTATCCCTTGATTTGAGAGTGCAAGAATACATTCATTGGTCGTATCGTGCAGTGATCTAAGTGATTCCGCAGATTCATGAATGATTCTTTGTTGCTCCATTAAAATTCTGAGCTTTGTGTTCACAAGCTTACGCTTGTTATGATAGCGCTCTTTTAATATACCCCACGCAGATGCATACGTTTTCTTGTCGAACTGGAGGTTAGAAATAAGATCAGCAGCTTTGCCACAGACATGAGTTTTGAGATATTGTAGCTTTTGAATCTCAGACAGATCAACGTTTTGATCAATCACCATTCCCACCATTCTTCTTGTTTGCCGCAGAATGGCTTTATTTGAACGGGTGGAAGACGGATATCACACACAGATGTGCGACAAGTGGCGTTTAGCCGAGAAACATCCAGATGGTCACTGCTTTTCTCTGTGAATCTATCCATTTCATCGCTTAGCATGCCCACAAACGCGAAATAAACCCGTTTTATTTTGGAAAACGTCTCTTCTTCCAAATACTTGTCCCTAAATGGATCAGACACACTTCCGACGATTGAATCGTGATCCTTCTTGGCTCGTTTAAAGCCTTCTTCGATTTCGGCTAAACATGCACTCACATACCCCTTTGACTTACGCGCTTCAAATTATTTTTTAAAATCATCAAAATCCGTTTCGAGCTCTTTTAAAAAAAGGTCTTGTTTTTCAATATATTTCGCGATTTTTGCCATTTTGTTAAAATTTATTTGGTTTTTTGTAAGGCTATTATGCTATCACAATTACACTGATATGGGCTTTAAGATCTCTGATATGGACTTTAATTTTTCATATGGGCTTTAAAATTGTATTTATGTGCACAGTAAAATTTCTTTAAAATATTTTATTGTTTTTAAATATTTTACAAAAAGGCAAGTCAAAAAAATATGAACTTCCTACCTTATCTTGTTGGCGTCGCAGATAACAGTTGATCTCCTTAAAGCTGTTGTTTTTTGTTGTTCTGTACCGTTGGCAAGGAATAGTTGAGCTCCCTACTGTTGCTGTTAATCCACCGTTCTGCACCGTTCAATTGTCTGCACCGTTGGCACCGTTCAATATAGCTGGAGATGTGTTCCTTGAACTGTTTCTGTACGGATTTGGGATTAAAATACCCCTACACTATCCGTAAATCCTGTTGGTCGATGGGTACTGTGGCCGATTGACTGTCCGTCGTTGATCGGATATGATTTTTATTGGCTTGATGACCAACTACACTCCTCCCACAGTACACTTTTATATTCTTTTAATGTTGATTAAACTTTTAAGGACTAAGCACTTGTTCTTTTTTTTTTAAATACTAACGGCTTCGAAGGACCATGTTCTGGGCTAGATGAGCCGAGAATTAAATTTTAACGGTTCTGGGCTAGATGAGCCGAGAATTAATTGTTAATGGTTGGAGAAGAAGTCTCCGAGCGCTTAGGAAATAAAACACGTCTTACTTTTGATAGATGTTTATTTTATGAAGATGTGAATCCAACTGTGTCAATCTGCTCTATGCACTAACCTCGTAATCTCTGTACCTTGTAAAACAGCTGGGTTTTCTTTACATTGGTACGTATATGGTCATTGACCCTGCCTTGCATTTATGTGCCATACTGTTTATTTATAATACACTAATATTATTACATTTGCTAACAATGCCCCCTACTTTACATTGTGGGAACGGGATGGCTCTATCGCTGATTGCTCTTTCACTTCATGTGTTGACAGCACTCCCATTTGATTGAAGGTGAATTGTGGATTTAGCGTAGGTGTGAGTGAGTCGACATGTTCTTCGGCCTGCTGCCTGTCATTCTTGTGACCATTTGGCAGATCATTGGTCTCTGATATTTGTTTTCGTTGTAAACAGATTTTTAGTGGCGGCGCATATCCTTCGTTCGCGCTGCAGCAAGAAGGAAGTGGATAACCCAGGATGAAGTTTAATATACTCGTAAATATTGTTGGGAACCAACAGTATCCTTTCGTCGTCTTACTGCATCTGCCCTTCCACATCCTTATTTCTATAGGGCCCGCGTAGTCTACCCCAGTGTTCGTAAATGGCCTTTCAATTATTACGCGTTCTCTAGGAAGATTTCCCATGAGCTGTTCTTGCTTTTTAGCATTATATCGATGACACCGGACGCAGTTGTAGATTGTTGATTTGACTAGTCGATTAAGATTAGTGATCCAGTATTGGCTTCTAATCTCTGCTATCATGATCTGCACCATGAAGTTGATGCAGATCGCTGACGACCAATCTCGCAAAGTGATGTGAGTCCCTTAGTATTATTGGGTGTTTCTGGCTAAACGGTATGGTGGAGTTTGTTAAGCGCCCTCCTACGCGTACGAGTTCTTCAGCATCAAGAAATGGATTCAAACGGAGAATATGGCTGCCCTTTCCAATGCTCCCTTTCTCTTTCAGCGTTTTTATCTCCTTGTGAAATAGTTCATGTTGAACAAGTCTGATGAGCTGCTTTTGTGCACCTTCTAGTTCATCAGGTGTGAGTCGGTGACTCTCCAATGGTCTTCTATTTGCCCTGTGTTTTAAGTATTCAAAGTATCTGCGCCATGTAGCTGCACTGCGTACTAGCCGCTTCAGTTTGAAAATCTTTGAAAGTATTCATTGTTGATGATTACACAGTGACAGATGACATCGGCGAAGCTGACTTGTAGATTTGCTAGTTTGTTCTTATAAAATGATGATTTTACTTCACCCTTCCTCTTCTTCGTATCGCACAGAGTTAATCCTGGACCTTCGTTTACGGAAAAATTCTTCACAACTTGTGGCCCATGCCACCACATGTGGCTGTTGATGAGATCATGTGGTAACATTCCTCGTGAGCCTATGTCCGCTCGGTTTTCTTTGGTGCCAACGTGCCGCCAAGCATCGGTGGTTGTTAGCGCTTGGATTTGGCTGACTCGATTGGCTACAAATGTAGTGCGAATTGTAGGGCTTCCTCTGATCCATGCCAATGCTATCGTCGAGTCAGACCATGCAAGAGTTTCAACGTTTTCGAATTGCATGGCTCTCTTGACACGATGTAACAGTTTGGCTAAGAGGAGTGCTGCGCATAGCTCTAGCCTTGGTAGCGATACCCATCTTACTGCTGTTGGAGCAACTCTTGTTTTTGCCGCTAAAAGATGAATGTGCTCATGGCCTTCTTTTATAATGCGAGCATATATTACTGTGGCATAAGCTTTCTCGGAAGCGTCGCTGAACCCGTGAAGTTGCACTTTCGATGACCTTGCGAATTCAATCCACCAAGGTATTTCCAGTTCATGAAGTGCTCTTAACCCCCTTCGCAGCTCTACCCACTGACTTTCAATCTCTTGAGAAATTGGTGAGTCCCAAGGATATTGTTTCAGCCACAGTTGCTGCAGGATTAGCTTGGCCATTATCACGCATGGGGCGATCCATCCTAGTGGGTCAAACAGACGAGCGATGTCTGCAAGTACGGATCTTTTTGTGAACTGTTGGACCTCAGGCAAGTTAATATTGAATGTGAATGTATCTTTCGCTGGATGCCACTGACTCCCAAGTGTTTTAATGGCATCTGGTGATTCAAAGTTTAGAGGCAGATTTATTTCCCTTTCGCTTTCAGGAACCTGCTCTAGTACTCTCGTGGAATTGCTGGCCCATTTTCCTAGAGGAAACCCGACTGATTTCAGGACTTCAATAATGTGTTTTTGTAAATCGATGGCTTCCCTTTCGTCATTCGTACCATAGATGAGGTCGTCGACGTAAAATCTTTCAGTGAGCACCTTTGTTACATATGGATACTTGTATTCCACGTGTGACGCTAGCTGATGTAAGGTGCGCACTGCTAAATATGGCGCCGATGCAGTTCAAAATGTGACTGTATTCAAAGCATATGTTTTTATAGGATCATTTTGTCTATGCCTGAATTAGTTGATATGACGTATCTTGTTCTGCCATCCATATCTGCCGATACATCATGCTTAGATCTGCCACAAACGCTACCTTGAACTTCCTCCACTTCGTGATCAGATCTATGATGTCGGGTTGCAGTCGTGGACCCACCATTAAGCAGTCGTTTAGCGATACTCCGTTAGAAGTCTTATAAGATGCATCGAGCACTACACGGAGTTTTGTGGTGCTACTTGACTCTTTGACGACAGCATGATGAGGCAAGTAGTAGTGTTCGCCTAGATCCGTGGATCCTGAGACCTCCTTCATATGACCTAAGGTGGCGTACACGAGGATACATTTGGTATAAGCTTCCTTTAGCTTTTGATTTGATTGCCTTCGTCGAATTCCCCAAGGTTGGGCGAATTTCATCCTTGAATGGGAGTCGTACCTCGTATCTACCATCTTCATTCCGCTTGAATGTTTCTGAGAAATGTTGTTGACATTTTTACTCCTTCGGTGATAGTTTCCTGTCATCGAGATTTTCCTCTAATTCCCAAAATTGCCTAAGTTGTACATCTAAAGAGTTGAAGTGATTTTGGACAGTGAAACAAGTAATCTTTGGAGTAGTGTTGGTTTTCCCGGTAAGGATCCATCCAAATTCAGTCCGTTGTGCTACAGGAGACCCTTTTTGTCCCTTCACTAAACCTTCGAGAATTATTGAGCTGTACACGTCCGTCCCTAACAGCACGTCAATCTTCCCTGGAACATTGTACGCCGGATCAGCTAATGGCAAATTGGACAAATGTTTGCACTCCCATTGAAGCGGACAGGTGACACAAATGCTGTAACATCGAGGGAGAAGGCTGTATTGTTAAACGATTGCAAATTAACTTTCACTCGGTATTTGGAACTGCCAGTTGGGTTTTTTTCCAAGTCCTGTGACTCTAGCAGAGACATTCTGCCTTTTGAGGTTAAGAATTTGAGTGGCATTTTCAGTTATGGATGTGGCCTCGGAGCCATAGATCCTATGAAGGCCCTAAGAGTGCACTGCGTTCCATTCGTGGCTTACACCTTGTTTTCTTAGTTTTAGTATTAATTAATGTTAAAATGGAAATAAAAGTAGACTGTAAGATTCGTTGAAAGACATAGTTTAAGTGTTAGGTTTAACTTAAGTGCCCGCATGGGGCCATTAAGTTAGAATAAGATTATTTGTAAGTAATTTAAGCTAATTTTTAAGCGTTTTTTGTTTAGCATATAAGAGTAACTTAAGTTAAAAAATAAAAATGCATAAGAACTGAACTGAACTGAAAGTCGCTAGTAGCGTTTTTGACTGCATTTGGTTGAAATGTGCTGTAAAGTTTTGAGAAGTGATTGGTTGATCACTCGGAGTATTGAAAGGGACAGCAATTTGGCTTATAGGATTTTGTATATAATGGGATTGAGGATTGTATTGGGATGCATTTTGATTGTGAAGTTGAGGATGTTGTTGGTGGTTGAATTTTGTCTAGCATCAATGTGCAGTAATGTGTGATGCTTGTAACCGCATTTTTGGCACCTGTTGCTACTGTTACAAACAGAGGCATGATGGTCATACCCTAAACAATTACCACAAACTCCATTTTTCTTTATGACGTTAGCTCTGATTTTGATATCCATAATAAGGAATTTTTTGCAATGTCTCATCCCATGAGAAGCCTTGCAAAGGCGACATCGAAACTGTTTTGTTTGTTGCTGGTAACTTAATTGGCAGGCTTCGGAAGTGGTTTTTCGAAACGAATATGGATGCATTGATTGTTTCGAATGCACATTCAGTTTGGAAATGTTTTCCAGCGAACTAAAACAACCCTCGATGAAAGACATGAAAGTTTTCCAATCAGGAAGAACCCTTGAAGTGCCTAGCTTTTCCTCCCAATCTCGTTGGGTCTGCGGTGGCAGTTTAAAATTTAGAAAAATGAGAATGGCGTCGCATGTTTCAACAGCTATTTCAAGGTTGAAAAGTGCGTGAACGCATTCAATGCTGGTGTCGTGTATGGATTTTAGGCCAGCAGCAGATTCACTGGTTAGTTTACTCTGCTCTACTAATCTCCTAAGCTGGGTATTTACAAGTTTACGCTTGTTTTGGTACCTGTCTGTAAGAATTATCCAAGCAGACGCAAAGCTTTTGGAATCTATTGGAAGGTGCTGGATTAATCGAGCAGCTTCCCCTTAAACAGACGTTTTCAAATATTGAAGTTTTTGTATGTCCGATAATTCGGTGTTTTTTCGGACTAAGCTATCGAATAAATTAAAAAATTCCGACCAATCTTCGAATTTGACCGAGAATGAATTTATCTGAATTCTTTGAAGACGTACATCAGAGCCAACGGATCTCGTATTGCTTAATCGAGACATGTCTACTGATGCATTATTGTCTTCCAAAAAACGATCAGTCTCATCGTGCAGTTGCCCACTAAAGTTGAAATATATTCTCTTGATTTTCGAGAAGATTTCATCCTGAATATATTTTTCTTTCATTGGGTCAGCAGCATTTCCGATTATGTTTGAATATTATTTTTTCGCCTGTTTGAACATTTCATCGATATCAGATAAACATGCTGTTAAATACCCCCTTGACTTTCGCGACTCTTCATCTTTTTTAAATTGTTCATAGTCCCGACTAATCTCCTTTAAAATATCTTCCTGGCATTCGATAGATTTCGATAATTTCGAAATTTTTTTTTTATTTTCACTTTTATTTGAAAGTATTCATATTTCACTTTTTTTTTTGTTTTAGGGTGTTATAATTTCATTAGTTTTTATTTATTTTTATTACGTATAAAAGTAAGAAAATAAGGAAAAATTCATACCTTAGTTTTTCTGTTTTTTGTACTTTGACCGTTGCAGTTGGTCACCGGTTGTTACTCGCTGTTACTTTGTGATCGCTATTCACAGGTTGCTGTACTAGACACACTCAATCTGTTTTATTTGTTCCAGGATTGATTACATCTATCTGAACCGTTGGGTACTGTGGCCGATAGACTGTCCGTCGTAGATCGGAAACGTATATTTTCACTGGATAGATTATCCAAGTTTATCAAGATTATCCAAGATTATACTAAGTATAGTCAACAGCACACTCTTGCTTTTCCACTTCACTTCCTAGAAAGGCAGTACTCTTTCTATGTGCTCCTCTGTTGAAGGAATTGTTTGGTACTGTGGCCGATAGACGGTCCATCAGGTCTCGGAAACGTATATTTGCACTGAATACTTTATTTAGCTATACTTAACCCACAGTACACTTTGAAAAAAGAACGTATTTTTTTGTTATGTTGTACTGGTTCACTTTAAAGGAAATTATTTCCTCTATGTCCTTTTATTTAAAGGAGGCAATCGAAGGACCATGTCCCTAACTGAGTTGAGCGGGATTTAAAAGTTGGCTTGGAATAGACGATTCACAAGCGGTGGCTACCCTTTCAGTTAGATGAACTGAAGAGAAGAAAAAACCGATAACTCCTTCAGTTAAATGAACTGAAGCAAGTAAAATAAAAATAATTAAATACAAAACTCGTGACCTTTGGTTTTTAAATTAAAACTTTATTCGTTGATTGTTGGCTGAAGAGTGGTTTAACATATGTATTCTTCCCTCGAAGCTGCTGATGGCTTATATACCACTCAGCTGTTTCTTCTAAGGTCAATCACCCTGGGTTATTTACCTTAGTGTAATATGCGAACAACACACCAGCACCAACAATGCCCCATATTTTCGGAGTAGGTGTTATGGTGCCTTGTGTTGCAGTGCATCTCACTCACATGCAATTCGGCCATCCTGGAATTTCGTTGCCTTTGGTCAGAGATTATGTACATATTCTTCAAGTGGCGTTGAAATTCGTCAAAGCGAGATCGATATGTTCTTCGTAGCTCGGCATATTGACAGTTTGATAGTTCTGAGTTTTGTCCCGAGTCAAATCGTTTTGTGGTGCGGTTAAGTTTATATTAAATTCGTTGGTTTGTGTTAATTTTTGTTATTTGTGTTGTGTGCGTCAGAGCCAATTATTCGCGATGTTTTCAATTTTTATTTCATGTGATTAATTAGCTTCCTGCAAACACACAATCTCCCATTTTTCCAGCGCGCCGTAGATTTTGTTGGGAAGCAACAGGATTAATGATATTAATATATATAATATAATTAATATAAGCAACGTATATTTAATTGTTCATGTTTTTTGTTTATTTATATACTACATGCATACTTGTTAATTCTTTTGTTCACTTATTTGTTAACTTATTCATTCATTTAATTTTTTATTATTTATTTATTTACTTAATAATATTTATTTATTTGTTTATTTATTCATTTGTTAATTTATTTATTATTTACCCATTGTAATATTTTGTTCATTTATTAAAATTTTGATATAAATTGTGTTTATTTATTTACCCATATTTCAGAGTTTTCTTTAATTAAACATTTAAAAGAGGTATTGCTTGCCATTGGATTACTATCCTTTTTTATTTTTATATTCTTGACTTACCATTTTTCTCTTTGTTCGTTTGCTATTTATTTAATTTTTGTTCTTTAAATAAAAGGTTTTTCTTTCGCTTTTCTTTTTGTAAATCATTATTAAATCCATATTTATTATATTTTAACTTTTGTAAAATAATGTTAAAGTAAGCGTATTAAAAAATTGTTAAGAAAATTCGTGCGAAGTAAAGATCTATCTATTTTATCTATCTAATTCGCTTATGGGATGCCCTGCCGGCAAGTGGCTGTCCATGTTGTCCGACGATAGAAAACGTTCGCCAATTCTTTCTGGTATCCCTAGAGGCCCCAGACAAAGGCGTCCTAAACAGAATGGTTTCCGAATTTTGAAAGTTGATTTTCAACTTCCAGTCATCGCAATATCGCTTAATTTTGTCGAAGTCACGTTGCAAAAGCATATTAATGACCTCAATCTTTGAACCCGATCTGTACGCGATTAAGTCGTCTGCGTACGCTATGGCATGGTGAAGTGAACCTATCAGATCACTCGTGTAAATGTTGAATAGGATCGACGAATTTACCGCACCTTGTTGCAGACCGTTTTTAATGTTAAAAGTTCCAGCAGAAGTCACATCGCCGATAAACTGTCTACTGGAGAGCATATCTAAAAGAATATACAGCAGTGGTTTACTAATACCCAACCTATCCAGCTTGAAAAAGAGTCCCTCTAACCATAGGTATCGAAGGCCCTTTCCAAGTCAATCAGCAGGCACCAGTGCACTGTTTCTTGTCTTTGTTCCATTAGATATCAGAAACCAGTTTAGACGCAGCATGAATGATATCATGCCCCGCTTTGAAACCGAACTGATTATCCGGAACTATATGTTTGTCCTCAACCCACTTAGTTAGATCGCAAACGGAAACGACGACGGAGCACTACTCATTCACACCGGAGTGTGAAAAGCGGCAATCGATGCTGCTGAAGGGGTTGGAACCGTCTTCTGATCCTGAGGAAATCCTGGCACTGCTCAAAGAGAAGGAGTGCGAAGGACTCAAGTTTGTGGGGGTAAAGCCATTTACCACAGCTAGAGCAAGGCGGGAGAAATGGAGTCTGCCATTCTTCCTGGTGTAGCTCAGTCCCGAAAGTCGTCTGGATAGTCCACGGCACATGTTTACATGTATTTATATATTTAGTATATATATATTATGTATATACATATATATATTGTATGTCTATATTTGTGTTAGATGTAAGTAGGTTAATTAGATTAAGATTTATTTTTAGGTAGTCTGTAAGTTTTTAGTTTTAAGTTTTATAATAAAATAAGTCATGGAACTAAGTTTTTTGTTAAAAAATGTTTTCTTAGTTTTAGTATTAATTAATGTTAAAATACAAATAAAATTAGACTGTAAGATACGTCGAAAGACATAGTCTAAGTGTTAGGTTTAACTTAGAGTGCCCGCATGGGGCCAGTAAGTTATAATAAGATATTTCTAAGTTATTTAAGCTACCTTTTAAACATTTTTTTGTGTAGCAAGTAAGAGTAATTTAAGTGACATAAACAGAAATGCATAGAAACTGAAAACTGAACTGTCGTCGTTTCCGTTAGGAACTCTTTCAATTTTGCGTAGCCCTCCACTGTATTACAGTGGATGGCATGACGATCATTCCCCAATCTCTTAATGTTAAAATTGTTACCAATGACCAACTTACACAGGTCGTTGGTTGCATTTACCTCTAGTTTATAGGTGTTGATCGGAGGCACCTTCTCCTTCTTCTGCTGCTGCTGTTGTTATTGTTGCTGCTGCTGTTGTTGTTGTTGTTGTTGCTGCTGTTTTTTCAGTTGCTGTTTTTTCAGTTGCTGTTTTTTCAGCTGCTGTGATTTCAGCTGTTGTTGTTCTTGCAGCTGCTGCTGCTGCTTTTGCTTTTGCTGCAGTTGTAGTTTCGGCTGCTGCTGGTTTTGTGTTTGCTGCAGTTGTTGTTTCTGCTCTTGTTGTTTTTGTTGTAGGGAGCTCTCTCCTTCTGATTGCTCCCTCTCTCTGCGTGCAGTTTGCTTTTGCTTAATAGCAAGCACTTTTTGTTCCAGCTTTTATATGCTGCTTTTTATATTGGTAATTTCTTCATCTTCGTCTTCCGACTCAGATGAAGCTGGAGAGGCAAAGTTGCTAGTGCCCCCCTCCTCTTTATCTTCTTCAGCTGTTAAAACAGCACTTGTTTTTTTTTTAGTTAGATTAGGAGGGGTTTTCAACCTCTTCCTCTTTTTGATGGCTTTCGAGCAATAAATTGATGGTGTCGCGCGCCGAGTGACAAGTTGCGCCATCTTGTTGAAAACAAAGCTCTGTCACGTCAATGCCATTCAGCTGAGGAACGAAGAAGCCAGAAATATGGGGCGATGATTCCACTAGCCCATAAAGTTTTAGTGGTTGTCAGGGCATCCCGACAAAGGCTTCTGGGTTTTCTCCACTCCAAATTCGGAAATTTTTCGTGTTTAAATATTTTTTAACCAAAAATGGGCCTAATCGGAGAACAAAATTTTGCGTTGAAAATGAGGATCACGCTGAATCATGTTTTAGGCCCATTCACCGAACCTACGACACGTATAATGGTCACGCGGTATCAACTCTTGCACAAGCTAGATCTTATAAGCTTTTAAGACAAGATCTTTCCGTAAAATCTTCCACAAAGTGGATGGGCAATTGCTGTGCACGATGGCGAATCGACTCATTTAGATTCTCCTCAACACTGCGCTCCACAACGGCAATGACTTTTTCTGTTTGCACTATTTGTCGTCTTCGTGGATGCGTATTATCCACTAGAGTGTACGTGGTGTGAAAACTATTCCAAATAACTTGCTCAGATGGACGATTATGTTGATCGTAAAATGAACGTAGCGCACGATAAGTTTGGCGAACCGAACCATGGTTTTCAAAATAAATTTGCACGCTTTGTTTTGACGAAACCGAGCAAAATCCCGTTATGGTTATGCAATACTATTTATAAGTTATGTAACATTTCATTAAGCTGACATAGGCTCACCAAGGTCCTTTATAGTTGGCCATTTAAACATTTTCTGGTTTGTTCGGTATTTTGTAAATGTAAAACATGATTTTGTTTACGATTTAGTTTTTCTTGTTCATTTGTGAATGTTTACATTTTTAGCTTCAGTACATCAGTACATTTTCCATACGTTTCTACACATAAAGGCCATACATTTTGTTATATATATATAGATAAGGACTTAAACGTTTTCGTCCTGGAGTATGAAGAGCTCTGGCATAGTGGCTCTCATATGCAGGGACACTTAAATCTGTTCTTTTATAGCCCTTACTTATCTTATTTTCTTCTGTGTTCCGAGATGATCCGCATTATCGCACGAGTTAAACATCCAGCAGATATTTGAATGGTATAAGCAAAAGATCTCTTCCATACATGAACCTTAACGGAATTATGAGTAGGTAAAAGATATTCATAAATGTCTTATCTCATTTGTCTTTTCAAGGTTCTGCGAAAATTAGATAATATGGTTGGTTTCCCAAAAATTTAAAAATAACCACCGAACGCGACGCAGCGCCGTAAACAATCGACCGAGGACACAAGAACAAAACCTTCAGCGAAATGTTAAATGTGTCCGATGACAAATTGGCTATGCAGTATTGGGCTCTTTTCCATCACACGAGGATGATAGCTTGGCAATCAAGGGCACTGTCGTAACCAGTCGCACTAATTACGATGGAAATCTGGCGAATTGTTTAGGAAGGAGATCAAATCAAATCGCAACATATGCGTGCTCACTCTCACACAGTGTGAGCCACCTGAATGGTATAAAAAAAATATGTAGCAGTTATAAGAAAATCAAGTTTAAATAACCCCAAAACCAATGTAAACATTTTCACGGTCAAGATAAATGATTTATAGCTGAGATGGTATACCATATACATAATATAGTACCACCGTGTTTAATTGCAAGGAGTAAAGCAATTTGAATTTATTCGAATTGAGACCTTCGAATTAAAATAAAACTAAATTTATAACGTTCAACAAACGTCGGTGTATTTTATTTCTCTGTTATTATAGTAATCGACCATGAAGTGAATCATCTATTCACGCTTACTGAGGTACTACTCGTATCTCAAGTATTATTTCTCGACGTTCCCCGCGAACTGTGTGTCAGTGTGAAACTGGACCAATAATCCAAAAATTGCAGCCCAATCATCGGCTGCAGTACCCAACGAGACGACGGATCCCGGTTCCAACGAATCCACTAATTCAAGGTGGTCTGTAAGCGGTATAACTGCTAGAATCACAGCAGGGAACTGTGCTACAACTGTAACTCAGATTTCAATATACTGTAGTTACAGTTGTAAAAGCAATCTGAGGTATGAACATTATTCCGCTGTTGCTCTTTAATGCTAAATTATTATATAAAACGTACACATATTTCATTATTACCACGCAACACCTAAACCCAACGAGCCGACAAAACCTGTATCCATCGGATAACAGTCAGCAAGTGCTACAAAGGAAATAGTACAACAAACTAGAAGCAAATAACTGTGCATCACAAAGCCTTCTGCAACTGCAACTGATACACAAAAGTAAACTATGGTAGGAATATTATTCCATTATTTACTAAGCTAAGTACATATTTACATATACTATTGTATAATAAATCATTACCAAGTAATAATTAAATAAAAAGCCCAACAAAATGTACTGCCTTTAATATAAAAAAAACGCCTAGTGAAGTCAAAATGGTAAACGCGAAATTAGCTAAAACAATCGAGCGACAAGAACTAACGTTGAAAAAAATTGAAACTGATCAGAACGTTGAATTATCTGACACACAAACAAAACCCGTGTCACAGGCAATGCTGCGGTGCTGATACAACATTTGTTAGTTGAAGCAGATGGTAAAAACTATGCTGCGACATGGGAAATATTAAATGAGCGTTATCAAAATAAACTAAAATTGGTTAATGCGCAATTAATGATGGAGTAAAAATCATTTCATGATACAAGCATAAACTGTATTCATGCATTTTCCAATATGGGAATAGCTATCGAAAGTTGGGCTGCTATTCTCATATATGTAATTTATCACAAACTTCCTCTGCAAACACAAAAGGATTGGGAAGACAAGCTTGGTAGTTCTGAATGTCTTCCAGAGTGGAAAGCATTTGTCAATTTTATCGAGCGAAGGATCAGTTGCCTAGAAAACATTATGGAGTCAAATGAAACTACAAGGCACCAAAACAATTCAAACCCATTCAAAAAAGCCACGCCAAGGCCTTATTATATAAAATCGTCTTATGAGGAAGAGAAATTCTTGTGTCATCTTTGTAAGGCGTCGGGAATACGAGAATGCAAACAATTTTTAAATTTAAACTGTTTGAGATACTTACGATCACCATTCTTCAAGTTGTAAAAGCAACAATCGCTGCCAAAAATGTGGTCAAAAACATCACACTCTTTCACATTTTGAATCCTAAAACGCCTATAATGGTAATCACCAAAATTATCCTCACGAGCATCTTTTCAAGGCCAGAATCATACTGAATACAACACACTTGATTCGAAACCCAAATCAGTACAGTCCCCCAAAGCTTTGGAGCAATGGACAAAATACTCGTAGTGTATCAACATCAAATTTCACTCCGCATTCTAACCTGATTTAAAATCCGAATCATTTCATCCCATCGAATCAATAGAGTAATGCGCAAAATGATTCTTCGACTTCCTCTTTTTTCCCTCCCTAACTTCCTTTCGCCCACGCTATGTGCAAACATCTTAAGGGTACATAAATCCCTTGTGCGCGCGTCAATTATAAAAAAAAAACAAAAATTCTACCTACCCACAACTCAACCAGAATCCGGACTCCAACCTGAGTAATTCCCAAAATGAACGGAACGATGGTCAATCCGTCAACATTGACCGGTAAAGTTCATTCATATCTTAATCAAACGCTATCCAAAGCTCTGTTAACAACGGCATTAATTAAGGTTTTTGCTGCAAATGGGGTACCCCACGTTGTTAGGGCATTGATAGATCCGGGGTCGGAAGCCACATTCGTTGAACATTCATTCAACAGTCCCTCTTTTTGTCGTGATGTTAGAGCATTTGTCTTATCCCAATTGACCTTTGTGTTACCAAAACAACCCCTGTCTACATCTTCTTGAAGTCATTTGGCGAATCTGCCATTGGCAGTACATCCTTCTTTAAGCACGGGAAGATTGATATGCTTTTAGATACCGATGTTTATGCGGCTATTATCCTTGATGAAGGATTAATTACATTACAAATTAGATCCCCAGTCGCACAACAAACCGAACTAAGATGGAAGTTAACTGGAACAGCTGGCATCAATCCACCGTTGACTGCAGTGTCAGGTACGAAACCACCACATCACAGCAGATGCACAACTTAGGAAATTTTGTGAGATAGAAGAGGATATGGAAAGGAGAGGATAACACAAGAAGAAGAGAAGTGTCAGCTGCATTATCAAGACACAACAAGGCGAAGAGAAGATGGTAGATATGAGGTAAGGCTACCGCTTAAAGAGAATATGCGATCCATTCTTGGCAACTCCAAAAGGGCAGCTATAGCAAGATTCCTAAAAGTTGAAAAACGTCTCAACTCATACGAGAAACTTAAACAAGCATACACATCTGGCATTAATCACTACGATATATTCAAACATATGACAGAAGTTACAACAGATGTCGAACTGAAGAATAGAGGACATTATTCCCTTAGTCACCATGCTGTATTTAATGAATCAAGCTCGACAACCAAACTTCGAGTAGTTTTTGATGAATGGGAATTTCATTAAATGATTATCTGATGGTTGGTACACGATTGCAGGTGGATATTATTGATCTGACAGCGCAGTGGGTGAAGTTTAAAATTGTAATCGCAGCGAACATCTGTATGATGTATCGACAGATATGGATAGCACAAGAGGATACTCCATACCAGCTAATTCTGTGGCGGTCAAGAAGTGACGAGTCCATGAGGACGTATGCTCTCAATATATTCAGAACAGCGTCAGCCCCATATCTAGCTATACGGACCTTGCAGCAGTTAGCGATGGACGTCGAAAACTCTAAGCCTTTATGTAGACGACTTCATATATGGAGCCGACGAGGAAAAAGATGCCATCAATATACAATCTGATGTTATATCGACATTGAAGTCTGCTGGTTTTCCGTTGCGCAAATGGGCCACAACTCAACAACAATTTTGGAACGAATACCTGAAATGGGAAGAGAAGTGGATTTAGCCTTAAAATTTAATACACAGGATGCTATTAAAACGTTAGGCATCCTGCAAAGGGTACATTTACATTTAAAATAAATATACCTAAGGTAAATAAACACAAAAAGCGGTCAGTATTTGCCGATATAGCACGCCTGTTTGATCCTCTGGGAGGGATTTCACTGTACGTTATCAAAGTAAAACTGATTTCGCAGCAGCTTTTCGTCAATGCAATGTCCTGGGACTCCAAACTATCAATGGACATAGAAGGACCGTGGGTAAAACTTCGACCTGGTCTTCAAAAACTAGAAAAGCTAGAGATTCCTCGTTGGATAGTAAGTGAAGAAGCATCATAGCTCCAACTGCGCGGTTTTAGTGATGCCTCGGAGTAAGCATATGCAGCAGTAACATATGCACGAGTAATAGCAAATGAACAGGAGAGAATACACCTATTGGCATCGAAAGCCAGAGTGGCTCCAGTAAAAAATATAAACTTACCGCGACTAGAACTCTGTTGCATTATTACTGGCAAAGCTTCTGCATAGAATGTCAACTGCCATGCAATTCCAAAAACTGGATAAAATGGCATGGATAAAAGGAAATGCAGCCACTCGCGCCACATTTGTAGCCAATATGATCACTGAAATTCAAGCGCTCTAGGATATCTGGCAACATGAAGGTCGCAAAGACAATCCAGCGGACCTCGGGTTTCGAGGACTGTCTCCCAAAGAGTTGATTGGCAATAAACAGTGGTGGCATGGTTCACAGTTTCTCAAGGGTTTTGTATCGAGTGCGAGAAAGGAAGCAAGACAATACTTCTGCACTACAATCGCCAATACATTTTTTCAAAATTGTTCCACTCTTTAAACGATTAGTACGCAGCACGGCAATTTTGCGACGATATCTTGAAAACGTTCCAAATAAGCAAGGTGCCACTGGATACTTATCAAATCATTGCAAATGAACTCAAGTTAGCTAATCAAAATTGTACATAGGGAGCTATTTAAAGAAGAGATCAAAGTGCTGAATGGCAAACTACCCATATCAAGAACAAGTTCACTTTAACCCTTAAACCCTTTCTTCACGAGAGAGAAATAACGTCAGACCCTGACGATCTGACTGTGTTTCGGCCTGACCGTTCCGTAGCTACGGTTCACGGGGGTAAGATAAATTTTAATGTCAAGCATTTTTATCATTGATATTTATCGGGCTGAAGAAGCACCACTGAGCTAGCTAGACTAGCACTTTGGGTACGGTAAAGTAATAAAGGTTGTTAATAAATTTCTGTCTTAGATGCATTTATGATTTATTTTTAATATGAATAATTTTTGCAAATTTAGAAAATTTACCGGGTAATATTTAGCATGGATATAATGCCACATAGTGTGGCTAAACCTCAGGATTAACAGGATGTCTACATATCATATTTATATCTTAGGCAACCTTTACATGTTTTCACTTATACGTACATGTATCTTGTGATAACGGAGTTCATCGTGGAAAATAGTAGTTGCTTAATATTTTCGGGAACATTTCAATAAGCTCTTCTAGGCTCCTTGCTTATTAGTTCTCACAACCGACCTTCGTTTCTCACATCCTCCACCATTCTTTTGCAATTCTCATCTTTTAGCTCACCATGGTTTCTAGGAAATCTTCATGCACAAAACCTATATGAGATTCAGGAATTTTAATGCCATTACCGCGAATGCGTTGAAGAACTGCTCTATAAATAGATTTTATTTTTGCTATATCGAAATCTCGCAGGATTCCTTCTACAGCATCTATCCATGATACATACTTGTTATAATTTTAATACAATGGCATTGGCAAGGTTTTCGCATGACCGAAGTGACGCCCCCCTAATTGAGTTCAGCAGCCCCAAGAGCCCAGAGTAGCGTAATTGGTAAGAGCACTGGCAGTCAGTCGTTCATAGACATCCGTGAGGAATAGACGTGTTTCGGCTTTCAAACTGAAAAAAGTAAATAAGCAAATATTCATAAAAGTGAATTAGAAACATTTGGCCAAGTGTATCCGTGGCCCAGCGGTTGTGGTGTCGGCCAGTCGTTCACGGACCTTCATAGAGCGTATGCAGATGTGTTTCGGCTTTTCTCTTGCGATAAGTGACGTACAGTTTTAGTTTTGCGTTTTGACAAAATAATTGCTCATATCAGTTGGTCTAGTGGAAGCATACGTGGTATGACAATCTCGAGGCCTGGGTTCGATTCCCAACTTTATACAATTGTTTTTTTCTTTTTTATGTTTTTTGTACTGTAACAGTAACAAGTGACAGTGTAGATAAAAAAATAAAAAATCACGTGATATTTGATAGAGAAAAAGACTGGATGAAAGCTCAACGTCAAGCAACCTTTAAGTTATGGTAGTAGAAGGCAATGTCAAGCGGAGGAAGAAGCTACGGCCAACCCCCAATGTGGTTAAATGCCCCTCTCTGACGAAATCCATCGAAAAGATGCCAGGTGGATTAAGGGAGGCACCGATATCAACATCTACAGCGGCAGCAATAATCCCAACTACAACAACAACAAGAGGTTGCAAACCAGCAACAGTTAAAACAGCCAAAACAGAACAAAAAAACACAACAACAACAAAAGCATACGCAGCCGCCACAACAACAACAGAAGCTGAAACAGCCGCAACAGTAGCAATAGCAACAACAGCACCCACAACACCAACAACAACATCAGCAAAAGCAACAGCAGAGACAACAACAAAGAAAGAGCAGAAAGCCACCAAGCAAAAAGTGCCACCAATTAACACCTTTAAAATGGAGTTAAAGGACACCATTGAACTGTGCAGTCGGGCATAAGATACAATTTTTTATAAAATGATTGTCATTAGAAAGGGATGTATCCACTGTACCAAGTCATCACACACAAACCAGCTTCGTCAGCACAAGCGCCAAACACCTGCATGCATATCCAGCGGATATAGATCAGATATCTCTCTGGAATATTTTTGTATTTTAAGTATTAATGCTGACTTCATGTAATTATCAAAAATAGTATCTTCCCACAGTAAAATGTTATAAATAGTACTGTAAGACAAAATTGTATTCAGATTTAAGTAGAGTGAATAAAGTGAGACATCTGTCTAAAAATTACTTTTTTTTATTTAATTTAAAATTAAAAGTTAATAACTGGCACCCGAGCAACAATTTCTTCATCCTCTAAAGCCGACTGCGTCGCAATAAAAATATCACTCCCTCTCAAGTCCCTTTACGTTATATGTTGCTACATCCTACCAGCACAACCTATCCAATTTTACGAATTTCTTATTGATGCGATCGATCATTCAATTGACCTGTCATACTCTATTGATGATATCCTTATTTTCGGCGACTTTAATCTTCCTCAGCTACAGTGGATTCCAGCAGATGATCAATCGTTTTTCATCGCTTCAAATGCCAACTCAGCTAAGGAATGTCTCTTCTTAGATCTCTTAACAGACTCAAGTCTATGCCAAGTCAGTGGTATATCCAATTATATGAGCAGGCGATTAGACCTTATTTTCACAAAAGATCCAATTAACTCCTCAGTCTCACTTTGTCTCCTATTTCTCTCAACAATCGATAACTACCACCCCACCCTTCTACATTCATTTTTTCATAACTCTTCATTCCAGTCCACTCCCCCCACAACTCTCTCATCCCACGACTTCCATAAAGCAAACTTTCACAAAATCAGTGAATATCTCAGCAGATCCCTCTTTAACTTTCACAACCTAAGTATATGTTAAATGATACGATCCATTTTTTATAAAGAAGTATTTAATTCTTTTTCCCTTTACGTTCCGTTTTCCCGCCTTAAAACATAATCTATTAGTCCTCCCTGGTATAATCGCAAGCTTCGTTCCTTACGAAATAAGAGAAATAAGTTATGGGCTGTTTTCCTGCGTACCAGATCCTTTTCCGACTATTCCAACTATCTTGGTGCAACCGATTTTAGCAAAGCCTTCGATAAAATCTCTCATCGATTAATCATCTTTAAATTGTCTGCCCTCGGGTTTGCACCCCTACTATGGAAATGGATATCCTCTTACAAAAATGTCTTTACAGTGTTCGTTCGTGGGATGTCCTATCCCACTCGGCTCCATTTTTGGCCAACTCTGGAGTTCCACAAGGCAGCAATCTCGGTCCCCTTCTTTTTATATTAACCATAAATTATCTCGATATGATCATCAAACACTCCTCTGTCTCCCTTTACGCCGACGATACCAAATTTTTCAAAACCATTTCCTCTCCCCATGACTCACTCCTCCTTCAACAAGATCTTGATAGTTTTTCGATCTGGTGCCTCTAAAATTCTTTGGAACTTAATATCGCCAAATGCCTATCCACCTTCTCACATAAACGGAACCAATCTCCTCCTTGACTCCATCTTATCCATAACCAACCTATCTCCTCTGTACAATCTCTTCGCGACCTCGGCATTTTGTGTGATAGGGAGCTCAACTTCCGTTTACATATGGATGAGATAATCCTCAAAGCCAACCCTGCACTAGGTTTTGTAAAACGGTGGTCCAAAGAATTCACCAAACCATACGTGACCAGGTTCCCCTATATTACCTTTGTTCGCCCCCTCCTAGAGTACGTCAGTCAAGTATGTTCCCCATATCATCGTGTTCATATCTCGAGAATTGAAAGCAACCAACGCCGTTTTTTTCGATTTGCTCTTCGAGGTATGCCCTGGGATGATCCTTTTAATCTGCCCCCCCATCACACCCTTGAAGATCGCAGAGATGCAGCAGACATTCTCTTCATTCATCGACTCCTTTCAGGTCACGTTGAATGCGCGTCCCTTAAAAACTCCATTTTCCTTAACACTAACCCTCGTAATCTACGTACCCGTCGCCTCTTCTATCTACCAACCCACCACACCTCCTATGGCGCGAACGAACCAATCTCCCGTATGCTACGTAAAATCAACTCAAACCCTACCGTCTTTGAATTCCACCGCACCACTTCCTACCTCAAATCAGTTCTCCTTCACCACTCCAACCAACCTTAGTTTTGAGTTTTAGTTTAAGTTTAATTTTTAAGTTATAGCTTAATTTTTAAGTTAAATTACGCTTTGACGGCTTTGTTCCTCCAGAAGCGTTCCTCTACCTTGATATGAAAGGTCTGATCCAGGACAGATTAGCGGTGCCGCTAATCTTTCATGTCGCCTGAGCAGCTCAGGACAGGCAACTCAACTACGACAGAGACGCCGCACGTGGCAGTGCAGAACGTCTTCGGTTCAGTAGGGCGGTAGAGAGTCGCGACATGAGGGATGTTGCTCTTCAGCACCAACACTTGTGGTGGCTTGTTGGAGGAGAGGAAGCTTCTTCGTCGAATTCCTATAGTTCAGGATAGCTTTAATCAGAAGCAAAGTTGGTTAGGCTAGTTTTTTTAGCCACGGCCGGCTTACATAGATTTAGGCAGTATTAGGGTGGATATAAGAAAAAAAATTATAAAAGAACAAAGAGGTGGGTAACCTTCTCTAAAAAAAGGAATAATCCATACAAAAAAAAATAATAACAAAAATGTATGTAGGTAGTTTAAGTAGGTTAAGATTTAATTGAAGATAGTGTATAGGTTTAGTTTTAAGTTTTATATTAGAACCAAAAAAAAAGTCAACTTACTAAGTTTTTGTTACTTAAAATATGTTTTCTTAGTTTTAGTTGTACTAAATGTAAATAGAAAATAAAAATAGACTGTAAGAAACGTCGAAAGACATAGATTAAGTATTACATTTAATTCAGAGCCCGCATGGGGCCAGTAAATTACTATAATATTATCTTTAAGTTTTTTAAGCGGTTTTTTGTACAACAGTAAGAATTAATGAATTAACTGAAATAAAAATGCGTTCAAAATGAAAAAAAATGAGTGAGCACTGGCTAGTAACCGAGAAGTTCTTCGAGGACTAACGAATCACTTGTTCTTTTTTGTAGCTTTCCCCGTCAAGCTAGGGCATTAGACTAAGCGTTAAAGGCATAGTTAGCGGTAGATAGTTTAGCTAGCTGGGATCAGTTGATCATGGATGGGGTTTTTGTGGTAAATTTTCCCGCAAGAAGTTTGGCTCCCTTTTTCCTTGC
This sequence comes from Volucella bombylans, assembly GCA_949129095.1. Classification (NCBI taxonomy): domain Eukaryota; kingdom Metazoa; phylum Arthropoda; class Insecta; order Diptera; family Syrphidae; genus Volucella; species Volucella bombylans. The sequence continues at coordinate 26,135,297 of OX422143.1, read as the reverse complement.
AAGTCCCTTCGGTCCCTATTACCTGGAACCTACCCATCAACGAAAGCCAAACAACAGGAGGCTAAAGGAACACCCCATCCCGCTACCGATATGGGTACGAGCACTAGCATCACATCACTACAATGGATGTGGATGCACCGAGACAATTGATCGATGGGTGAAGAGACGACGATCTCTTTGATAGCAATAGCCCAACAAAGGAACTACAGCGGTATGCAGGCGGATGGCCAAGACAATCAAGCACACCCCAACGACACATCAGCTGTAAAAGTCAGGTTCAATGGGTGAAGGGATGACGACCCCTTTTAAGCCAGCACCCCAAAAATCAAAGAAAGAAAATCAGTAGAAGAAACCGGAACAGAACCAAACCTAAGACTTATCAAGAAGGTGAAACAGTTTTTGCTGCCGTCAAACGCCGAGACGGAAAACAAAAACCCTTGTTCAAAAAAGAAAAAGTTCAGAAAGATAATCGCGTAACAATTACAACAGAAACTGGGAAAAGAATTCATAAAACACAGATTAAGAACACAAAGAAGTAACAATGTCATCTCTTCTTCCCGTTCCAGGTCAATAGGATTGACCTCGGCAATCCTAAGCATATTCGAATACAATACACCATTAATAACTATAAAACATGGAAGCGGACGAATCATTAACGGCAATTTTAAAATGATCCACGTTATAAATCTCACATCGTACAACGAAATAGTCAGCGCCTCTACTCGTATTCCTACAATTGAACGACAAATAGACAAAAATAGTATACTAAGACCTCAAATACTGTATCAATTACATCAAATCGAAGAATCATTAAAGAAATTGCACGGCAAAAGACTAAGGTTAGCCAGATCAATAAACTGGCTTGGATCTGCATGGAAATGGATCGCCGGAACACCGGATACCACCGATTGGGATAGCCTTCTGAAAACTCATAACGTCATTATTGAAAACAACAATAATCAATAACCGCATTACCGAAGTAACTCAAGGAATTTTGGATACCTACAATAGGATCATTCAGAGAATTAACAATACAAGTGTTGATAAGTATGAACAAACAATGTATAATAAACTTTCAATAATAAAAGATGAAATCAATGAAATATTTTCAGCAGTTCAATTAGCAAAAAAAAGAATCGTGAACACAAACCTTTTGGACAAGACCGAGATCCAGAATATTCTCGTGCAGATAGAGACACTACCATATACGAGTAATAATGAAGTCGAAGCTATCGAGTATGCAGAACCAATAGTGCTACAAAAAGATTCAATTATACTTTATGCTATTTCCTTACCAAAAACGAAACCAATCGATTTCAATCATCTTCTAATTAGATCTTCAGTTAAAGACAATGGACGAATATACTTAGAAACAAACGAGCTTCTGGTAAATCAAGACGAACAATATGGAATCAAGAGAAGAGTTATCACACACAAACCAGCTTCGTCAGCACACGCGCCAAACACCTGCATGCATATCCAGCGGATATTTTTTTTTTACTTTTACTTTTTTTTTTTTTCTTTTACAAAATAATTATAAATTCCAATAGATCACAAAGTTTTTTTAAAAATGCATTTTGTAAAGGAAAAAGTTTAATGCGATTTCATTCTGTAGCCATTTAAGACTAGTGGCGAATGATTGTTACAAAAATAACCTATTTACTAGTGTGGGGTAAAACGCAAAAATTTCATAACATAAGATTAATATAATAATAAAACTAATTAAATAAAATTAAGATCAATAACGAAAGAGCAAACTTTACGAAAAATGTTACAAATTTGATAATACAATAGTTTGTAGTTTTTCTAAACAATACTAACAAGCAGGTTTTTGACTATCTATTTTGAAAAGCCAGTTCTTTAATTTGTTTAGGAATATGTTACATACATTTGTTACTCTTACGTCGTGTGGCAATTTATTAAAATCCTTAGACGGTGTGATGGTAAAAAAAATTAGAGTAGTGAGTCTTTTTGGATGTTGGCACATTAACAAGAGCTTTAGAATTGACTCTTAAATTGTATTCATTAGGCCTTCTGATCGTGGATATGAAACCACTACGGATGTAGAAAATTTTTAGAACTTTATACACATAAATATGTTTAAGTGGTAAGATATGGAGATCTTGAAAGAGAGGCCAGCTGTTGACAAATCTTCCTTTGTTGCAAATTATTCGAATAATATGCTTCTGCGCTATCACAATAGGCTCAATGGTGCTAGAATATGTTCCTCCCCAACTCGATATGCCGTATTGCAGTTTCGAGTGTACGAGTCCATGATATATCATTAGCAATAGATTTCTTGTATGGTTTTGATAAGAACATGTTTCGAGTTACCGACATCATATATTTTTTAAATCTGTTGCAATTAATCTGTCTTCCAATTAAGGGTCTTGTCAATTATAACTCCTAAATATTTAAAGCTATCGACGGATTCAATTTTGAAGCAGGTCGAAGAACAGGGGGAATCTGTTATAAAATTTTTTCTCCTACATATGTGTAAGCACATGCTTAGTTTTTTACATGCAGCAGAGTGAAAGTAAACTTTATAATCAAACAGTTCTATATTTGAAAGACTGCAACCCATAATCTTCGATTTTTCACTTATAAGAAGTTCATGCTTTGCGAACACCTGCCTTAAAATTTGCAAATCCCTTTGTAGTTTTATTACGGATTCAAACAGATTTTTGCTTGTGTATGTAAAAGCCATGTCGTCCGCAAAAGCCGTAATATTACTACAAAAATTTTGTTCGAATATTGAAATTACATAAATAAGAAATAAAAATGGCCCCATGACTGAATCTTGTGGTACACCAGTGACCATTTTCATTTCCTCACTGTAAAAATTGTCCAATTTGACTCTTTGAGACCTTTCACTTAGGTATGAAGTAAGCCAGTCGTAGATTGCACCCCTAAATCCAGCTTTATAGAGTTTGTTTAGCAAGTCTATAAATAACGCTAAAGTTTTTTGATTGCTATTTAAACCTCAATATACTTCACCACTTAATTTTAAGATTGCATCTTCGGTTGACATACCTTCCCGAAATCCGAACTGTTTTTCACTTAAAAACCCAGTTTTTTTTAAGAATGACCCAAAGCGGGATTTCATTAACTTTTCAAACAATTTAGAAAAGGTTGGAAGAAGGGAAATTGGTCTATATTGGCTCGCTTTTTTTCGGTTTCCTTGTTTAAACAAAGGAATGACTTCTGCATTTTTCAGTGATTTGGGAAAAATACCAAAATTCGCGCTCAAATTAAATATGTAAGATATAAGATATAATCTGTGATATAAAACGCAATGCGTTTTAAAATATAATTTGTAATACCATCAGAGGTAAGGCGTTGGAAATGCCAATTTTTGTAGTACTCTCATCTTCTATTTCAAGTATCGTTTCCCTTTTTTTGTCCTTCTGAAGAATATGGTTAACTACCCTCCACTCCTCTTTTACATTACCACTGCAATTTTCAAACTTTCTAGAATAAAATTTATCGTAACATGATTTTACCTCTATTTTAACGTCTTGAGTGAATTTAATAAATTTTTGCTTTAAGATCTGATTCCCAGGGTTATTTTTAAATTTTTTCCATATTGAGTTTTTTTTGGCAATCTTTTTTCGTAGATTCTCTGTAATCCAGGGCTTAAGTCGTTTCAACTTGGAATTATTAAGTGTCCTGGATCGAAATACGTATCGAAACGCAATTTTAAAATATTCAAGAAAACATCATAAGCCAACGAAGGGTTGGTTTGTTAATAGACCTCTTCCCAAAACTCGAATTTTAAGTAATTATTTAATTTTTGAAAATCAATTGTTTTTTTCTCCGGGAATGGTATGTATCGATCTATATAATTTTTTTCTTGGATGGAATGCTTTACTTGTACTTTAATTAAGCAATGATCTGTAATTCTTCGATCCATAACTTCACTGTATATTTCATTTACAAAGTTCTTACGAAATCTTACAAAGACGTGGTTTATGCATGTCTGAGTTTCATTTGTTATTCGAGTAGGTTCTTTTACAACTGAATCGAGCCCAAATGAAGACATAAGAAACATATAATTGTTGCGGTCTTTGTTAGCTTCCAAGATATCTATATTAATGTCACCTAAAACCAATAAATACTTTGAGTTAATACCTATAAGAAGATCACCAACTTCATTTATAAATACGCTTTTGCTTAAATTGTTCTCGTGCAAGCGATAAACACTGAGAATAGTAAAATTTTCGCTTCCTATTTTAAAATTGATTTGCATCATGTCAGCACTACTCTTACTTATGCGCTTTACTTCACATTTTGCTACTAACGAATCTTTAACAAACACGAAAACACCACCTGCTCTATATGTATTATTGCAATTGGCAACAGGTTCGTAACCTGGAATATTGTAAATAGATAGCTCATTGTCAAATATCCATATCTCTGACAAAATAATAAACTCCGCTTCAAAATCTAAAGCATTTAAAAGTGTTACGAAGTAATTAAAATTTGGTCTCATGCTTCGAATGTTCTGGTGAATTATGAATAAATTATTTGGCTTAAGGCCTTGACTTACAGAGAGAGAGAGAAAAAGTTGGAGAAAATTAGAGACCATTTAGGTCTTCTATGCACCTCACTCGAATCGCATTTTCTCCTTCTTGCTTGCGCAGAAAAATTGCGTTGCTCCACATATATTGGAAAATTTTTTCGACCTTTGTTTTTTTCGCTGCATTGAAAAGCTGTCGTGTGTCCTGTCATACTGTCGTTGAGATAGATGTTGGCACCGTCGTGACGATTGCCCAGTATTTTCGTGTTCAGTTTAATTTTGTTCTTTGATTTAGTTTTTATTATTACGTCTTTTGTATTTTGACGAGTAAATTTTATAACCAAAACATTTGTTTTACTTTTTTTGTTTACACTGTTTTTATTGTTTATTTTTATCGTGAAACAAGAGTCTATGTCAGCCTCAATGATTGGCACACCTACACCATCGCGAATTATTTGCAAGGCTGCGTTTACTGCACTTTGGTTATCAATATTGCACATTGACAATTTCTAAGGTGTTAGAGAGATTGGCTTGTTCTAACTTTTTCTTGCAGTAAATTCACTTTTAATTTTAGTTCGGCATTTTTACCTTGTAAATCGTTTACGCGCATTGTAAAGTCTTGGTGCATATGGATCAGATATCTCTCTGTAATATTTTTGTATTTTAAGTATTAATGTATTTATGTACGAGTAATTATCAAAAATTATATTTTCCCACAGTAAAATGTTATAAATAGTACTCTAGATAAAATTGTATTCAGATTTAAGTAGAGTGAATAAAGTGAGACATCTGTTCAAAAATAACTTTTTTTATTTAATTTAAAATTAAAAGTTAATAACTTAACACTGTGGAGCTCTATTATAAAATAAAAAAATTGCTGAGGGATTCGACGATGGAGTTCTTCTTCTACATCCCGAAAGGGGACAAGCTGCAAACAATGCTGCTGAGGGGACTAGAACCGTTGAATGACCCGGAAGAGCTCATTACACTGCTGAAAGAGAAGAAGTGCGAAGAGTTCCAATTCGTGGGGTTGACCCCCACTTTTCACCACTAGGAAAAATTAAAGTGGAGCGAAAACATTTTACAATGTGTTCGCTGCCAAAGGTTCGGGCACGCCGCGTCGAATTGCGAAATGCAGCCTCGACGCGAGAAGTGCAGAAAGAACCACAAGTTCGAGGAATGCGCTCTGGGTAAGGACAGAGCGTCTGAAAGAAGCCAACTCTCTTGTGCTTAACCCCGACCATTATCGCGGTTGTCGCAAATTCCAATACATCAAAAGAATAAATCTGATCCGGCAGCAGAAAGTGGAAGTTAAACGTCCACCCGTGCATTTACAAACTCCAACCGTTACCCCCCATGTTACCTACGCCCAAATGGCGGCAGACAGGGGAAATACGGTACAGCCAGCGAAGGTTGTTTCTCAGGCCCTAGCGCCCAGAGCACCGGAACCAGTACCTACCATGCTAGCTATTTTGCTCTCTATCCAGGGGCAGATGACTCAGTTCCAACGTCATTTAACTGAACAGACCGCGAGGGTGGATCAAGTATACGCGCAGCTGCCTGGCCTAACGCACCTTTTGCCGTAATGGGTACGTACGTGGCGGAGCAAACCCTGCAGGTCCTTCCTGTGAATGTGAATTCACTGATTAGGTTCAAACGACGAGCCGCACTCTTTAAGTTGTTAAGTTGCTTAAAGACCAAGACCCAGATGTGCTTTTGGTGAGCGAAACTAAGCTTACCAAAAGACACAAAATAAGGCACAGAAGATACAAAATAGTAAGGAGAAACCGGCCCAACTCCATTAAGGGAGGGGCATTGCGATTTTCGTATGAAAAGGTATACGTTTTAAAAGAGTACACAGTCGTGTAGTACGTAGATTTCAGATGCTGGAAGCATGCATCGTGTGTATCCCTTTCCGTAGTGGAAAGTGGTTGTACATGGTGTCTGTCTAGATTAGATTAGATTAGATTAGATTTATTAGATAACATGGTATGTGCATTAAGACATGGGTCTCTTATAGTACTTAGGCTTGATAGTTAAAATAGAAACTTAGTTTCATTACATTAGATGTTTAAATTAATAAGATTTTAATATTTCAAAAATAAAAGCAATTCATAAGATGACTAAAATAAGCAAGGTTAACTTTTTGAAAATATAATTTGTATAAACAATTAAACAAAAAAAGAAAAAAAAACAGAATAGAAAAGAAAGGAAAGTAACGAAGATGAAAAGTAAGAAGTAAGAGAAAGAGGAGTTAAATATACATTAATCTTTATTGTTGCTGAATAGAAAAATGCCTAGATATTGAAGTTTTAAAGCTTGCGGTATTGTTAATACTCTTGATATTCAAGGGCAGAGAGTTCCATAACCTCACGGCGTGAACGAAAAAGAACCTTGATGAGTTGAGATATTTAAATTTTGGTAAGTTTATATTAAGTGTTCTGCGAGAAGAAGAAAACTCAAGCTTTCAAAACAGATAATTTGGCGTCTTTGTAATTATAAGTTTGTGTAAGAATATACAATTTCTTGCATACATGTATTGTACTAAAGTACAACCCAATAAACCTTTCACATATACTGATATCCGATCGTATCTGCATAGTCCATGAATGTATCTAACTGCATCATTGAAGGCTACCTGTAACTTATTACGTGATAACGAATCCATGCTACTAAAAACAACATCGGCATATGTTATTATGGGAAGTATAAGGGCTTGGACTAGCTTCCGTCGAGTTTCAAGGGGTGTGAAGTTTGCAGCCAACCAGTCTACGCAAACAACCATAAATGCGACCAATGACGTAGTTTATGTGGTTGCTGCAGGACAGATTGTGGTTTATTATGAACCCTAGGCTAGTAGCCGACTCCACTATTGCCAATTTCGATTCCGATATGCATATATTTGGCACCAGACTCAGTTCAAAATTGCTTTTTGATATGGGTAGAACCTGACACTTAGAAGGATTTAGCAGCAGCCCGTTTTTGTCTGCCCAGTCATTAATCGCCGACAAATCCCTGTTTAAACATAAAACTAGTTCGTCAAGCCGATTCATAGGCATAGACATGTACAATTGAACGTCATCCGCGTACATATGCATACGAGTGTGCACACATACCAATGGCAAATCGTTGACAAACATGGAAAATAAAATCGGTCCAAGGATGGAACCTTGAGGAACACCTTGTAATAAGGGCAAAACAGAGGAAATCCTTCCACCAGCAACGACCCTTTGAAATCGGTTCGACAAATAGCTTTGCAAAAGTTTAACAGCTCTTTCGCCAAACCCGAACAAGTGCTTAAGCTTCCATAAAAGAATTTTATGATTCACTTTGTCAAAAGCTTTCGAGAAATCGAGAAAGCAAAGTAATGTCACGAGCCCTTTATCATAGTCTTGCCTTACATCATCCAAAATCTTCACCATTGCCGACTGACAACTATGCCCTTCTCGAAAGCCTGACTGAGAAGAAGTCAATAGAGAGTTGAACGATAAGTGGCATTTCATCTGGCGGGATAAGACTCTCTCAAATACTTTTGATAGGCATGGGAGAATGCTTATTGGCCTAAAATCGTTAACAGAACTTGCGTTCGATTTTTTTGCAATCGGAATAACCCGTGCATGTTTCCAAGCTTGGGGAAAGGTAGATGTCATAATACACGAATTAATTATATGGGTTATGTGGCTTACAATACTGGGTAAAATTATTTTTAGAAATTTGACTGGTATACCATCTTCACTGATTGCATTTGACTTAATGGAGGCTATGATTGAAATTACATCAGTCTCAGTTGTTACCACAAAATCGGCTTGCCTTTGCACTGATATGAAGGTATTCGGATGAAAATCAAACATACCACCAGCCATTGCATTGTCAACAAAATGTGCATTTAGCTCATTTGGATTTAACGAACAGTTATCATTCCCTCCATTACTAACACCAATTTGCCGAAGGTTCCTCCACAGTTCCTTTGGGGGCAAAGACATATTAAGTTTAGAGGAATAGTAATTTCGTTTCGAATCACGCACAATGCTAGTGGCTCTATTACGAGCGTTTTTATAAGCGACCCAATTAAAAGAAGAACGATGTCTCTTCCATTTGCTGTAAAGCTTATTCCTGATTTTCAGCGCATTTAAAATTTCCGCAGTAAACCAAGGGAAAGTCTTATCGCGAACAAAAACAGTCTTAACAGGCACGAAATCTTCATAGAGTTGGGCAACACATAACTGAAAACGATTAATTTGTTCATTTGGATCTGGACTCTGTCTACAAAGAAACCAGGGAGTCGTTGTTTGTGCTGCAACTTGCAGAGCATTGATGTTAATAGATTTAAAATCTTTAAATTCAAAGGTCGTAGACTTATTGACATGAGAAAAATTTATATCGTACGTGCAAAGTAACATATCATGGTCAGAAACACCACCCAGACAAATTTGGTCAAATAGAAGAACTGCTGATTGATCTGAAACAAGACCAACATCAAGAAGACTCGGTGGTGCATCTGTACGAAAACAAGTTGGATAGGAAGTATTTACAACATAAAGACCACACGAAGAAGCATGATCCTCCAATTGGCGCGACCGAGAATCATTGTTTAATAAGTTGGCATTAAAATCTCCTACTACAATAATATTTACATATCTGGGTGAAAACTCCGACAGAGCGGAAAAAAATGGTTCACATGAAAATCTCCGGTTAGGGTTATAACAACAAGAAACCAAACATTTAACACTTCCATCATGAACCTCAGCAATAATGTATTCAACATCAGTGTCGACAGATTTTACTAATACATCGCATTTTAAAGAAGACTTGCAATAAATTGCCACTCCTCCACCCGTTGTAGAGGTTATTCTGTCGTTGCGATATAATTCGTAACCCTCAATATCATACACAAGATTTTCAAACTTGGGTTTAAACCAAGTTTCGTTAACACAGATCACATCTATGCTTGAATTTGTAAACAAATAGCGAAAGTAGTCTCGCTTACACTGGTTAAGACTTCGAGCATTTATATGACATACATTGAAACCATTCTTGTATCTCGACAGAACATTTAACAGACACAAAGTTGATCTAGCATTCACACCGCGGTTATGATTAAAAATACTGTTGTTGTTAACCATTCTCAATTAACCTACCGCAAACAGCACCACAATCAATTAAACGCATTACCAAATCATCATCCAGCAAACAAAAAGAAAATATATAGTAGATAGTAAGCATTAGAAGAAGGAAGGGTAGAGAAATAGAAGAGAACATTTATAAATATTGAATAATAAAGTATGTAATAATAATAATAATAAAGATTAATTCAGTCTTAAAATTTAAGAATTTAAATGAAAATAATACTTATGCATTTAAACAAAAAGCAGAAATAAATGAAAACAAAATTCAGTCGATGTCGATGTAGACTTCTTTTTCATGTTGTGTGTCGGCAGCAGCGGCGCGGAGATCGTTGGAGCTTACAATGGGAAAGCTCTTCCCGTTTGGAGTTTTTCTTACGAACAAAGAGCCAAATTTCGTGAACACAGCAAACAGTTGTCGTTTTCTCTTCATCTGAGTAGCGGTACGTAAAAGCAGGCGAACTCTCTGAGTAAGGCATTTGTGTGGCGACTCCATACCGACGTCAGTAAGGTTCAACTCTCTGTGTTGGCTTTTACGATAGAGAGTAGCTGACTTCAGCACAAAGTTTCGCTCTTGCGGGCTACCAAACTTGAGTACGATCGGTGATGGCGATGACGAATCGTTAAATTTTTTCACACGGAATGCATTTTTAAGTGAGTCTATGCACCTAAGGCTAGTCATCTCAGAGCTCGAGACACTTTTTCGATTCCTGAGGCTGGAATTGGAAGACAATTATTTTATTATAGGCGGATATTTCAACGCCAAACATAGTGATTGGGAAAATACTACACCAAATACTAGTATTTGGATGTCCCGTGTGGTTCAACGTGAGAGTAAGTTTATTAGAAAAGATTCGGGTGTTTGAGAGGGCTTATCTTAGGACTTGTCTTCGCTTATACAGAACAGGAGAGTCTGAGTACATAAAATTCTATCCTAATGAGGTCTTGTACAATAGGGCGAACCTAATAAGAGTGAAAAATTTTTGTTATTATTGCAAGAGCAATGACCTCGTCGAACAACCTGATCTCCGGGGCTTACTACCCTAATTACGTGTATCAAGAAGAGTAGCAATTGTCAACCTGTGCGGACGTGTGTTTCTTTTTCCCCGTATACCGAGTTCAGTTATTTTTTTTTCCACTTTTTTTTAAAGCCCCGTAAACTGCCGACTCAGTATATCTCCCGTCGTTGTTCGTCGACCTAGTTTTGTCTGCCGATTCCTCAAATTCAACTGTGCCAGTTTTGACCCCAAAAACAAAACAAAAACAGTAGCGAAGTAATCAAATATCACTTCAATGGAATAAAGGCTTTCCTCAAACAAATTTTGCCAACATCCTTAAAAACAACGAACTCACACACATAAACGACTCTATCAACCTTCTCCGTACTGATCTCGGCTTGCTTTTTCAATCCTCCTACAAAGCAACACATCAACCCCACATCCATCAGATTCAACGGTCGATGACCTGATCCTAAAAATGATTGACATCAGCGAGGAACTCATAGCAACTCGGTTAACCGTTGCCGAAATCGGTAAAAAAGTAAGATTGGCTTCCCACAAAATCGATGAAATACCCGATCAAATTCAGTTCCAGGCTAGTTCCACGTACAATGTCTCAATTCATAATGAATTAGTAGACACGGAGTCTCACTTGCCATCATTTTCAAATACTCCTCCCGCCGCCCTAACAACGGAAACCCAAACCGTTTTGCCTTTACCAACTAGAATCCCGCCCGTCGCCACTCCACGCAAAATGCTCAAACAATTCGGAACTTCATGGACCCCCTTAGAATGGAAAAACAGACTCGAAAAGCTGAAACAGGGAAACCATACGGCATTCTTCGTTGAATGGGCTCCTCAACACGCTGATGTTTCTTGGGTGCGGAATTTCTATCACCGAAATTATGCTATCACCATTAGCGAGTGCCAGATGATTTCTCTTGCTGACTTCAAAAGTTCCTGCAGCTTCAAAGTCAACATCCCAACCAAATATTCGTGGTTGTTCCCTACTTCTTCTGGTAAGACAACTAAACCTGGAAAGATAAGTATCACCAAATGAACTGAGGAACGAGAAAACGCACATCTCGAGAGTAATAAAAGTTTCAAAAATAAACGTAGTTTTAACGATAAACTTAAAAAAAATACCCTTCTCCAACCCCCTTCCAAATAAAAAACATGCTACCAAAAAATGAAGCTCTAATCACGATCCTAACTGGAGCTTCAAAACAAACTTATTCCCCAATTTTAGTCCTCATTCCTCACTTATCCGATACAAAGCCCTAACACACCAATCTTCTAATCCCCTAATTCCCCCCGTTCTACTGAAGCCCCCGCGCCAACGCGTCTCTTTCAACTTAACCCCAACCACCCATATTATCCCTTCTAAACCTTCTACGCCACGAAACCCAGCTAGCAACTCATTTCCTAACTTCAACCTCAAAACTGGAGCTAAGTACCCTCATTTTATTAACTCCCATACCCTAAACCCCACATCTCATCACTCGTCCAACTCCATATCCAACCATTTATCTCCATCTCCCTCTTCCACTGATCCTATTCTTGATCCCCCCCCCCACACCACTGTTAAACTGACACAGCAAACCAATGGCACTACAGAAAGTCGATATGCACTCTCTAGACTTAGAGAAAGAAAGATATATGAAAACATTCGTCTCTTTCTTGCCTATCTTTCTTGCCTGGTCTGCTATGAATTGAAAACCAAGACCATGGTTTCCATCCAGCAGGAAGGTCTCCCTACCGACCCTATCAGTCTCAGGAACCTTTATGTCAGGTACCACGACATTTTTAACATGTCCCCTCTGAAAGTAGCAGACGACCTTGCTGCATTCGGCAACTACGTCCACTCTAAACGAGTCTCACACCTACAGCGAAGTCGAGCCGACTACGACAAATTTTTTCGTCCATAACGTGCCTCCCTTGCCAGCCCTTAAACATACTGCCACACACCTCCACCCAACAATATCCCTCTTACATTTTACTACCAGAATGTAAGAGGTCTTCGCTCTAAAACCAATGCTGTCTTACGTCAATCGCATGCTCTTCCCTTTGATATTTACGCCTTGACCGAAACCAATGTAATTCCCGACATAAAGAACCAGGAAGTGAACCCCCTACTTTTAATGTTTTTCGCGAAGACGATCCTACCCGAACAAATAAAGATTCCCCTGTCGAGGCGTCCTACTGGCGATCGACAACAGCCTTACCTCTTCTCCCATTACAATTTCTTCACCCTCTAAAGCCGACTGCGTCGCAATAAAAATATCACTCCCTCTCAAGTCCCTTTACGTTATATGTTGCTACATCCTACCAGCTCAACCTATAGAATCTTACCAATTTCTTATTGATGCGATCGATCATTCAATTGACCTGTCATACTCTATTGATGATATCCTTATTTTCGGCGACTTTAATCTTCCTCAGCTACAGTGGATTCCAGCAGATGATTAATCGTTTCTCATCGCTTCAAATGTCAACTCAGCTAAGGAATGTCTCTTCTTAGATCTCTTAACAGACTCAAGTCTATGCCAAGTCAGTGGTATATCCAATTATATGAGCAGGCAATTAGACCTTATTTTCACAAAAGATCCAATTAACTCCTCAGTCTCACTTTGTCTCCTATCTCTCTCAACAATCGATAACTACCACCCCACCCTTCTACATTCATTTTTTCATAACTCTTTATTCCAGTCCACTCCCCCCACAACTCTCTCATCCCACGACTTCCATAAAGCAAACTTTCACAAAATCAGTGAATATCTCAGCAGATCCCTCTTTAACTTTCACAACCTAAGTATATGTTAAATGATACGATCCATTTTTTATAAAGAAGTATTTAATTCTTTTTCCCTTTACGTTCCGTTTTCCCGCCTTAAAACATAATCTACTAGTCCTCCCTGGTATAATCGCAAGCTTCGTTCCTTACGAAATAAGAGAAATAAGTTATGGGCTGTTTTCCTGCGTACCAGATCCTTTTCCGACTATTCCAACTATCTTGGTGCAACCGATTTTAGCAAAGCCTTCGATAAAATCTCTCATCGATTAATCATCTTTAAATTGTCTGCCCTCGGGTTTGCACCCCTACTATGGAAATGGATATCCTCTTACAAAAATGTCTTTACAGTGTTCGTTCGTGGGATGTCCTATCCCACTCGGCTCCATTTTTGGCCAACTCTGGAGTTCCACAAGGCAGCAATCTCGGTCCCCTTCTTTTTATATTAACCATAAATTATCTCGATATGATCATCAAACACTCCTCTGTCTCCCTTTACGCCGACGATACCAAATTTTTCAAAACCATTTCCTCTCCCCATGACTCACTCCTCCTTCAACAAGATCTTGATAGTTTTTCGATCTGGTGCCTCTAAAATTCTTTGGAACTTAATATCGCCAAATGCCTATCCACCTTCTCACATAAACGGAACCAATCTCCTCCTTGACACCATCTTATCCATAACCAACCTATCTCCTCTGTACAATCTCTTCGCGACCTCGGCATTTTGTGTGATAGGGAGCCCAACTTCCGTTTACATATGGATGAGATAATCCTCAAAGCCAACCCTGCACTAGGTGTTGGAAATTAAATTCAACCAATGAAGGTTGAATTAACCTAAATTATATATATGTATATGTAAACGTAGGATAAACTATAATTGTAAACTTTCATGCAATAAATATCAATAATATTGAAATGTCAATTAATATATAAAAGGAAAACCTTAGGAGCAATAAAAGACAATTTATAACGTTTATAACACCAACCCAAAACGGTCGTTTTTATTCAGTTAAAACAGTGAGATTTCAGAATTTCTTTTTTTCGCTTAAAAGATTTAGCTTCCAACACTAAACATTTTGGTCCAATCGAGCCTTTTTTAACATAGCAACAAAACTAAAGTGACATTTGCACTTTTCAAAAAAAAAAAAATAGGCATTTAGTATAAACATTAATAAACATTAAACAAACTTATTTGGTGGGTGTGTGGAAAATATAAATTAGAAATAAAATACAAGTCAAAAAAAAAAATATAAATTAGAAATAAAATACAAGTCAAAAAAAAAAAAAAAAATCATTAAACAACGTCATCACAAGCAGAAGATTCCAGCAAACCAAACATTACTCCAGCAATATCTACCAGCATTCGGTTCTGAAGAGTCTTTTAAGCGGCTACCAACGGTGAAGTCAACCAACACGCAAGGAGGAACTTGAAGGACAGTTAAGCCAACTCTCAAGTAAGTCCGTTCCATTATTCTGTTAAATCCTGAAACAGTTGAATTTTATTATATGTAAAATTAATAAGACAAATATACTATTGCGTACCTATCTGAACATTCCGTAAATTCAGTTGTCTGCTAAAATAAATCCTGAAACAGTTGAATTTTATTATATGTAAAATTAATAAGACAAATATACTATTGCGTACCTATCTGAACATTCCGTAAATTCAGTTGTCTGCTAAAATAAGGGTAGAAAGATGTCGTACGGTAAACTTCAAATAAATGTTCTTGAACGTATGACAAAAGATTACGACAATTTTAAAAAAGCCGATAGCGCACGCTTGAAAAAAGTAAATTATTTGCAAACGCGTATAAAAATTTTGGAAGAACAGTTGATTCAGGCAAAAAAGTACCATGAAATCATACTGGGCAGCAGCACTGCCATTGAAACTGGTGAAAAAATTGAAGTATTATCAGAAGCTTTCAATAAAATAGAAGATATATACTCGGAATACAAAATCGATCTTTTAGATGCTTTAGATAGGATTCCGCCTGCAACACAGTCAAGTACAGGTAGTTCTGCTGAAATAAAGGAGTTAGATAATTTTAGAATGAATGAACAAAATGAGCTGCGATTACCTGTGATAAATATCCCCACATTTTCTGGTAACTATGAAACATGGAGGGCGTTCCATGATATGTTCATTGCCTTGATTCACAATAATTCTTCTCTGTCTGATGTGCAAAGGCTTCACTATTTGAAATCGTCTGTTAGTGGTGAAGCTGAAAGACTGCTGCAGCATCTAGCCATTGATAAGAACAATTATCAGCCAGCGTGGGAAATACTTACTGGTCGCTATGATCACAAAAGAGTTCTTGTTAATACGCAATTAAAGCTGTTATTTGGACAAAAAAGTATTACCTATGATACGTCCATTAATATTAAACGTATTCTCGACACTTCTCAAGAAATTATCCACGCGTTGAAGAATTTAGAATTGCCGGTGGAGAGCTGGGACGTAATTTTAATTTACGTGATCCTGCAAAAGTTAAGCAGCACCACTCAACAGTTGTGAGAGGTTCTAAGAAGGAGCTTCCTACATTAAAAGAGTTTGTAGAGTTCTTGGAATGTAGATTTCGTTCTCTGGAGGCCGTAGAACAACAGGTTGATGGTAGTAACGTTGCACAAAAGAAGTCAGGGAGTAATCGTACTTTTCACATACAACAAGAAACGAAAAAGCAGGTTGTTTGTAGGGTCTGTATGAAGAGTCAACATGCAATTAAGGAGTGCAAGAAGTTTTTGCGTATGGATGTACCCCAGAGAAAACAGGCAGTACGTACTGGTAAGGTTTGCGAAAACTGCTTAGCATATAGCCATTACAAACAAAGGTGCCCCAGTGCGAAATGCTGTCACTTTTGTAATCAGCGACACCATACTCTGCTACATGATAATACAAATAGCTACAGGCAATCAATGCAACAGGTTCCATCATCTTCTCAAGCCTCTCAACCATCAGCAGTCTCTACCTTTAGTAACATAACATCCAAAGGAACATCAATAAATGCTTACGCGCCAGAGTTTCAACCCAGCCAAAGTCTCCAGGGGGCGAGGAATCCTAATGTGAGTAACTTTCACATCAATGCAGACACTCAAGTGTTATTGGCCACGGCGTTAGTCAATATGAGAACTTCAGCTGGGGCCTTTATGGTCATGAGGGCTTTGATCGATCAGGGTTCTGAAGCTTCTTTCATCACTGAGGCGGCGGTTCAACGGTTAAACCTCAAAGCAAGAAGAACATCCATCAAGGTAAATGGGCTGGGGATGGTCAGCAGCGGAACAACGCACAGGTTCGTGGATGTCGACTATAAGTCCCTTACATCGAGCTTTGCTGGCACGATGCGATGCACATTGGTTTTCAAATCCCTGACTGGGCTTCTTCCCTGACAAATTACCTATAATAAATGGACACATTTAAAAGGTATACAACTGGCTGATCCGACATTTCACTCACCCGCAAAAATTGATATCCTACTAGGAAGTGATGTGTATAGTGATATCGTCCTCGGAGAAGTCATTAGGAACATAGAAGGTGCTGGTCCCATTGCACAAAATACAGAATTAGGATGGATTCTGCTAGGAAAGTTATCCAGCACACCAGAGCTTCGTAGTTTTTCTTGCCAGCTGGATCTCGACACAACACTTAAAAAATTCTGGGAAATCGAGGAAGAACCTTTCCGAAAGTATGAAACGGAATTTGAAAAAGAATGTGAAGCCCACTTCATCGAAACTACAAGGCGCCTACAAGACGGTCGTTTTGAAGTTTGCCTGCCGTTCAAAGGTGGTAAACGTCCCACCATGGGCCCAACTAGACAAGGCGCCATCAAACGTTTTCTGCAGCTAGAAAAGAAATTGCAGTGCAACCCAACACAACACAAACATTATATTAAGTGTATTTCAGAATACCTGGAGCTCGGCCATATGACCTTGATGGAAGAAAATTGCGAGGTACTTAAAACGCCGTTCCACTATTTTATTCCACATCATGCGGTCATTAAAGAAGAGAGTACAACAACGAGATTGCGAGTTGTGTTTGACGCAACTTTCAAATCGCTTGGAGGATCGTCTCTAAATGACCACTTACTAATAGGATCCAAACAACAGCAAAACGTGATGGACATCATCCTGAGATGGCGGTTATATCGGTACGCATTTACAGGAGACGTAGAGAAAATGTATCGCCAGATTAAAGTCAACGACACAGATACTAACTATCAAATGATAGTATGGAGAGCAGATCCAAGAGAGCCACTACAAATGTATCGCCTGGGAACGGTGACATTTGGAACAGCTTCGGCCCCATATCTTGCAATTCGTGTACTACGCAAACTGGCTGAAGATGAGGCATCTAGGTTTCCTTTGGCACTGCCAATCATAAAAGAAGAGACTTATGTGGATGATGTCATTAGCGGAGCAGACAGCATAAAAGAGGCACGACACAAATTGACAGCGATAAAGACACTATTAGGAACAGCAGGCTTTAAGCTTCGAAAACATGTCAGCAACTCAGCAAAGGTACTTCAATACGTTCCAGTAGACGAGCACGGCGTACAATTTTCAGTCCCGACTGATGAAATCAACGTCAAGACTCTGGGAGTGAGGTGGTTTCCTGTCCCAGATGCATTTTGTTTTCATGTGGGCCCAATGAATGACAATGAACCGACCAAGAGAGCTATTCTTTCCTCCATAGCAAGACTGTATGATCCCATGGGTTGGATTTCGCCCTGCATAATTACGGCGAAGATAATGATGCAAAAGCTTTGGTGGAAAGGGTTAGAATGGGATGCACCTCTCCCACTAGACATTAAGCGGGAATGGTTTCTTTTTCGGGAACAATTGCCACACATCGAGAAAATTGTTATGCCTCGCTGGGTCAACATAACCAGGAGTACCACAAAATTGGAAATTCATGGCTTCAGCGATGCCTCTGAAAAGGCGTATGCAGCGGCAGTATATTTGCGGGCGTTAGGAGAAGACAACAAAACACATATGCATTTGCTTTTGTCAAAGACCAAAGTTGCTCCACTGAAGTCGATAACACTGCCAAGGCTAGAACTATGTGGAGCGGTTCTGATGGCGACGTTGTTGGCGGAAGTAATCCGGGCGTTAAAATTAGAAGCTGCAACCGTGTGGGCATGGACCGACTCGGTAATAACGCTTTGTTGGATAAGAGCGCCTCCTTCGAAGTGGAAGACATTCATTGCGAACAGGGTCTCACAGATACAGAGCCTGACAAGCTGTTCTATGTGGAAACATATCCCCTCGGAACTAAATCCTGCAGACCTAGCATCAAGAGGAGTTCAAGCTTCAAATTTAGGTCAACAACACGCTTTGGTGGCATGGCCCGGAGTTTCTGAGACAAAACTGGGATACTCCGTTTCCAGAACAACCTATCGTATTGGAGACCCAACAAGAGGCTATAGCAGTGTCAACTCATCATCACGTTGTAGAAGAAGGAGTGATCGATGCCCTACTTCGTAAGCATTCAAACTTACAAAAAATAGTCCGCATAGTGGCTTATTGCGTGCGATTTGCGTTGGTGCTCAAAAGAAGGAAATCCAAAGATGATACGTGGAGGGTAACGTTGACAGCACAAGATCTTGAGTCAGCGTTCATTCGTATCGTTAAGGCAGCACAACAAGGACGCACATGAGAAGACACTCCACGGAGGGAATCAGAAGGTCATGGCGTACATACGACAACGGTTCTGGATCTTCAATCTTAAAAGCGCTGTTAAGCATCACATACATAAATGCTGTATATGCTACAGATTCAGAGCAAAACCAATGATGCAGCTGATGGGCAATCTCCTGTACAGCGACTGCGGTAGAAATTTTGTAGGAGCGGACATAGAACTGCGAAAATTATTCAAGGAGGCGCAGTTGAACTGGCGAGAGGTCGCAAACAATCTAGCAAGCGAAGGCACAACTTGGAAATTTATTCCACCGGCTTCTCCACATTTTGGAGGTCTTTGGGAAGCTGGGGTGAAATCCGTAAAATTCCATCTAAAACGCATAGCTGGTAACCAATTGATGACGTTTGAGGAGCTCATCACCCTTCTCACGCAAATTAAAGCGTGCCTGAACTCCAGACCATTGTGCCCTCAATCAGACGATGTCAATGATCTTCAGCCACTGACACCAGGCCATTTTTTTATAGGGTCACCTCTCGTCGCACCACCACAACCCTACTACGATATGAAAAAAATTTCGCATCTGGAAAGATGGAAGCGCGTTCAAACGTTGATGCAGTCATTTTGGAAACAATGGAGTACTGAATACTCATCGCGCCTGCAGCAACGCCCAAAGTGGACCAGGACCACCAATGAAGAGCTAAAAATAGGTGACTTAGTGTTGATTAAGGACGAACGACTTCCCCCCTTGAAATGGATGTTGGCAAGGATACGGGCTCTTCACCACGGTGCTGATGGCATTGCACGTGTAGCCACCATTAAAACCAGTTCAGCAGAAATGAAACGCCCAATTACAAAATTATGACCTTTGCCAACGAATGCTTCAGGAATCGACAACACCGTCATATAAAAACCCAACACACCCGCCGCACTCGTTATAACAATACTAATAAGCGCGGGAACAAACAACACGAAGTCAAATTAAACTTTAAATAATACAACATGTAATCTATACGTACAAGCATTATAGATCCCAACACAACATATAAACCAAACTTTACAGATCCTAACACTGTGACACGATTGTGTAGCTAAATGGCCCCTCCCCGACCGTACTCAGACCACAACGGTGTTGCAGGAGCTCGGGGAGGCAATCGTTTTTTGGCTTCGAATTCAAAGAAAAGGAACACACCCTAACATAGAAATAATAAAATCACAAGGATCCACACAGTAATTCAAACAGTCCTTAAAAGCTAAATAAAATTAAACTAAACATAAAAATAAAAACAAAATCAACATCGCACTTACGAAAATCCTGCCCTCTCAGCCAATGTGAGCCGTTTTGCTCATTCATTGGATCCGTTTTGACCCATGAAGAAAACCAGAGGAGAAACAACTATCCAAAAGCATGACTTCTAATTCTTTTCTTCTCATTAATTTTTGTATCTAAAAAAGAAAAACAACCTTATCATTAATATCGCAAAAGTAATACCTATAAGATCAATTAATAAATTAATTACGCAATGAGAAACATTGCACAACTCAATCGTTAAAGAAGAAATTCATTAGATTCCGATCAAAATTATAATTATAACAAAATCTCACTCATAATGCATCTCAATAGACAAACATTTCACTCAAACCAATAATTATTAATTTCCAAACATAAAATACAGTCAACTTAATATCTAAATTCGCTATCGAACTTTATACATTCTACTCGAAGCAACTTCCATCCATTTTCAAACATATAATCCACACACTCACACACATACACAATAGCCATCGTTTCTCTCACGCAACTCATATATCCTCATGTATTCAAAAATACTAAATTACACTTTTCATCCATCCATGCAATATATTTCACCAACACCTCATGGATTCACACATAATTAATTACATATCAAAATAATAATCACACTCCACTCACTTTAAAATCAAGGCAAAACGCGTACAATAACAAACATTTCAAGCCTAGCATGCACCGGTAAAGTGCGTAAAATTCCTCCACACTGCCTCCAGAGCATATCCCTCTTTCTTAAAAATATAATACTCAACACCACACAACACTCCAAATATATCTTAAAACAATAGATCTTTTATTATAAATAAAATAAAACTCACCTGGAATTATTTCGTACAAAAAAAAAAATAATAATAAAAAAATCGAGTTGAAACCACGCACTTCACTACACTACACTGTCCAGTCGTCATTTTATTTACTCAATTGATTCGCTTCGATCTTCATCAAAAATGTAAACAAAGGACAAGAAAGAAAACAGCGATGGAAACGACACTATAATAACGTTAATCAAGTTATCCAACATTGATCTTCGGCATTGTTAACGAATCCATGTATAGGGTTGCTCTTCTTACTTATATGTGTTCATACATTTGTTACACTTGTGATGTCTAGTTGAATTGCAATTAATAATTCATTTTCTCTTTGCATGTGCATTCGTATCAAAAGGTAGTAGATTCCGAGCCACAGGGTGTTCCAGTACCGAAAAAGAATGCACTTGAAATTTTGCGAACAAGTTCACGGCCGGGGAGAATGTTGGAAATTAAATTCAACCAATTAAGGTTGAATCAACCTAAATTATATATATATATATGTAAACGTAGGATAAACTATCATTGTAAACTTTCATGCAATAAATATCAATAATATTGAAATGTCAATTAATATATAAAAGAAAAACCTTAGGAGCAATAAAAGACAATTTATAACGTTTATAACACCAACCCAAAACGGTCATTTTTATTCAGTTAAAACAGTGAGATTTCAGAATTTTTCTTTTCGCTTAAAAGATTTAGCTTCCAACACTAAACACTAGGTTTTGTAAAACGGTGGTCCAAAGAATTCACCAAACCATACGTGACCAGGTTCCCCTATATTACCTTTGTTCGCCCCCTCCTAGAGTACGTCAGTCAAGTATGTTCCCCATATCATCGTGTTCATATCTCGAGAATTGAAAGCAACCAACGCCGTTTTTTTCGATTTGCTCTTCGAGGTATGCCCTGGGACGATCCTTTTAATCTGCCCCCCTATCACACCCTTGAAGATCGCAGAGATGCAGCAGACATTCTCTTCATTCATCGACTCCTTTCAGGTCACGTTGAATGCGCGTCCCTTAAAAACTCCATTTTCCTTAACACTAACCCTCGTAATCTACGTACCCGTCGCCTCTTCTATCTACCAACCCACCACACCTCCTATGGCGCGAACGAACCAATCTCCCGTATGCTACGTAAAATCAACTCAAACCCTACCGTCTTTGAATTCCACCGCACCACTTCCTACCTCAAATCAGTTCTCCTTCACCACTCCAACCAACCTTAGTTTTGAGTTTTAGTTTAAGTTTAATTTTTAAGTTATAGCTTAATTTTTAAGTTAAATTACGCTTTGACGGCTTTGTTCCTCCAGAAGCGTTCCTCTACCTTGATATGAAAGGTCTGATCCAGGACAGATTAGCGGTGCCGCTAATCTTTCATGTCGCCTGAGCAGCTCAGGACAGGCAACTCAACTACGACAGAGACGCCGCACGTGGCAGTGCAGAACGTCTTCGGTTCAGTAGGGCGGTAGAGAGTCGCGACATGAGGGATGTTGCTCTTCAGCACCAACACTTGTGGTGGCTTGTTGGAGGAGAGGAAGCTTCTTCGTCGAATTCCTATAGTTCAGGATAGCTTTAATCAGAAGCAAAGTTGGTTAGGCTAGTTTTTTTAGCCACGGCCGGCTTACATAGATTTAGGCAGTATTAGGGTGGATATAAGAAAAAAAATTATAAAAGAACAAAGAGGTGGGTAACCTTCTCTAAAAAAAGGAATAATCCATACAAAAAAAAATAATAACAAAAATGTATGTAGGTAGTTTAAGTAGGTTAAGATTTAATTGAAGATAGTGTATAGGTTTAGTTTTAAGTTTTATATTAGAACCAAAAAAAAAGTCAACTTACTAAGTTTTTGTTACTTAAAATATGTTTTCTTAGTTTTAGTTGTACTAAATGTAAATAGAAAATAAAAATAGACTGTAAGAAACGTCGAAAGACATAGATTAAGTATTACATTTAATTCAGAGCCCGCATGGGGCCAGTAAATTACTATAATATTATCTTTAAGTTTTTTAAGCGGTTTTTTGTACAACAGTAAGAATTAATGAATTAACTGAAATAAAAATGCGTTCAAAATGAAAAAAAATGAGTGAGCACTGGCTAGTAACCGAGAAGTTCTTCGAGGACTAACGAATCACTTGTTCTTTTTTGTAGCTTTCCCCGTCAAGCTAGGGCATTAGACTAAGCGTTAAAGGCATAGTTAGCGGTAGATAGTTTAGCTAGCTGGGATCAGTTGATCATGGATGGGGTTTTTGTGGTAAATTTTCCCGCAAGAAGTTTGGCTCCCTTTTTCCTTGCAAGTCCCTTCGGTCCCTATTACCTGGAACCTACCCATCAACGAAAGCCAAACAACAGGAGGCTAAAGGAACACCCCATCCCGCTACCGATATGGGTACGAGCACTAGCATCACATCACTACAATGGATGTGGATGCACCGAGACAATTGATCGATGGGTGAAGAGACGACGATCTCTTTGATAGCAATAGCCCAACAAAGGAACTACAGCGGTATGCAGGCGGATGGCCAAGACAATCAAGCACACCCCAACGACACATCAGCTGTAAAAGTCAGGTTCAATGGGTGAAGGGATGACGACCCCTTTTAAGCCAGCACCCCAAAAATCAAAGAAAGAAAATCAGTAGAAGAAACCGGAACAGAACCAAACCTAAGACTTATCAAGAAGGTGAAACAGTTTTTGCTGCCGTCAAACGCCGAGACGGAAAACAAAAACCCTTGTTCAAAAAAGAAAAAGTTCAGAAAGATAATCGCGTAACAATTACAACAGAAACTGGGAAAAGAATTCATAAAACACAGATTAAGAACACAAAGAAGTAACAATGTCATCTCTTCTTCCCGTTCCAGGTCAATAGGATTGACCTCGGCAATCCTAAGCATATTCGAATACAATACACCATTAATAACTATAAAACATGGAAGCGGACGAATCATTAACGGCAATTTTAAAATGATCCACGTTATAAATCTCACATCGTACAACGAAATAGTCAGCGCCTCTACTCGTATTCCTACAATTGAACGACAAATAGACAAAAATAGTATACTAAGACCTCAAATACTGTATCAATTACATCAAATCGAAGAATCATTAAAGAAATTGCACGGCAAAAGACTAAGGTTAGCCAGATCAATAAACTGGCTTGGATCTGCATGGAAATGGATCGCCGGAACACCGGATACCACCGATTGGGATAGCCTTCTGAAAACTCATAACGTCATTATTGAAAACAACAATAATCAATAACCGCATTACCGAAGTAACTCAAGGAATTTTGGATACCTACAATAGGATCATTCAGAGAATTAACAATACAAGTGTTGATAAGTATGAACAAACAATGTATAATAAACTTTCAATAATAAAAGATGAAATCAATGAAATATTTTCAGCAGTTCAATTAGCAAAAAAAAGAATCGTGAACACAAACCTTTTGGACAAGACCGAGATCCAGAATATTCTCGTGCAGATAGAGACACTACCATATACGAGTAATAATGAAGTCGAAGCTATCGAGTATGCAGAACCAATAGTGCTACAAAAAGATTCAATTATACTTTATGCTATTTCCTTACCAAAAACGAAACCAATCGATTTCAATCATCTTCTAATTAGATCTTCAGTTAAAGACAATGGACGAATATACTTAGAAACAAACGAGCTTCTGGTAAATCAAGACGAACAATATGGAATCAAGAGAAGAGTTATCACACACAAACCAGCTTCGTCAGCACACGCGCCAAACACCTGCATGCATATCCAGCGGATATTTTTTTTTTACTTTTACTTTTTTTTTTTTTCTTTTACAAAATAATTATAAATTCCAATAGATCACAAAGTTTTTTTAAAAATGCATTTTGTAAAGGAAAAAGTTTAATGCGATTTCATTCTGTAGCCATTTAAGACTAGTGGCGAATGATTGTTACAAAAATAACCTATTTACTAGTGTGGGGTAAAACGCAAAAATTTCATAACATAAGATTAATATAATAATAAAACTAATTAAATAAAATTAAGATCAATAACGAAAGAGCAAACTTTACGAAAAATGTTACAAATTTGATAATACAATAGTTTGTAGTTTTTCTAAACAATACTAACAAGCAGGTTTTTGACTATCTATTTTGAAAAGCCAGTTCTTTAATTTGTTTAGGAATATGTTACATACATTTGTTACTCTTACGTCGTGTGGCAATTTATTAAAATCCTTAGACGGTGTGATGGTAAAAAAAATTAGAGTAGTGAGTCTTTTTGGATGTTGGCACATTAACAAGAGCTTTAGAATTGACTCTTAAATTGTATTCATTAGGCCTTCTGATCGTGGATATGAAACCACTACGGATGTAGAAAATTTTTAGAACTTTATACACATAAATATGTTTAAGTGGTAAGATATGGAGATCTTGAAAGAGAGGCCAGCTGTTGACAAATCTTCCTTTGTTGCAAATTATTCGAATAATATGCTTCTGCGCTATCACAATAGGCTCAATGGTGCTAGAATATGTTCCTCCCCAACTCGATATGCCGTATTGCAGTTTCGAGTGTACGAGTCCATGATATATCATTAGCAATAGATTTCTTGTATGGTTTTGATAAGAACATGTTTCGAGTTACCGACATCATATATTTTTTAAATCTGTTGCAATTAATCTGTCTTCCAATTAAGGGTCTTGTCAATTATAACTCCTAAATATTTAAAGCTATCGACGGATTCAATTTTGAAGCAGGTCGAAGAACAGGGGGAATCTGTTATAAAATTTTTTCTCCTACATATGTGTAAGCACATGCTTAGTTTTTTACATGCAGCAGAGTGAAAGTAAACTTTATAATCAAACAGTTCTATATTTGAAAGACTGCAACCCATAATCTTCGATTTTTCACTTATAAGAAGTTCATGCTTTGCGAACACCTGCCTTAAAATTTGCAAATCCCTTTGTAGTTTTATTACGGATTCAAACAGATTTTTGCTTGTGTATGTAAAAGCCATGTCGTCCGCAAAAGCCGTAATATTACTACAAAAATTTTGTTCGAATATTGAAATTACATAAATAAGAAATAAAAATGGCCCCATGACTGAATCTTGTGGTACACCAGTGACCATTTTCATTTCCTCACTGTAAAAATTGTCCAATTTGACTCTTTGAGACCTTTCACTTAGGTATGAAGTAAGCCAGTCGTAGATTGCACCCCTAAATCCAGCTTTATAGAGTTTGTTTAGCAAGTCTATAAATAACGCTAAAGTTTTTTGATTGCTATTTAAACCTCAATATACTTCACCACTTAATTTTAAGATTGCATCTTCGGTTGACATACCTTCCCGAAATCCGAACTGTTTTTCACTTAAAAACCCAGTTTTTTTTAAGAATGACCCAAAGCGGGATTTCATTAACTTTTCAAACAATTTAGAAAAGGTTGGAAGAAGGGAAATTGGTCTATATTGGCTCGCTTTTTTTCGGTTTCCTTGTTTAAACAAAGGAATGACTTCTGCATTTTTCAGTGATTTGGGAAAAATACCAAAATTCGCGCTCAAATTAAATATGTAAGATATAAGATATAATCTGTGATATAAAACGCAATGCGTTTTAAAATATAATTTGTCATACCATCAGAGGTACACAATTGTTTGTTATCAAGAGACCTAATACATTTATAAAATTCGTTTGAGGTAATTTGTTCGAAGAAGAAACTTTTAGATTGAGAGATATCGTCAACTAAGTCTGAATAAAGATCACATCTGCAATTAGTTTGCGGTGAGTAGGACTTAGATTTAGTGGCAACACAAACAAAATATTTATTTAAGGCGTTGGAAATGCCAATTTTTGTAGTACTCTCATCTTCTATTTCAAGTATCGTTTCCCTTTTTTTGTCCTTCTGAAGAATATGGTTAACTACCCTCCACTCCTCTTTTACATTACCACTGCAATTTTCAAACTTTCTAGAATAAAATTTATCGTAACATGATTTTACCTCTATTTTAACGTCTTGAGTGAATTTAATAAATTTTTGCTTTAAGATCTGATTCCCAGGGTTATTTTTAAATTTTTTCCATATTGAGTTTTTTTTGGCAATCTTTTTTCGTAGATTCTCTGTAATCCAGGGCTTAAGTCGTTTCAACTTGGAATTATTAAGTGTCCTGGATCGAAATACGTATCGAAACGCAATTTTAAAATATTCAAGAAAACATCATAAGCCAACGAAGGGATGGTTTGTTAATAGACCTCTTCCCAAAACTCGAATTTTAAGTAATTATTTAATTTTTGAAAATCAATTGTTTTTTTCTCCGGGAATGGTATGTATCGATCTATATAATTTTTTTCTTGGATGGAATGCTTTACTTGTACTTTAATTAAGCAATGATCTGTAATTCTTCGATCCATAACTTCACTGTATATTTCATTTACAAAGTTCTTACGAAATCTTACAAAGACGTGGTTTATGCATGTCTGAGTTTCATTTGTTATTCGAGTAGGTTCTTTTACAACTGAATCGAGCCCAAATGAAGACATAAGAAACATATAATTGTTGCGGTCTTTGTTAGCTTCCAAGATATCTATATTAATGTCACCTAAAACCAATAAATACTTTGAGTTAATACCTATAAGAAGATCACCAACTTCATTTATAAATACGCTTTTGCTTAAATTGTTCTCGTGCAAGCGATAAACACTGAGAATAGTAAAATTTTCGCTTCCTATTTTAAAATTGATTTGCATCATGTCAGCACTACTCTTACTTATGCGCTTTACTTCACATTTTGCTACTAACGAATCTTTAACAAACACGAAAACACCACCTGCTCTATATGTATTATTGCAATTGGCAACAGGTTCGTAACCTGGAATATTGTAAATAGATAGCTCATTGTCAAATATCCATATCTCTGACAAAATAATAAACTCCGCTTCAAAATCTAAAGCATTTAAAAGTGTTACGAAGTAATTAAAATTTGGTCTCATGCTTCGAATGTTCTGGTGAATTATGAATAAATTATTTGGCTTAAGGCCTTGACTTACAGAGAGAGAGAGAAAAAGTTGGAGAAAATTAGAGACCATTTAGGTCTTCTATGCACCTCACTCGAATCGCATTTTCTCCTTCTTGCTTGCGCAGAAAAATTGCGTTGCTCCACATATATTGGAAAATTTTTTCGACCTTTGTTTTTTTCGCTGCATTGAAAAGCTGTCGTGTGTCCTGTCATACTGTCGTTGAGATAGATGTTGGCACCGTCGTGACGATTGCCCAGTATTTTCGTGTTCAGTTTAATTTTGTTCTTTGATTTAGTTTTTATTATTACGTCTTTTGTATTTTGACGAGTAAATTTTATAACCAAAACATTTGTTTTACTTTTTTTGTTTACACTGTTTTTATTGTTTATTTTTATCGTGAAACAAGAGTCTATGTCAGCCTCAATGATTGGCACACCTACACCATCGCGAATTATTTGCAAGGCTGCGTTTACTGCACTTTGGTTATCAATATTGCACATTGACAATTTCTAAGGTGTTAGAGAGATTGGCTTGTTCTAACTTTTTCTTGCAGTAAATTCACTTTTAATTTTAGTTCGGCATTTTTACCTTGTAAATCGTTTACGCGCATTGTAAAGTCTTGGTGCATATGGATCAGATATCTCTCTGTAATATTTTTGTATTTTAAGTATTAATGTATTTATGTACGAGTAATTATCAAAAATTATATTTTCCCACAGTAAAATGTTATAAATAGTACTCTAGATAAAATTGTATTCAGATTTAAGTAGAGTGAATAAAGTGAGACATCTGTTCAAAAATAACTTTTTTTATTTAATTTAAAATTAAAAGTTAATAACTTAACACTGTGGAGCTCTATTATAAAATAAAAAAATTGCTGAGGGATTCGACGATGGAGTTCTTCTTCTACATCCCGAAAGGGGACAAGCTGCAAACAATGCTGCTGAGGGGACTAGAACCGTTGAATGACCCGGAAGAGCTCATTACACTGCTGAAAGAGAAGAAGTGCGAAGAGTTCCAATTCGTGGGGTTGACCCCCACTTTTCACCACTAGGAAAAATTAAAGTGGAGCGAAAACATTTTACAATGTGTTCGCTGCCAAAGGTTCGGGCACGCCGCGTCGAATTGCGAAATGCAGCCTCGACGCGAGAAGTGCAGAAAGAACCACAAGTTCGAGGAATGCGCTCTGGGTAAGGACAGAGCGTCTGAAAGAAGCCAACTCTCTTGTGCTTAACCCCGACCATTATCGCGGTTGTCGCAAATTCCAATACATCAAAAGAATAAATCTGATCCGGCAGCAGAAAGTGGAAGTTAAACGTCCACCCGTGCATTTACAAACTCCAACCGTTACCCCCCATGTTACCTACGCCCAAATGGCGGCAGACAGGGGAAATACGGTACAGCCAGCGAAGGTTGTTTCTCAGGCCATAGCGCCCAGAGCACCGGAACCAGTACCTACCATGCTAGCTATTTTGCTCTCTATCCAGGGGCAGATGACTCAGTTCCAACGTCATTTAACTGAACAGACCGCGAGGGTGGATCAAGTATACGCGCAGCTGCCTGGCCTAACGCACCTTTTGCCGTAATGGGTACGTACGTGGCGGAGCAAACCCTGCAGGTCCTTCCTGTGAATGTGAATTCACTGATTAGGTTCAAACGACGAGCCGCACTCTTTAAGTTGTTAAGTTGCTTAAAGACCAAGACCCAGATGTGCTTTTGGCGAGCGAAACTAAGCTTACCAAAATACACAAAATAAGGCACAGAAGATACAAAATAGTAAGGAGAAACCGGCCCAACTCCATTAAGGGAGGGGCATTGCGATTTTCGTATGAAAAGGTATACGTTTTAAAAGAGTACACAGTCGTGTAGTACGTAGATTTCAGATGCTGGAAGCATGCATCGTGTGTATCCCTTTCCGTAGTGGAAAGTGGTTGTACATGGTGTCTGTCTAGATTAGATTAGATTTATTAGATAACATGGTATGTGCATTAAGACATAGGTCTCTTATAGTACTTAGGCTTGATAGTTAAAATAGAAACTTAGTTTCATTACATTAGATGTTTAAATTAATAAGATTTTAATATTTCAAAAATAAAAGCAATTCATAAGATGACTAAAATAAGCAAGGTTAACTTTTTGAAAATATAATTTGTATAAACAATTAAACAAAAAAAGAAAAAAAAAACAGAATAGAAAAGAAAGGAAAGTAACGAAGATGAAAAGTAAGAAGTAAGAGAAAGAGGAGTTAAATATACATTAATCTTTATTGTTGCTGAATAGAAAAATGCCTAAATATTGAAGTTTTAAAGCTTGCGGTATTGTTAATACTCTTGATATTCAAGGGCAGAGAGTTCCATAACCTCACGGCGTGAACGAAAAAGAACCTTGATGAGTTGAGATATTTAAATTTTGGTAAGTTTATATTAAGTGTTCTGCGAGAAGAAGAAAACTCAAGCTTGCAAAACAGATAATTTGGCGTCTTTGTAATTATAAGTTTGTGTAAGAATATACAATTTCTTGCATACATGTATTGTACTAAAGTACAACCCAATAAACCTTTCACATATACTGATATCCGATCGTATCTGCATAGTCCATGAATGTATCTAACTGCATCATTGAAGGCTACCTGTAACTTATTACGTGATAACGAATCCATGCTACTAAAAACAACATCGGCATATGTTATTATGGGAAGTATAAGGGCTTGGACTAGCTTCCGTCGAGTTTCAAGGGGTGTGAAGTTTGCAGCCAACCACAGTCTACGCAAACAACCATAAATGCGACCAATGACGTAGTTTATGTGGTTGCTGCAGGACAGATTGCGGTTTATTATGAACCCTAGGCTAGTAGCCGACTCCACTATTGCCAATTTCGATTCCGATATGCATATATTTGGCACCAGACTCAGTTCAAAATTGCTTTTTGATATGGGTAGAACCTGACACTTAGAAGGATTTAGCAGCAGCCCGTTTTTGTCTGCCCAGTCATTAATCGCCGACAAATCCCTGTTTAAACAAAAAACTAGTTCGTCAAGCCGATTCATAGGCATAGACATGTACAATTGAACGTCATCTGCGTACATATGCATACGAGTGTGCACACATACCAATGGCAAATCGTTGACAAACATGGAAAATAAAATCGGTCCAAGGATGGAACCTTGAGGAACACCTTGTAATAAGGGCAAAACAGAGGAAATCCTTCCACC
Organism: Volucella bombylans; assembly: GCA_949129095.1. NCBI lineage: Eukaryota > Metazoa > Arthropoda > Insecta > Diptera > Syrphidae > Volucella > Volucella bombylans. Next base: position 26,103,908 of record OX422143.1, on the reverse strand, counting down.
AGCAACGACCCTTTGAAATCGGTTCGACAAATAGCTTTGCAAAAGTTTAACAGCTCTTTCGCCAAACCCGAACAAGTGCTTAAGCTTCCATAAAAGAATTTTATGATTCACTTTGTCAAAAGCTTTCGAGAAATCGAGAAAGCAAAGTAATGTCACGAGCCCTTTATCATAGTCTTGCCTTACATCATCCAAAATCTTCACCAAGGCTTTCGTTGATGAAGCATTTGTGTGGCGACTCCATACCGACGTCAGTAAGGTTCAACTCTCTGTGTTGGCTTTTACGATAGAGAGTAGCTGACTTCAGCACAAAGTTTCGCTCTTGCGGGCTACCAAACTTGAGTACGATCGGTGATGGCGATGACGAATCGTTAAATTTTTTCACACGGAATGCATTTTTAAGTGAGTCTATGCACCTAAGGCTAGTCATCTCAGAGCTCGAGACACTTTTTCCATTCCTGAGGCTGGAGTTGGAAGACAATTATTTTATTATAGGCGGATATTTCAACGCCAAACATAGTGATTGGGAAAATACTACACCAAATACTAGTATTTGGATGTCCCGTGTGGTTCAACGTGAGAGTAAGTTTATTGGAAAAGATTCGGGTGTTTGAGAGGGCTTATCTTAGGACTTGTCTTCGCTTATACAGAACAGGAGAGTCTGAGTACATAAAATTCTATCCTAATGAGGTCTTGTACAATAGGGCGAACCTAATAAGAGTGAAAAATTTTGTTATTATTGCAAGAGCAATGACCTCGTCGAACAACCTGATCTCCGGGGCTTACTACCCTAATTACGTGTATCAAGAAGAGTAGCAATTGTCAACCTGTGCGGACGTGTGTTTCTTTTTCCCCGTATACCGAGTTCAGTTATTTTTTTTTCCACTTTTTTTTAAAGCCCCGTAAACTGCCGACTCAGTATATCTCCCGTCGTTGTTCGTCGACCTAGTTTTGTCTGCCGATTCCTCAAATTCAACTGTGCCAGTTTTGACCCCAAAAACAAAACAAAAACAGTAGCGAAGTAATCAAATATCACTTCAATGGAATAAAGGCTTTCCTCAAACAAATTTTGCCAACATCCTTAAAAACAACGAACTCACACACATAAACGACTCTATCAACCTTCTCCGTACTGATCTCGGCTTGCTTTTTCAATCCTCCTACAAAGCAACACATCAACCCCACATCCATCAGATTCAACGGTCGATGACCTGATCCTAAAAATGATTGACATCAGCGAGGAAATCATAGCAACTCGGTTAACCGTTGCCGAAATCGGTAAAAAAGTAAGATTGGCTTCCCACAAAATCGATGAAATACCCGATCAAATTCAGTTCCAGGCTAGTTCCACGTACAATGTCTCAATTCATAATGAATTAGTAGACACGGAGTCTCACTTGCCATCATTTTCAAATACTCCTCCCGCCGCCCTAACAACGGAAACCGAAACCGTTTTGCCTTTACCAACTAGAATCCCGCCCGTCGCCACTCCACGCAAAATGCTCAAACAATTCGGAACTTCATGGACCCCCTTAGAATGGAAAAACAGACTCGAAAAGCTGAAACAGGGAAACCATACGGCATTCTTCATTGAATGGGCTCCTCAACACGCTGATGTTTCTTGGGTGCGGAATTTCTATCACCGAAATTATGCTATCACCATTAGCGAGTGCCAGATGATTTCTCTTGCTGACTTCAAAAGTTCCTGCAGCTTCAAAGTCAACATCCCAACCAAATATTCGTGGTTGTTCCCTACTTCTTCTGGTAAGACAACTAAACCTGGAAAGATAAGTATCACCAAATGAACTGAGGAACGAGAAAACGCACATCTCGAGAGTAATAAAAGTTTCAAAAATAAACGTAGTTTTAACGATAAACTTAAAAAAAATACCCTTCTCCAACCCCCTTCCAAATAAAAAACATGCTACCAAAAAATGAAGCTCTAATCACGATCCTAACTGGAGCTTCAAAACAAACTTATTCCCCAATTTTAGTCCTCATTCCTCACTTATCCGATACAAAGCCCTAACACACCAATCTTCTAATCCCCTAATTCCCCCCGTTCTACTGAAGCCCCCGCGCCAACGCGTCTCTTTCAACTTAACCCCAACCACCCATATTATCCCTTCTAAACCTTCTACGCCACGAAACCCAGCTAGCAACTCATTTCCTAACTTCAACCTCAAAACTGGAGCTAAGTACCCTCATTTTATTAACTCCCATACCCTAAACCCCACATCTCATCACTCGTCCAACTCCATATCCAACCATTTATCTCCATCTCATTCTTCCACTGATCCTATTCTTGATCCCCCCCCCCCCACACCACTGTTAAACTGACACAGCAAACCAATGGCACTACAGAAAGTCGATATGCACTCTCTAGACTTAGAGAAAGAAAGATATATGAAAACATTCGTCTCTTTCTTGCCTATCTTTCTTGCCTGGTCTGCTATGAATTGAAAACCAAGACCATGGTTTCCATCCAGCAGGAAGGTCTCCCTACCGACCCTATCAGTCTCAGGAACCTTTATGTCAGGTACCACGACATTTTTAACATGTCCCCTCTGAAAGTAGCAGACGACCTTGCTGCATTCGGCAACTACGTCCACTCTAAACGAGTCTCACACCTACAGCGAAGTCGAGCCGACTACGACAAATTTTTTCGTCCATAACGTGCCTCCCTTGCCAGCCCTTAAACATACTGCCACACACCTCCACCCAACAATATCCCTCTTACATTTTACTACCAGAATGTAAGAGGTCTTCGCTCTAAAACCAATGCTGTCTTACGTCAATCGCATGCTCTTCCCTTTGATATTTACGCCTTGACCGAAACCAATGTAATTCCCGACATAAAGAACCAGGAAGTGAACCCCCTACTTTTAATGTTTTTCGCGAAGACGATCCTACCCGAACAAATAAAGATTCCCCTGTCGAGGCGTCCTACTGGCGATCGACAACAGCCTTACCTCTTCTCCCATTACAATTTCTTCACCCTCTAAAGCCGACTGCGTCGCAATAAAAATATCACTCCCTCTCAAGTCCCTTTACGTTATATGTTGCTACATCCTACCAGCTCAACCTATAGAATCTTACCAATTTCTTATTGATGCGATCGATCATTCAATTGACCTGTCATACTCTATTGATGATATCCTTATTTTCGGCGACTTTAATCTTCCTCAGCTACAGTGGATTCCAGCAGATGATTAATCGTTTCTCATCGCTTCAAATGTCAACTCAGCTAAGGAATGTCTCTTCTTAGATCTCTTAACAGACTCAAGTCTATGCCAAGTCAGTGGTATATCCAATTATATGAGCAGGCAATTAGACCTTATTTTCACAAAAGATCCAATTAACTCCTCAGTCTCACTTTGTCTCCTATCTCTCTCAACAATCGATAACTACCACCCCACCCTTCTACATTCATTTTTTCATAACTCTTTATTCCAGTCCACTCCCCCCACAACTCTCTCATCCCACGACTTCCATAAAGCAAACTTTCACAAAATCAGTGAATATCTCAGCAGATCCCTCTTTAACTTTCACAACCTAAGTATATGTTAAATGATACGATCCATTTTTTATAAAGAAGTATTTAATTCTTTTTCCCTTTACGTTCCGTTTTCCCGCCTTAAAACATAATCTACTAGTCCTCCCTGGTATAATCGCAAGCTTCGTTCCTTACGAAATAAGAGAAATAAGTTATGGGCTGTTTTCCTGCGTACCAGATCCTTTTCCGACTATTCCAACTATCTTGGTGCAACCGATTTTAGCAAAGCCTTCGATAAAATCTCTCATCGATTAATCATCTTTAAATTGTCTGCCCTCGGGTTTGCACCCCTACTATGGAAATGGATATCCTCTTACAAAAATGTCTTTACAGTGTTCGTTCGTGGGATGTCCTATCCCACTCGGCTCCATTTTTGGCCAACTCTGGAGTTCCACAAGGCAGCAATCTCGGTCCCCTTCTTTTTATATTAACCATAAATTATCTCGATATGATCATCAAACACTCCTCTGTCTCCCTTTACGCCGACGATACCAAATTTTTCAAAACCATTTCCTCTCCCCATGACTCACTCCTCCTTCAACAAGATCTTGATAGTTTTTCGATCTGGTGCCTCTAAAATTCTTTGGAACTTAATATCGCCAAATGCCTATCTACCTTCTCACATAAACGGAACCAATCTCCTCCTTGACTCCATCTTATCCATAACCAACCTATCTCCTCTGTACAATCTCTTCGCGACCTCGGCATTTTGTGTGATAGGGAGCTCAACTTCCGTTTACATATGGATGAGATAATCCTCAAAGCCAACCCTGCACTAGGTTTTGTAAAACGGTGGTCCAAAGAATTCACCAAACCATACGTGACCAGGTTCCCCTATATTACCTTCGCCCCCTCCTAGAGTACGTCAGTCAAGTATGTTCCCCATATCATCGTGTTCATATCTCGAGAATTGAAAGCAACCAACGCCGTTTTTTTCGATTTGCTCTTCGAGGTATGCCCTGGGATGATCCTTTTAATCTGCCCCCCTATCACACCCTTGAAGATCGCAGAGATGCAGCAGACATTCTCTTCATTCATCGACTCCTTTCAGGTCACGTTGAATGCGCGTCCCTTAAAAACTCCATTTTCCTTAACACTAACCCTCGTAATCTACGTACCCGTCGCCTCTTCTATCTACCAACCCACCACACCTCCTATGGCGCGAACGAACCAATCTCCCGTATGCTACGTAAAATCAACTCAAACCCTACCGTCTTTGAATTCCACCGCACCACTTCCTACCTCAAATCAGTTCTCCTTCACCACTCCAACCAACCTTAGTTTTGAGTTTTAGTTTAAGTTTAATTTTTAAGTTATAGCTTAATTTTTAAGTTAAATTACACTTTGACGGCTTCGTTCCTCCAGAAGCGTTCCTCTACCTTGATATGAAAGGTCTGATCCAGGACAGATTACCGGTGCCGCTAATCTTTCATGTCGCCTGAGCAGCTCAGGACAGGCAACTCAACTACGACAGAGACGCCGCACGTGGCAGTGCAGAACGTCTTCGGTTCAGTAGGGCGGTAGAGAGTCGCGACATGAGGTATGTTGCTCTTCAGCACCAACACTTGTGGTGGCTTGTTGGAGGAGAGGAAGCTTCTTCGTCGAATTTCTATAGTTCAGGATAGCTTTAATCAGAAGCAAAGTCGGTTAGGCTAGTTTTTTAGCCACGGCCGGCTTACATAGATTTAGGCAGTACTAGGGTGGATATAAGAAAAAAATTATAAAAGAACAAAGAGGTTGGTAACCTTCTCTAAAAAAAAAGGAATAATCCATACTGTAGAGCAACCTTTCGACCGATGAAAAATTAAAAGTCCACGTTGAGAAAATAATAAACTCGAGAGCTAAACGTTATAATATACGAAACTTTATTAAATGTTACCAATCTCGGTTCTGGTCCAATCGCAAGTGAACGAGAGCAAACATAATTTCCATGAACAGCTCAAAGAATATAGCACAAAGAAAATCAAAACATAGAATTTACAACAATTGAAATCATAGAAAACTTGTTTTGAGAGATGTACATAGAGCAAACAAGAGAATAACTAGATATCGCATTTTAGTGAATTGAATGATAATGAAGTATTGTAATTAACATACATATGCACCATAGAAATATTTCTAAACATTTACCCCCCCCCCCCCCCCCCCCCCCCCCGGAACACAGTTTCAGCATAATGGTAAGCGAGCCAGCTTATGAATTGGGCGTAGAAAGTTTCCATTGGGAGTCCTTAATGAGACTACTCTTACTTGTGCGTCCTTTCCAGGATGAATGTTGGTAACACGTCCCATCATCCATTTACCAGGTGGAAGATTTGGTTCCTTGATAAGAACGAGGTCGTCAACCTTGAAGTCTTGTTGCGGTTGTTGCCATTTGGGTCGATTTTGAAGCGAGGTGATATACTCCATGCTCCATCTTTTCCAGTAACCTTGAACCTTGGCTTGAATAGATTGCCATGATGAGAGCCGATTTGTTGGTATATCTAACGATGGTTTTGGAACGGTGGATAATGGCCTAGAAGAAAGTGAGCAGGAGTTAAAACATCAATATCATTGTCAGACATCTGACATAAGGGTCTAGAGTTAAGTATCGCTTCTATTTGAGTTAAAAGAGTATATAACTCTTCAAACGTTAAAATATCTTCGCCAATTACCCTACGGAGATGATATTTGACGGATTTAATGCCCGCCTCCCAGAGTCCTCCAAAATGTGGTGCGGATGGGGGTATAAAATGCCAAGTGATACCATCTTTGGCCAAAGCTTCTTCCAATTGAGAATGGTGGTGTTCCGATAGAAGAAGATTATGCATCTCGGATAGTTCGCGAGCAGCGCCTCGAAAATTAGTGGCATTGTCACTGTACATGTGCGAAGGTTTTCCCCTTCGTGCAACGAATCGACGAAGTGCTGCTAAAAAGGCGTCTGTGCTTAAGACGCTAACGAGCTCCAGATGGATAGCTTTCGTGGATAAACAAACAAACAATGAGATGTATCCCTTGGTGATAAACAATTTTCGTCCGGTTTTAGTTTTGATGGCGATCGGACCAGCGTAATCGCATCCACTATGGGAAAATGGTCTGGATTGTGTTATTCTTGGCGGTGGTAAATTTCCCATCAATTGGTTTGCGGTTACCTTTCTGTGTTTAAAACAAGTTATACATTCATGGGAGATCTTTCTTAACAAGTTTCTGCAGCCGATGATCCAATATTCTTGTCGAATTATTGCAAAGAGCGTAGAAACACCTGGATGGAGATATTTGTGATGTGCGTCGAGTAGTATTAGCTTTGTGATACGATGTTCCTTGGGAATGATGATGGGATGTTTGACATTGTAGGCTACGTTTGCTTGCTCTATTCGTCCTCCAACCCGCAGTATATTGTCATTATCTAGAAATGGATTGAGACTTAAAATGTTGCATTTATTAGGAAAATTACCAAATCTTTTCTGGTGTTGTATTGATTTTCCGAAATGTTCAGCTTGCAGGTATTGTATGAGCTTCAGTTTCGCCACTCGAATTTCCTGTGTCTTTAGATAACGCGAATAAATTTGAGTTTGATGACGGCTATTTGAAATAAATCTGAAAACGAATGCGACGCTCTTGATGAGTTTGTTCCAGGACGAGCAAGAAGTTGCAAGTGCTTCAAAAGGGTGATTAGATGTTACGACCAAAAGAGATTGTTTGATTTTCGAGTTTTCTTCCTTTAAGCACTCAAGGTCCTCTCCCGCTTCAATTACTACTGGCCAGTTGTCTTCGGTTCCTTGTAGCCAATTTGGTCCAGACCACCAAATAGGATGTTCCATCAGCCATGATGGGGGTACTCCACGGGATGCGCAATCCGCAGGGTTGGACATCGATTTAACGTGATACCAGCGATTTCTTGGAATCGTATTCAAAATCTCCGCTGTACGATTTCCAACGAAGGTATTCCAACGATGACATGGAGAAGACAACCAAGACAATACGACTGTTGAGTCAGTCCAGGCATATATATTACTAAATTTAACCATTAGGGACCTTTGCACTGCTTCAAGAAGTCGAGCGAGGAGAAGTGCTGCACATAACTCAAGTCGAGGAATGCTGAGTTGTTTAAGAGGCGCCACACGTGTTTTAGATGCTACAATCTGCGTCTCGAACTGGCCATTTGGTAGCTGATAACGAGAATAAATTACAGCCGCATATGCTGCTTTTGAAGCGTCCGAAAAACCATGCAGTTGAAGGGAATTATTTGACAATCCAATGTAACGAGGAATTGCGAGTTCAGTGAGCAACGAGAGCTCTCCTCGATATTTAAGCCACTGAGATGAAATTGAATGAGGAACCTCATCATCCCAATCCAATTTCTTGTGCCAGAGATCCTGAAAGATAATCTTGAACAGAATAACGCAGGGTCCAAGAAATCCGAGAGGGTCGAAAATACTCGCAATGTCTCTTAAAATGCGACGTTTTGTAACACGTTCTAGAGTTCCTAAATTCAACCGAAAACTGAATGTGTCTGCCAACGAATTCCAATTTAGTCCTAATACCTTTGTCCAGAGCTCACCGTTGCTTTCTAAAAACTCATACTCGTTTTGCTCCGCATGAGGCTGCTGCAGAAGTTCTTTGCAGTTACTTTGCCATTTGCTGAGTTCAAATCCTCCCTTTGAAAGAAGTTCTATTAACGACTTCTTCTGAAATATCGCGTCCTCCAAAGTATCAGCGCCTGTCACAACATCATCTACATAGAAGTCGTTCTCGATTATTTCAGCAGCCATTAATTCATCTCGATAATCCTGTGCTAGTTGTTAAAGGACTCGAATTGATTAAAAGGGCGCACAGGATGTGCCATAAGTCACAGTGCACAATTTAAAATGCTCTAGAGGATCATTAGGCGACTTTCGCCAAACTATTCGAAGGAAATCCCTGTCGGTTTCGGAAATCCATATCTGACGGAACATTTTTATAATATCTGCTGTAAAAACAAAATTGTATTTGCGAAATCTCAAACAAACTGAGAATAAGTTTCGTTGAATTGATGGTCCGACCATCAAGCATTCATTAAGTGACCGCCCTTTGGAGTCTTTAAAGGATCCATCAAAGACCACTCTGAGTTTTGTGGAAGTACTCTCTGGCTTAAGAACAGCGTGGTGGGGCAGGTAGTAAACATTTTCCTTGGCGATATTTTCTTCCGCCACTTGACTCATATGTCCCAGTGAACAATATTTATCGAGGAAGCGACGGTATTCCTTACGAAGGTCTTCATTTTTTTGAAATTTCCTTTCCATGGAATTTAGACGACTAATCGCACCACTTATGGTGCCTGAAAACTGTGGCTGTGCCTTAAATGGAAGATGGACAATATACTTCCCTGATGAGTCACGAGAATGTGTTTTAAGAAAATGGTCTTCAATGTTCCTTTCCTCTTCCGTAAGAAGAGAATTTGGATTAACTTCTTCAATATTCCAAAAAGCTTGTAGAATTTCATCAACATTAAGAATACAATTATGGGACCGAACTATTTGTGACTCTGAATCTATGGACCTTCCTGCCAGAACCCAACCAAAAATTGTTTTCTGAGCAATGGGGTATCCTCCTTCACCATATCTTAGGTCTCCTCGAAGCAATTCCCACACCTTATCAGCTCCTAACAGGATATCAATCGAACCCGATTTGTTAAAGTAAGGGTCCGCGAGGTCTAGGTCCTTAAGACTGTGTAAAGTGTTTACATTAAACGAAGCCGTCGGTAAGTTGGAGGTTACTTGAGGCAATACATAGGCATCCACAGAAATGCTTTCTGATTCCAAACAAGAGTGGATGCGCCTCGAAATTAAGCCTGGTCCTTCCGGCACTGGTAGAACCAATTCCATTTATTAATACACGTGCATTCTGCCGTTTCAACCCTAACCGCTGGACACAGGATTCCGACACAAATGATACTTCAGATCCGGAGTCTAAAAGAAGGCGAACTCGCTGATAATTACCACGGCTGTCTAAAACATTACCGACAGCAGTTGGCAATAAGATTTGTGGTGGACAATGCAATTCTCTTATTGAATGATGCGTCGAAACGTGACGATCCGAGGATGACTTAGATAAAGTTTGAAAGCTATTGCTGGTGCTAGAATGTGCCTCTTGTTTTTCTAGTAAGGCGTTTTCAGGAATCGTGTATGGTTGCGATGAAGTTGTTGTATCGAGATGAACGAGACTATGGTGGCGAGTATTACAAGTTCGACAGCGATGCTTTGACGAACAACGGGCTGAAGTATGACCCAAGCGAAGACAATTGAAGCACAGTTTATTTGATTTTACAAAATCTCTTTTTCCTTGGATAGTGAGCGCTAAAAACTCGGTACATTGGGGCAGAACATGCGAGCCCCCACATTTGGGGCAGTTAGAAGAAGAAAGAGACGACGCATGGCTGCTCCGTACAGCAGTATTCCTAGCCTTAATTGTTTGACGAACAGGTGAACAGCTACCGTTTTCTAATGCCTCACATCTACGTTCCAAAAAGGTGAGAAATTTGTCTATCGAAGGACAATCTTCTTCAACACTGAATTCAGACCATGCCTGTCGCGTTTCTCCATCGACCTTATTCAGCAGGAGGTAGATGAGCCAAGGATCTCTATTCAATGAGTTTATGGACGAAAGACCTCTCACTACCTCATCCGCTCCATTGGATATTTTGCGAAGAACAGAGACATTCGATGAATTAGTTGTTGGCAGATCAAAAAAGATTTTTATAAAGTTACTGATAATATAACGTGGTCTGTCGTACCGACTTTCAAGACGTTCCCAGGCCTGGGTATATCTAGCATCTGAAATGGTGATGTGACTCAGCAAACTTAGAGCCTCTCCGCGAAGGTAAGACTTCAAAAAATGGAATTTCTGAGTTGAAGTGAGATGTGTTCGATTATGAACGGCTCCTACGAACATATCACGAAATGTTGGCCAATCTCGGTAAGAGCCAGAAAATGGTTCGATTCGAATTTGAGGCAGGAATGTGTCTACCCGATGTAACGACGCTGACTCTGACGGATTATTTCGGCGGTCTGCTAACACTGCTTGCTGTTGAGCTAAGCGATACGCTGAAGAACGTTCCCTAATCGCAGCTAAAAGTATTGACTTAACTGTAAGGTATTTTGACTCAAAATCTTCGAATTCGGGGTCAGGATCAATGTAGCCCTCCTGATCATAAAATTCATACATATAATTTTGAGATGTTTTGAATTCTTCCCATAACTCATTAACCTTCTCCATGCGTACTTCCAATATTTCCATTGACACCGTGTCCACTATTGACTCCGTAAAGGATGCTTGCTTAGTCAATGAACTCTTTAGACGTCCACGTGTACAACGTAAAACAGTCAATTTAGCTTTAGAAGACATTCCAACTTAATGGATTTATGTAATTATCTAGAAAATCAGGTGAATATGAAACTTTCCAACCCACGTGCTCTATTTGCAATAATTTCAATATGGAAGAAATTTACACCAAATCTACGTACGAAAAAATCTCCCCACTTCTTGCGACGAAAATCTCCAAAAACCACTGTCTAATTTACAAATCACAAGCTATACTACACCACCACTGTAATCAATTCGATGGATTCAATAATCCAAGATAAATTTATTCCCCTCACACCTGCAATAAATTGTAGTGAAGTAGTGAAAGTTTAGCATTACTTAGCCATAATATGTGTCCAAGAAAATCCAACTGCAACTCCAGTGCTTTAAAAATTCCGAAAGAATCCAAAAAAATAAGCGAGCGAAACAATACGATGATTTAATGAAAATTTTGCTGGTTTTATAATCGAAATGATTTTCTAATACGACGAATTCAGACGAATAACTTTACAGGATCTATCGAAGAAAAATCCGGCTCGATACGGACCAAAAAATGTAGAGCAACCTTTCGACTGATGAAAAATTAAAAGTCCACGTTGAGAAAATAATAAACTCGAGAGCTAAACGTTATAATATACGAAACTTTATTAAATGTTACCAATCTCGGTTCTGGTCCAATCGCAAGTGAACGAGAGCAAATATAATTTCCATGAACAGCTCAAAGAATATAGCACAAAGAAAATCAAAACATAGAATTTACAACAATTGAAATCATAGAAAACTTGTTTTGAGAGATGTACATAGAGCAAACAAGAGAATAACTAGATATCGCATTTTAGTGAATTGAATGATAATGAAGTATTGTAATTAACATACATATGCACCATAGAAATATTTCTAAACACATACAAAAAAAAAATAATAACAAAAATGTATGTAGGTAGATTAAGTAGGTTAAGATTTAATTGAAGATAGTGTATAGGTTAAGTTTTATATTAGAACCAAAAAAAAGTCAACTTACTAAGTTTTCGTTACTTAAAATATGTTTTCTTAGTTTTAGTTTTTAGTACAAATGTAAATAGAAAATAAAAATAGGCTGTAAGAAACGTCGAAAGACATAGATTAAGTATTACGTTTAATTCAGAGCCCGCATGGGGCCAGTAAATTACTATAATATTATCTTTAAGTTTTTTAATCGGTTTTTTGTACAACAGTAAGAATTAATGAATTAACTGAAATAAAAATGCGTTCAAAATTAAAAAAAATGAGTGAGCACTGGCTAGTAACCGAGAAGTTCTTCGAGGACTAACGAATCACTTGTTCTTTTTTGTAGCTTTCCCCGTCAAGCTAGGGCATTAGACTAAGCGTTAAAGGCATAGTTAGCGGTAGATAGTTTAGCTAGCTGGGGTCAGTTGATCATGGATGGGGTTTTTGTGGTAAATTTTCCCGCAAGAAGTTTGGCTCTCTTTTTCCTTGCAAGTCTCTTCGGTCCATATTATCTGGAACCTACACCCAAACGAAAGCCAAACAACAGGAGGCTAAAGGAACACCCCATCCCGCTACCGATATGGGTACGAGCACCAGCATCACATCACTACAATGGATGTGGATGCACCGAGACAATTGATCGATGGGTGAAGAGACGACGATATTTTTGGTAGCAATACCCCAACGAAGGAACTACAGCGTTATGCAGGCGGACGACCAAGACAATCGAGCACACCCCAACGACGCACCAGCTGTACAATTCAGGTTCGATGGGTGACGGGATGACGGTCCCTTTTAAGCCAGCACCCCACCGATGGAGCAACGAAGGCGCAGCAGAGGCGTGTAGGCGGACGGCCAAGTAGTGAAACAGGCAAACATACATACAACAAACAAACTTACAAACAACATCGAACAACGAACATACATCAACAAATCACAACAACCAACACCAACTGTGTCACAAAGAACAAAAGTACAAACCGCAAAACCGGCCAGGGCCAGAGGACAGAAGGGCCCCATTACAAAAAAATAAATAAATAATTGTAAGGAGTGACACACTACTGGTCCCTTCTGGATTGTATCTACACTTTTTTCCTTTTGCCCCAACACTCCAGCTGCCATTCCATCGTACTCCCTTTCTCCTTCGCGATCGTATTAATTTTTGCAAACATTTTTATTAGTGTAATCCGATGGGGGAAAAATACCCGGGTAGCAGAAAAGAAGAAAACTCTGCTTTTCGCAATTTATTTGTACGAGTAGAACCCAAGAGTAGGGAAATAGTCAGGCATAGTTAGGATCCACAGCTTCCATAAACTCTCTCAGTGGAGTTCCCAGTCATTAATGGAAACGGGAGTGAAAGCCGGGACTGAAGAGTTTAGCATGAATGTGGAAAATGGTATGTGTGAGAGGCCTAGTCCACAACCAGTATAGTGCAGTGGAGGGGGAAAAAGGGTAGAAATTCGTTTTTTTTTTGTTGTTCGGAAATGAAAATTGAGACTCCGGTGGGCCGCGCGTGCGAAAAATCCCGAGAATAAACGGGACACGCGACCCGTTATCTAGCGTTTTTGCGTATGGAGACTGGAAAAAAATAGCGGGTCACTTTATCGCTGAAGCAACAAAAATAAATCGTCGAACCCCAACGGGGCTTTACAACGTTGAGAAAATTAAGTTTTTATTTTATTCCATCTTTTTTTTTGTTCGTTTTTTTCTTCATCGGGGAAATTTTTCTTTTTTATCTCTTAAAAAGGTTTCGTGATTATGGGAAAGTCACGTGGCGCTCAACTCCATTTTCTTGTACCCAGGCCTAACGGCCATTAAAGCGCTACCTGGAGGAACCCACAGCTGAGATAGCGGGATCCCAGAGAAGTTATTGTTTGGTTCAGGCATCGCCGTATCGGTGCGGGGAACTAAACATAACAGGGTGATGGAATAACTGACCACCGAACGGGAGTAAATAGGAGGAGTTCTAGCAAGTGAGACACAAATCGGGCAAACATTCGAGAGCTAAGAAACAGGTAGGTCGGGAAATCTAAGGTCGGGAAGGAAATAAAATAAAAACAAAACCCAAAACGTGAGATTGGAGTGAGGTCTAGGGAGTGTCGTGAGTTTTTTTTTCCCCCCCTTTCCCGGAGATTTGTCGTGAACGGTTCGGTTAAACCGTGAGGGTTATATTGGAAACCTTAAAGGAATTCATGCGAGAGTGCCCAAAGACTTAGAGGAAATAGGCTGAGACACGGGGTTTATTAGAGACAAACATCCATCCACCAACACGTCACGAGGTCGTCGGAGTCGCTCTAAGCGAGGAGTTGCAGGACGGAGTATTTTACTAATATATACTTAAGTATTTATTGTACTAATATTCCATCTTGCCCTTTTTGTGGTTTAATAAATAGTTCATGAATAAATATACTAGTATTATATATACCATATATTATGTACAAGATTATATACATATTAGCCGAGTTGATTAAAGCGCTGCACGTTGTAAACGAAGGGGAACGGATCCCGAGCCGGTCGTAGGCTTATTTTTAATTTCTATTCTTTTTTTGTTTTTTGAATACATTTTTGTCCCTTTTCTTTTACTTCGTATATATACATATTTTATTATATTATATTTTTTTCTTTTGAATAAAAAGGGATTGTGTTTAAGTTTTTGCTTTTTTTCCTTGCGCCTTTAAGTTGGATTCGGCTTGGTTTTTTTTGTTGTTTACCGGTCGTTGGTAGTTTCTTTTTTTCCAGTCGCTTTTGCGGATCGGTTTAGGGTCCTACTTTTTTTTGGTTAGGCGAGTTGGGATATTCAGTATGGATATCAAAATGCTGATGAGCTAACGTCTCCTACGTCTCCCTAGATATTAGGGGCATGTGCTTTGCGTAAGCATTTTAGCTTCGTTCTGAACACATACCCATTTTCCTATGAGGAGGAAGTACCTGCTGTTCAAGCCAAGTTGGATGAGATCGCCAAACTAGTCAAAGCATTTCAGGGCGATGAGAATTCGGGCGAGTATAAGAAGATAGTCGCCAAATCTGAATGGCTAGTAAGGCGTCTAGGAAAAGTTGAAGCAAAGAGTGAGGAGGAGAAACAGCATGTGGCTAAGTTCCGTAGGAATGTCATCGATCTTATTGGGGAGTTAGACGGAAGGGCTAATGTTAACCCTCAGGACAAAGCCGGAACAAGCGGCGATGTCCGAAGACCACCTCCTGCACCGCTTGTGGAAGGCCCCTCGTCAAACCCACCCGTAGATCGAATTCCCGCTCCGCCCGCCTGTTCGCCTCCGTTTTTTCCTCTTGGTAACCATGTACCGGTAATGGAGTGGGGACTCAAGTTCAAGAGTGAGGCACATGAGTCGTTGTGTGGATTTCTCGAAAGAGTTGAGGAGTTTAGGGAAGTTAGGGGCTTTTCAGAAGCCGAATTATTCAAATCGGCTTTGGATTTATTTGATGGCAAAACATTATTTGGTATCGGGAAAACAAGCCGTTTATCCAGAATTGGTGAAAAGGATGAGGGAAGAGTTCCTACCACCAGACTACGATGACCGTTTGCGGAAGGAAATTCGCCGCAGAACGCAAGGTCAGTCGGAGACGATAGGGATCTACGTCAGCAGTATGCATGGTCTCTTGCAAGGCTTAGCCATGTTCCATCGACGTGAAACTTCGGCAGATTCACAGAAACCTTCTACCTTTCTACCAAGCTCAATTGGCCTTGGTGGAAGTCTCTTCTTTGGATGACCTCATCAGAGTAGGCTGTCAGCTAGAGGCGACTCGTTACCTTGTGGAGAATTATCACCCACCTCCTTCTGGAAGAAACGCTCCGCTACTTGAGCCAGATCTGGCGTATGTAGATGTTGGTTCAGACCAGAACTACGAGGTGAATGCGTTTAACTCTCGCAGAGAGAATTCAACGTCCTTCCGCTGCCAACAGAAGGGTCACTTGACCAGAGCATGTCCGCAGCCCGTTCGCTGTTATGGCTGTTGGTTGCAGGATAAGTTATACGTAGCCACTGTCCGCAATGTTCCAAGTCTCCGAGGGTGTCAGGAAATGGAGAATTGACTCAACCAAGTGCGGGACAGTGAGTTAGAAGAGTTTCTCACCTCTACGGGTGGATTTTTTCTTAGCGGAGAAGGAGTGCGATAAAAGCCCTTATCTTAAGGTCGATAAGTATGAGGTCGAGTAGTTAGGGTTGCTAGATTCCGGAGCTTCGAGGTCTATTGTGGGTGGTCCAGGGTGAGACAAACTTGCTTCGGTTCATTGCAAATTAGGCAAAGTAGACGTGCCGGAAGTCACGGGTCATTGCACCCTCAACTAGCCCTTGGTCGTCCTCCATCGTTTTTTGTGAAGAAACGAGACTTTAAGTTCTGATTCTGCGTAGACTTTCGTAAGCTTAACAATGTGACCAAGAATAATGCACAACCGATTCCTTATATGTCGGCAACACTGGACATGTTGCGCAACGCGAATTTCTTGTCGTGTCTTGATATCAAATCTGCATACTAGCAAATTTCAATGGCTGAGTCATCGAGAAAGTTTACGGCGTTTACGATTCCCGGCAAGGGACTGTACCAGTTCCGACGAAGGCCCTTTGGCCTTCACAATGCCCCGGCCACTGGGCAACGTTTTATCGATACTGTCCTTGAACGCGACCTAGAGCCAAACCTTTTCGTCTACCTTGACGACGTTATTATCCGAACAGAGACTTTTGACCAGCACTTGGAAGTTCTCGTAGAGGTCCTCGGCAGACTTTGAAGGTGTACGACTAAAGCTATCTAGGGATAAATGCGAATTCTGCAAGCAGGAACTTCGTTATTTGGGACACGTCATTAGAAGCAAGCGTTTGTCGGTAGATCCAGAGAAGATTCGGAGCATGGTAGAATACCCAAGACCAAACAGTGTAAGCAGTGTTCGTCGATTTGTTGGACTGGTGTCTTGGTACCGTCGTTTTGTGCCCAACTTCTCTGATATCGTTGCCCCGATTACCGAGCTGCTAAAGAAAAGGAAGTTTGTCCGGGGGGGAGCATTGCGAGCAGCGCGAGCACTCCGATCTTAACTTGCCCTAATTTTGAGCTACCGTTTGTGATCCACACCGATACTTCAGGATTTGGCATTGGTGCAGTCCTATCACAGGACGACCCTAAGGAGGGAGAACAAGTTATTATTTACTTTAGTCGGACACTTACGAGGACATAATTTAACTATTCGACCACTAAATGGGAGTGCTAGGCCGTGTTGTGGGCAGTGGAAAAACTGAGACCTAACATAGAGGGAGATACCTTTACAGCTGTGACAGACCATCATTCGCTTGTCTGGTTGAACAACTTGAAAGATCCCCAGGGTAGGTTGGCTCGGTGGGCCGTGAAACTACAACAGCACGACTTCAAGATTATCCATCGTAAGGGCAAGGAGCATTTGGTTCCAGATGCTCTTTCTAGAGCAAATGAGGAGCTTGTGGAGATAGGGACGGGGGAAATAGATAAAGGAGTTGAGGATAAGTGGTTGATAAAGATGCTAGACGCGGTAGCTGCTTCTCCGGAAAATTATCCGAATTGGAAGGTAGAACGTAGCACAGCGGAATAGGCCCAGAGCCTTAGAGGACGTCATAAGCGACGTACGTGCGAAGATTTTTGAAGCAGGGAAGAAGAGTACAACCTGAGGAAAAGGGCAGTAGAATTTACCCCGAGGGAGTTAGTGGTACGGAAAAATTTTGTATTGTCGGATGCGGCGAAGTATTTCAATGCCAAGCTCGCACCGAAATATATAGGGCCATTCGCAGTTGGGCAGTTTTAACCTTAATTTAAGTATTTATTGTACTAACATATTCCCTCTTGCCCTTTTATTTGTTTTAGTAAATATTTCATGAATAAATATAATATGTATATATATATCTATATATATATTCACTCTTATTCCGCGTGGCGTTTCACTAAAAGGCCGATTGTCGTTTTTTATGGCATTTCGTTTTTAAAGAGTTATTCCAGAAATAGAACGCCACAAAAAGCCCTCGTCGGTAAGTAGGTATACACTCCACATACGATCCACTGTCATACCTAATTTACCTCCATGGCAGATAAATTTCAACTTAATCAAAACAAAGTCTTCAAAAATATAAGTTGAATAAATAAATATGAATAGTGTTGCATTATTTCGGAGTAGCGATGAAGACGAGTATGTGAGAAAAAAAGAACTGATTCGCATACAAAGAAATATAAGAAGAAAATCTAATCCATTAAATTTGCCGGATGCAAAGTAAGTGGCAAGATAAATTTCACTTCAAGACCGATGTATCGTGCCTAATTTTCAGATTTAAAATGTTTTCACTATAAACCGGAGAAATCAACACAAATTGTCAAGGTTTGTGCAGCTTTACAAAACATATGTCTGCATTATAGATTAGACTTAGAAGCAGATGCGAATGTTGCAGATTCTTCAAACGATTCAAATTCAAATATAATTGTTATAAGCCCAAGCACCATCGATGACCAAGTAGCTGCAAATATAAGAAATCAATTGCTTAACGTTATTTAAAAAAATTATTATAAAAACATACATAATTCAGTTCTGTTATTTATACGTATTGTAAAATGTTTGTGTGGGTACAAATGATAGAACTTATTCTTTTCAATACAAATCGCTTTATTCAATGCAGTTACATTTCACAATTTGATCGTTTATCTCAATACAATCCAATTTCTCAACCGCTTATACTTTTCTCATCTTTTACATAAACCGCTTAATCACTTCTCCTAATTAACACTTCAAATTCAACTGATGAACTCACTGCATACCTTGGGAATGCTGGTATTTATACTCGAATGACATACTTCGAGAAAAATCCTCGCCATCCAGCGTACCATACAATTTCCAATTTGCTAGAATATTCGGTTCCTCTCTCCAGTCATCAATGGTCGAGACTTTGTTAATCAAGTATCGAAATCTTCTAGATGTCGCTGCTCACATTTAAATGGTTATCACAGTATATAGAAAACTTAAAAAGTAAAATAGAACATAAATTAAAAAATATAAAGTAATCAGAAAAAAAACAAGTAGATGGGAGAAAAATGGAAAAAATTTATCTTGATTTGAAGCGGATGTTGAATTTGCTACGGGTGTTGGATTTGATGTGGATGCTGTATTTGAAATATCTTGCGATGAGGTAGATGGCTGTGGAATAGAAGTTTTTCCTTTCATATTCATTATTTTCTCATAACAGAGAAGATTCGAAATAACTTACTTCAAATCTGATATTTGTCTGAATTCACCTCTTCCAGTGGCTTTACACTCCTTGTTGTTATATAAACTCTTCTTTTTTAATTTAAATTTTATATCAGACCAGACCTGTGTATACGAATATGCACTTAGCTATAGAAATATTTGCAAGTAATAAATTAAGGACATACTCGTACTTTCTGCCACTCCTTCCCGTCTCTTGTCGGTGGTCTTAGGCAGTTAAGTGCTCTGGCTACGTTGTCCCATTCGGCTTTAGCATCAACCTTTACATTTCCTCTTTTAAATCCATTAGCTAAAGGTTTATTGGCTTCCATTAGTTCCACCAAGTCCTTAAATTGCTTTTGATTTGTTATTTTGACCCTACAAAACAAAATAAATTAATTTAGATTGACAAATAAGTTAACAAATTAAGAAAACTTACATTTTCAGTTGATGTTCTCACTCAGCGTTTATTATTTTATGATCGACAGATACCGTCGTTTTTTTCTGTCGTTTTATGGCGCTCAACGCCTCATAAAATAACAGTCAAAGTGCCTTCAGACGTTAAATAATGGATTTCACAAACCAGTCAACGAAAAATGGCGTTCAACGGTGTAAAAACTTCACATATAATTGCACTGTGGCGCTTTACTAACGAAACGCTTTTAAAACGCCACGCGGAATAAGGGTAATTATCTAAAAGATTACATACATATTTGGAGTTAGAAGATTTGTCAGTCTTACGAGTAAGTAGGACGTTGAGAGAAAAAGCAAATTAAATCCACTAATTAGCCGAGTTGGTTAAGCGCCAATAGATCCAAAGATTGAGATTATTAATATACTCTTGCAACGTAACTTCGATAAAATTAAACGATATTGCGATAACTGGAAGTTGAAAATCAATTTTCAGAAGTCGGAAACCATTTTGTTTACACGTCTTTGTGTGGGGCCTCTTGGGAAAGAATTGGCGAAAGTTCTCGATCGTGGGGCAGAACGGGCAGCCACTTGCTTGTCGAAATGTAATTAGATACCTTGGGATCTGGCTAGATCAATATCTATATTTGAACAAACATATAGATGTTGCTCGGCCCAAAGCCAAAGGTGATTTGCCAAGAGACTGTTTTATAACAGCCAACTCGATGCGAGGGTGAAGGTGATCTGCTACATGAATAAGAGTGGACAATTTCGTCATTAAGTTGACTCGAAGGCACATTGCAAGAGCAATGACCTCATCGAACAACCTGATATCCGGGGCTTGTTACTCTAACTATATGAATCATGAGAGAGTTCGATTTGACGACTTTATTCCTCTACTTAGATATGAAAGGTCTGATCCGGGACAGATTAGCGGTGCCGATAATATTCCACGCTCGAACAGCTGCGGACAGGCGTCACTACTACGACAGAGACGTCGCACATGGCAGTGCGGATCGTCTCCGGTTCAGTAGGGCGGTAGTTTATAGGTATAGTTTTAAGTTTTATATTATAATAAAATTACTGACATAGAATAAGATTATTTGTAAGTTATTTAAGCAAATTTTTAAGAATTTTTTTGTCTAGCTTGTAAGTGTAGATTAATTCTAAAATAAAAATGCATATAAAATGGAAAAAAATGTTGTAAACGACAGGGATCGGATCCGAGCTTTCTCGTCTAGGTTCGTAGACCTATTTTTTTTTTTTTTTTTTTTTTTTTTTTTTTCTATTCATTATCTTGTCTATCGTCATTCGGCTTCAATTCTTGCATCAGCTACGGCGGCTATGTTTTCTTCATTTCACACCAATCTCTGTGTTTGGGATCCAAAAGAGTGTACTTACGCTCAAACCTTTCCACGGTGCTACGAAATGCCTCAGTGTGCAACCATAATGACGACGCGAGTTTTTTTAGTTTCAAAGTTAATGATTGAATTTTTTAAGAAAATTTTTCCAATTATATTTGTTTGTAAGTGAGTTTTGTTATAAAAATGAAATATTAAAATTGAATTTTCACAAAATACGAAATAACAATTAGCTTTTTTTATGTCACTGAATTTCTCATGCGATTTACATAAAAAACTATAAATATATTGTGATATATATATTTAAATGTGAGCAGCGACATCTATATTTCCATAGCAGAAAATGTCGATACTTGAATAGCTTGATTCAATCAATGGTGAATGGAGAATGGAAACATAACACACAGTACAGTGGCGCTAGACGCCAACCCCATACTTAATATGCTGTATTCAACATATGCGCATATGTACCTATTATCCTAATTTGATTTGGTATTTGAATACTGTGATAACCACTTAAATGTGAGCAGCGACATCTAGATTTACATAGCAGAAGATGTCGATACTCGAAGACCAGAAGATTTCGATACTTGAATAACAAAGTCTCGACCATTGATGATTGGAGAGTGGAATCGAATTTTCTAGCAAATTGGAAATTGTATGGGACGCTGGATGGCGAGTATTGTTCTCGAAGTATGTAATTCGAGTATAAATACCAGCATCACCAAGGTATGCAAGTCAGTTCATCAGTTAAATTTGAAGTGTTAATTAGGAGAAGTGATTAAGTGGTTTAAGTAAAAGATAATA
Organism: Volucella bombylans; assembly: GCA_949129095.1. Lineage (NCBI taxonomy): Eukaryota > Metazoa > Arthropoda > Insecta > Diptera > Syrphidae > Volucella > Volucella bombylans. The sequence goes on along the minus strand of OX422143.1, from coordinate 26,082,271 downwards.
AAAGTATAACCGGTTGAGAAATTGGATTGTATTGAGAGAAACAAATAAATAGTGAATTGGATTTGTATTGAAAAGAATAAGTTCTATTAGTTGTACCCACACAAACATTTTACATTGGTGTCGGAAGTGGGATAGGACTTATTGTGTGCAAAAAAAAACAGTGTTTTCTGACTATTTGAAAAAGCTGGAATGGGTCGAAATCTATTGAGTTTTCGAACTAAAGAGCTCGACACAGTGCGAAAACAGAAACTGCGAGAATGTTTTTTAAGCGGTCCAAGGAGAAAAGAGTTGAAGCCTCCCTCATTCGATGGCCAGACCTCATGGTCTTCTTATAAGAAGCAAACGACTGGGACAATGAGGAAAAGTGCTCTGCCCTAACAATGGCCTTGCACGGTCCTGCAGCTGAATTGTTGCAAACAGTAGACATCGAAAAGCATAAAGATTATGTGACTTTAGTACAGGCTATCGAGAAACGGTTTGGGGATAGCCACATGCAGGAGGTCTACAATGTCCAATTGCAAAGCCGAACGCAGCAACGAGGAGAAACACTGCAGCAGCTCCAAGCAGACGTGAGTAGACTGGCACATCTGCCATACCCCACCGCAGGCCAGGAAATTATCGACGAAATGGCAAAAGATGCATTTATCAGGGGAATTGCAGTCAGCAGTTTCGGATGTCAGGATGGCCGGGAAAAGAACCCTTGCTGAAGCACTGGCCTTCGCTCTGGCGATGGAAGCATCCAATCAGGCTTCCAAAGGAATACATTCGTCAGGGAAATAGTATCTGGTGAATGCTCCTGCTCAAGACTAACTACCGTGCAACGATATATCCCGCGGGAGAGGCGAAGGATGCGCTGCTGGAACTGCGATAGAATAGGACATCTGCAAGGGCATTGTAAAGAACCGGTACGACGAGAAGGCTGCCTGCACTGGGGTTACAGGCAAATAGAAAGAAAAACCGGCAGAAATGGCCTACCAAGAAGCCGGTCAAATTTCCCAAAGCCATCAGTTGGGAAATGCTTACTTCGCGGGGCAGGAGTTTCCAGAAGGAGTCGGCGACTCCAGGGCAATTATCCCAGTCTCACAGGGAAAACAATGCAATGAAGGCCTCCCAGCAAAAGTAGTCAGTCCCAAAGAAGCGATATAACCGGCTGCTATCCAAGTGATCAGGACTGCGCCAATAGAAGATTGGAGTATAAACGAAGTCCATTCTTCCCAACAGGCAGACATCGAACCAATACTGACCTGGAAGGAACACGAGGGAAGACCAAGATGGCAGCAGATATCAGATCGAAGCCAAGATCTGAAGGCATACTGGGCACAGTGGAACTCGCTTTTTGTGCAAGATGGATTGCTGAAGAGAAAATAGGAAAGAGCAGATGGGACAGCATCTCGTATGCAGCTAATAGTGCCACGGTCTAGAGTCAGCCATGTACTCCATGAAATACATGACGGAATATCAGGAGACCATTTGGGAATAAACAAGATGTTGGAAAAGGTAAGGGAACGTTTCTATTACGCTGTCTCGGGGGCGGAGTCGAAAATTCTTCGGCTCTGAGCAATGGTGTTCAGCTGGTGTACATAATCTAACCACCTTATTCGTTGGACTTTCTCTTCCTTCTATGCAGCGCCGCTTTATAGACATCTTGGTTAGCTGCATGTACTTTCCGGTACTTGTCGTCAAACCAGGAGTTCCATTGTGGTCGCCGAGTAAAACCCAGCTCATCAGAGGTGGCATCTCTGATGGCTTTTTGGCAATGTTGCCACAGGTCTTCAGTACTTGATGGGGACAGATAGAAAATCTTATGATTTTAAGGGAGACTCAAATGGAAAAGAATTCGGCTATCTCTTCCGATTGTAGCGTCTGAAGTCAAAATTTCTCACAGTGGCTGATACGATTGTAAATATCCCGAACATCGCAACAAAGTAATAGTTCGAGTCGATGTTTCTTCGGATATCCATAATACTAGAGGAGTGCCTTGCATCGATCGTAATGTGGTCAATCTGGTTGATAGATCAGGAGATTTCGAATTCCCCTTATGGATAGCGAGATGCTGTAACCGCCTGCTAATTACGACAATGTTTCTCGCCGCCGGAGATGCACTAAAATCGTACAATTATAATGTCATAGCTAAGACACTGCTCGTAGCTATATTTGGCGTCATCTTTCTTCTTTGTGGGGTCGTGCGCGAATATAAGTCTAATGTGGGCAAATTTAACCTAACTACGTATTCTAGCGAGGTGCCTGTTAATATGCCGGAAACTGAAGAGTTCTTGCCTAAATCTGCTACGTAATAACAAATCCGCAACCAAAGAGGCGGATAACGATCGCCGTAGTAAATGTCGCAGTCTTTCGTCCTCTTTTTGCCCGGCCTATCCCATTGCATTTCTTGGATGGCGATAACATGTGCTTTGCAGCAGTCCAAGGCTTGCGCTACTATTTCGGCTGCAGATGATTTGCTAAGGGACCTAACATTCCCTCGGGGGTTTTGTTCTTTTTCCCCTAGAGGGCGCGTCCTCAGGGGCGGATGGAGGAACGCTCGGTATTATTACTCGTTATTAATGCAGGGTAGGTGGGAAATAAAATACCACCCGTGGACCAAAAAAACAACTACGTGAAGGAGCACAGAACTCAAACCAAAACATGAATGGTAAAGAGACGAGAAATCTAACGGTGCAGGGAGTCAGATCCCCAGTACCGGCGTCTGTCAGGAGTGAGCAGCGGGCCCCGGAACGTCGACATACAGTGACCGCAAAACCAAAAAACTAGAGATCGTAACCCAGGGAGTGGAACAGAAAGCTACAAGTGAATCCAGAAGAGATCCCTTTAAGAGACGTGCACGGGTGCAACGAACACCACCGCCGGTGTCGGTAGTGAACACCCCTATAGATTTGCATGAGCCGGTTGCAGAAAATCCTCCAGCCGCTTGGGATATATTCCAGACGACTGTAGGCAGTAGCGCCACGGTTTAAGAGGTTCCAGGAAATTCGACTGAAGAGGAACTGAGGAGACTAATAAGACATGTTGAAGCCCAAAAACATACTCAAGAGCTTATACATTTGAGTCCTACAGAAACTCAGCTTCCCCTCTCGGCTCCCGAAGAGCAAAAACTCGAAGACAAAATTTCCAAGGAAGTACAGATATGTTGCGACATCTTAAAAATGATGAAGAATGCCTGTGTTAAGCAAAAAATATTAGCATGACATCAGAAACGGAATTGCTGCATTAGAGGAATCGCTGAACAAAATGAAGTGGGGCGCAAAACCTCCAAACCTCCCTGAAGCCAACTCGGAAGATTCCGCCAGAAAACGAGAACGAAAAGGAGAAGAGACAGCTTTTAATGCAAAGTCAATACCCCTAGCCGGAACCAAGAGACCTCCATCTAGCCCTCTTGTAAAGCAAACGGATAAGAGAACTAGAAATTCTTCAATTCCAGTAAACAAATCAAAACAGGAAAAAATGCTTGAGACGGAAGGCGTGGAAACTGAAACAATAAACCCAGAACAGGACAGCTTTGCAAAAGTTCTCAAGAAAGAGAAATGGAAAACACCAGTTACACCCAAACCTACTCCTAAAGTACGCCTAAGAGAAAACCCTACAAATAAAACCAGGCAGAAGGAAAGTAGGCACCGGAAATTCAGGCACGAGGCAATCTTTATCAAACCGAAAGGCAACAAAAAAATACATTGATATTCTGCGGGAAATTCGAAAAAAAGCAAACCGCGATGAAACCGAAACTGTCATCAAATCGGTGCGACAAACAAAACAAGGGGAAGTCCTCTTAGAACTTGAACCGGGGACAAAGGACAAAGAGGTTTTTCGGGAAATCCCTTAGAAATATTTTAGGAGAAAGAGCTACGGTTCGCAACCCGGTAGAAAAAGCTGCACTCGAAATCAGGGACTTTGATGAACTGACCACAGCAGAAGAGCTCGAGGAAGCCATCAAGAAGAAAACATCAGTCCAAAATCTGGAAATACAGGTGGCAGTGACTAGGATAAACAGAAGCTCGCAGAAAATGGCTATAGTCCACATAAACGCTCGAGCAGCTTATGAGATGTTGAAGATTCCTTAAATCAAAATAGTATGGGTTCAGTGCAGAATGCGTCGCAGAGTAGAAGTTCCTAGATGCTTCGTGTTTCGGATACGGACACCATCAAACAACCTACAAGGGCACGGAGAGAAAAGGGCAAGGGCTCTGCTCAACTGTGGAGAAGGGGGCCACAAAAAAGTCGAGTGCAGAAAATCATCAAAATGTTGCCTATGTGCGGATCAGCAAACACCAGCGTTTGCCTTAAAGCATGTGCCGGGTTCCGGAAAGTGTCGAGTTTTCCGAGAGGCATTTGAAAATGCGAAGAAAAAGGCTTTACAATGACCAGAATCCTACAGGGAAATATCCACAAGAGTTGAACGACTGACAATCTATTGTCTACATTACTAAGCGAATTGCAGATTGATGTCGTCATCTTCAGCGAACAGTACGTAGACAAAGAGACAAACTGGATAGTGGACACATTAGGAACCGCTGCAATCTGGATACCAGACACAAGGGCATTCTCCCTGAAAAACCAAGGTACACAAAGAGGTTTCGCGTGGTCCAAGACCGATGAACTCACGGTTATAAGCCCGAACGACAGGATCGACGATTTCCGCCAAAAACCGGATGACTTGGAGGACTTATTAAATGAAACGACAGGCGAGATCCTGGTTGCCGGCGACTTTAACGTCAGAGCTCAAGATATAGACTCTCGAGGAAGGCAAATACTTGAGATGGCTGCGAGACAAGGCCTAAACGTAACAAATGTAGGTAACACCCCGACTTTCTGGAGGCCAGGGCAAAGAGGCACCATACGGGATGTAACCTTCGCTACGGAATCTACATCCGCAAGAATAAAAAACTGGCGAGTAATCGAGGATTATACGGGCAGCGATCATCAATACATTGAGCTCCGCAGAAGATGCCTACAACTTAGGCGCATAGTTACCAGGGGAAGGAGAAGACACGCTGAAAACATAGAGGAAGCTCTAGCGGAGTTCAGAACCTTAAGATCCGAGCTCAAGAGGGCCATAAATTCGAGCAAAAAACGGAAGTGGGAGGATCTCCGCCGAGACATAAACAGCGACCCCTGAGGGCTAGGCTACAAGGTCGTAATGCGGAAACTGGGAGCCCAATCGGCACCGCCTGTTCTAAACGAAGACAAGATAGAGCGAATTGTAAACACCCTCTTCCCAACTCATCCGGTCAGGCCTCCCGACAACACACCAGCCCGACGGCAGGAATCACCAGGTTTCAGCGAAGAAGAGTTGGGATTAGTCGTGCAGACAATGAAAAACAGAAGAGCACCCGGCCCAGATGGAATTCCAGCAGAAGTAATAAAAGTCACTGCCCAAGCATGCCCTAACCTGCTGCTCAACATGTACAACTGTTACCTTGAAGAAGGAGTCTTCCCAAAGAGGTGGAAAAAGCAACGATTGGTACTGATTAGAAAAGGAAAAGGAGACCCAGACTCCCCATCAGCGTACAGGCCCTTATGTATGCTGGACACAGCGGGAAAACTGATGGAAAAGCTGTTCAAATCACGAGTCACAGATGCAGTACAAAGAGCGGGAGACTTTGCAGGAAGGCAAGTCTGTTCAAGCCGCCCAACAAGGAAGTTGCCGCTCTAAGAAGATCGTTTTGCTGGCAACCCTGGACGTAAGAAATGCATTCAACTCAGCCAGGTGGAGTGATATACTAAATGCGCTAGAAAATAGATTCAACATCCCAGCCTATCTATTACATATGACGAAGGACTATCTCAGGGATACGAGACCACAGAAGGCCTACGAAGGAAGGAAATAACATCTGGAGCAGCACAGGGATCAATCCTGGGACCAGACCTCTGGAACATCTCCTATGATTAAATACTGCGGATGGAGATGCCCGAAGACACCTTTCTCGTTGGGTACGCAGACGACATCGCGGTAGTGATAATGGCAAGAGACACTGAAAACACGGAAAGTTGACAAAGTCATGCGACGAACAATCTTCTGGATGGATGAGCACGCTCTTAGTTTGGCAACAGAGAAAACTGAGATAGTCCTTCTGACGAAGAAGAAAATCCCGACACAAATAGCCTTCAAAATCGGCTCTGAAGTCATTAAGAGCAAGGACGCGGTGAGGTATTTGGGATTGAGGCTTGATACAAAACTAACTTTCTGGCAACAGATAAAGTACGCAGCGAAAAGAGCCTCTAGAGTTACAACATCACTCAGTAGATTAATGGCGATCATAGGTGGTCCAACGCCAAGTAAGCGCGTTGGTATATGGAAGTGAGATCTGGGCAGAAGCGTTTCGACAAGAAAAGTGCCGGAAGTAGATGGCGGCAGTGCAAAGATGTGGAGCTCTACGCGTGGCTAACTCTTACCGAACGGTGTGGGAACCAGCCGTCCTTGTATTCGGAGGAGTGATTCCCATCGATCTCCTAGAGGCACAAAGTAAGTACGTCCACGAAAACGGAAATCGGATTGGGAGCGGCAATCGACCAAGTAGAGCAGCAAACGATACGGAAGTGGCAAGAGTGCTGGATCTCGGAAGGAAGAGGAAGGTGGACAGCGAGGCTGATAAGAAATGTGGCTGAGTGGAAAGACCGCAAACACGAGGACTTTGTCACCCAGTTCCTCACCGGACACGGAAATTTCAAAGCTTTTTTACATAGGATCGGCAAAACGGATCGTCCAGCCTACCAGTACGGCGACTTCCAGCAGACGACGTACATCACACATGTTTGCCTGCAGAAGATGAAACGCACAGCACTGGAAAACAGCATTGGTGCCTTCAACCCAAAAAACATAGTGGATAAAATGCTGACGAGTGACCTGAGCTGGGGAAGAATTTGCCAGTTTGTAGAAGATATTCTCAGAAGAAAGAAAAGAGAAGAAGAGCAATACCGTAAACCCGAAAGGGTGTAGAATCACAGATGACGTACATCACACATGTTTGCCTGCAGAAGATGAAACGCACAGCACTGGAAAACAGCATTGGTGCCTTCAACCCAAAAAACATAGTGGATAAAATGCTGACGAGTGACCTGAGCTGGGGAAGAATTTGCCAGTTTGTAGAAGATATTCTCAGAAGAAAGAAAAGAGAAGAAGAACTATACCGTAAACCCGAAAGGGTGTAGAGTTCGTTGTCCTTATTTCGTTTGCAGCGGTTGTCAACAATAGATCCGTCCCTATCCGAGGCTCGTTGTTGCTTAGTAAATACAGATTTTTTTTTCATGGCCGGGCAGTTACACCAGTGGCACAACTCCATTATAGAGACCTCTAAGATGAGGAGTAACATGTTCGGAAATCCTTACTAGCCTGAGGTCCAAATATGTCGGAGTAGCCCGGATAGTCTTATTTGCTTTGTTTCGAGATTTCACTTCACCGTTGATTCCATCTGGGGAATACATCCGCTGCCGCCTTAATAGTGCTGCTATTTCCCCTGCCGATCAGCACACTTTGGCAAGTCGAGACCGAAAATCGACCAGCATCCGATGTTTACCATTTGGAAGCTAAATGGGCACAACTGAATTGTAGAAACAGTTACAACACTGAGCATCACCCTATTTATAAAGCATGTGTTTCGATACATATCCAATTTTTTTTTTATGTAAAATCAGTAATAATTAAATCTAGATTCTAACTACAGTGGAAATAAAAATTTGCAAGAATATTTAATGCTTGCAAGTAATGTATTTTATTTCATGACATTAACAGTAATTATACAGTAGATTGATATATAGAAAATGATTTTGCTTGGAGTTTTTTGTAATTGGAATTAAACAATGATATTTCAGCGTTCCTTTTATTGCTAAGGCTGTTTGGTAACGGCCTGTTATTTTTTCTTTTGCATCATACTCTTCACTGGTAAAAGAATGGCATGTAAACGTCGGTAATGATTCGTATGCCCAGATGAATAATTTCTCAGCCGTTTGTATAGCACGATCTGCTCATTGAAGACTAGCCGTGGCAGCAAATCTTTTCAATGTTCCGACTAAATCGTCAAATGGGCCTTTGCCATGTGAAGTAGGGAAGACCTGCCATTCTGCTGCTAATTTTAAATCTTCCTGATCACGAGTTAGATTAATAAATGTTTTTTTAATTTTTTTATTGGCCACTCACACCGTCAGAAAAATATATAGTTTTTTTATTATCTCTTAGCATTTTCTTGATATAATTAATTAAATGGTTTTTAAATAAGTTCAGTACATCACACAGTTCGAAATACGGAACAAAGCTTTTCATTTGCAACTTCTTGGTTTTGTAAAATGCAAATGGTTGGATTATTGCCTGATCATTATTCCAATACATGCCTTGCACAGAATTTTGGGCAACATGTGCATAATTTTCACCAAAATCGCAGATTACAATGCATTCATTACTTGTCAGGTTTTCCATTGTATGTTTTAAAGTTCTGTTTGTTTTATTACTAGAGATGAGTGTAATAAAAAAAAGTAAAACCAGTTGTTGGAGATTGCAAAAATTCGTCTACAGAGAAATTAAAGTCTTCAAAAACTTGCTCCAATTGTGCTAAGACATTTGCAATACCAGGACACTCGGTGCTAGTTTTGAAATAGCAATCGGTACTTGAAAGATCACGTATCTTCATTGTAAGCAATCGTGATAATTTTGAATGGGTTGTTGTGTACCAATTCTAAGTCGTTTAAAAATAGCTTCCTCAATTAACAATTATGTACTTGCATGTATGGGACAAACGCAAATTGAATCATTCCCACTAGCTCCTGGTAGTACATTTAACTTCTGGATTACTTTCTTTAAATAATCTACAAATGTATAATATTTCTTTTAAATTATTAAGAACCAATCGTTTCGACATTTGAATATTCACTAAAGCAATTTTCACAGAAAAATAATCATTTTGACCATGACTTGACTGTACTCATCAGATTGATGAAAGGCAATTACCATATCAATGACACGCTGCTCTAATGAAGGATAACCTTTTGAATTTGGTTCCTCTAAAACGCCTTTTCAGAAGCTACTTTTTTAGCAAGTTATCATGTGTTTTGTTGGACCAGGAAAATGTTCTTGTATTTTGCGAAATGATCAATTATACTCGTAAATAGTTAAAATTTTCAACTCCAGCTCTTCACAGAGAGTAGTTATAGTAGGCGAGATTGGGTACACTTGATCCCTATTTTGGGTTTTCGCTCATATCTCTTAAAATAATAGAGTTTTTAGGATAATATTTCATGACTAGCTAGGAAGTACATGTCGCTACCTTTTTGTATTATTGAACTATGAAATTTATCTATATTTAGTTTTGTTTTTTTCATTTTACCAGAAGATTGAAAAAGGATCAAGTGTCCCTTATGCTGGGAGACTTGATCCCAGTATAGGGTGGACTTGATTACAAGGGACCAAGTGTACCCATTGCATAATATAAATGAAATAAAACTCTGTTTAATTTGTATATATATCGTGTATATTGCACGTAATCCACCTTATACCTAAGTATCACAATATTTTCAAATATTATAAGAATATAATCACTCGTTTGCTGTTTGATTTAAAATCTGGTGGATTTAATTGTTCACAACCCTTACACATCGTCCTTTACTGCACTTTTAAATTACGTTTTGCTTTATTATTCTCTCTTTGGTCGCTTTCTGTGTTTTTTAGTTTTTCTTTTAATTTATTCATCTCCTGTGTGTCAGTTAAAATTTTAATGGATCCCTTTTTACACGCCCTTTTGTTGTTAATTTTCGACAAACAGAATGGTTTTATTTGTTCCGGTGTTATGAAAGTTATTCTGTTTGGATCATTCATAGATGTTGACGGTTTATGGGAAGTAAGTAATACTTTTCCCAGGATTCTGAGTCATCCAGTTGTCGCAAGCACTGTTGAAATAATGCTTTCAGTGGCCCATACACAGTTCTGTCCAACTGCTGTGTCTTATGCGTAGTGTGGGGAGGAATTGTTAAAAGACGTATACGAGTACCATTTTCTTTGGAATAATTTAAGTATTCGATACTAATGTGACTATCATGGTTATCCATTAATATCAACATCGGACAGACCAATGAACATTTGTTGTATTTTTTAAACTGTATTAAGAAATTCACAAAATTTTCAGCTGTCATCCAACCTGAAGAGAACGTGCTTCCATCTGTGCCTGTAGGTGCTCCTTTCAGCATACGATCTTGCAAATTTTTGCGTGGGAAAATCATACGAGTATATGGAGGAATGTAGTTCCCTATTGCACATATTGCACAGCACACAATTACCAATTCACCACCCTCTAATGACGTCATCCTTCCGATTTGCTTGAGTCCCTTAGTAGGCACTTCCTTTTTGGGTTTATGGACTGTGGTTAACCCCGTCTCGTCAACATTCCAAATGGCCTCTGGTCCAAAATTATTTCTTACTAAGAGCGAGCGCAGATTTTAAAAAAAACATCGAAATGTTGTGGTGGTTGAAACTCGTTGAGACTGGTGGTTCAGGTACTCGCAAAGATAAACTCGCATTTCTGCGCATGAAGCCGTAGAACCAGTCTGACTTGGCAATATTGTTGGTCCATTTTCGTATTTTATGTGCTGGTTTATTATTTTGAATAGCGTATTTATATGCCAGCTTCCGTACGCACATCGAGGTTAGTCCATGGTGAAGTTTGCTTACATTTTCCGCGTATTAAGCTAACGCAACCTCTTCTCCGTCCGTAAAAATTTGAAACTGTCTGGAGTTGGGTTCAAAGGCTATGTCATCTTCCTGTTCTCTTGGTCTTCTCGCGTACCTTTTTAATGTCATAAGAGCACATCAAAAGATTTGGCGGTACCTTTTAAGCTGTTGCCATCCAGCACACTTTCGACCACTGCTTTTAGCTTTTTTTTTATCATTTACGTATTTTTTAATTTTTTATTATTTACGCATTTTAGATCCTTCCTTTCTCTTGTAGGTTCTTGGCAATTTGATATAGATCTAAAAAACAAAGAAAAACCTAAGAAATACTTCTGACATAAAGTATAGGCTACTTGATCACTTGATCAAGTGTACCCAGGACTGTGTTTTACAAAAAAAAAAAAAAATTGTAGCCAAAACAATTACGTTAATGCAAAGAAAACATTTTTACTCACACTTTAATAAGCCACTTTGCAATAGTTTTAAGTTTAATCCGTAGTTTGTGAATATTTATATCTCAAAATAACTATCAAAATACTCACAACTGCTCTGAAGTTGTCAATTCTAAACTTTCAAAATCAAATTTGAACATTGACAATGAGTGACAAGAATTTAGTGTTGCCAGTATTGTTATTAAAAATAATACGTAAATTTAGATTTATGACTGGGGATCAAGTCTACCCAGTCTCCCCTATTATGGCACTTTCACTTAGACTAGTCTTTTTAATTTAACGAATAAAATTCAACTGAAGGTACGTATTATGTTTCTAGCAACTGCAGTGCCAGTTATAGGAACGTTGTTTTGGGAAAGAGCCTGAAACCTTCGAGGATTCTTCACGTGTAGTAAAAGATATTGTTTATTCTAGTATATATAAAAGCTATTCGAAAATTAACTTTTTGAAGTGTGGGCTTAAAGTATAAGTTTTAAATGCCCACTTTTATTACAAAACAATCAGATTGTTATTGAGTTGCTATGGTCAGGCCTGAATCTTCATGATTTTATATTATAGTAAAAATAGGTAACAGACCGCCGTACCCCTAAGCCAAATGCGAGCGAGACCTGGCACCTTGCAATTGACTTGAAAGGACCCCAATCAGGAATTTCCAAAGTCCCAGGTAATTTTAATAGAGGGTTGTCTGGACGAATTTCGCGATTGCTCAACATATATGTATATCCATTTAATTAAATTAATAGTAATAATTTTTGTCGGTTGTTCGGAAAGTAATTTCGTTTTTTTTTGTTATGGAAATGAAAGAAGATTTTCTTAAAGTGAATAGATATTGTATTGAATTATACGAGTATATTGTCCATTCTTGTCCAATACCTTTTGCCATTTTTCTGGCAGTAGCATGATTCCACGCTCATAAAATGTTTGTTCTTTGCTGGCAAAAAACTGATCCAGGTGGTTTTTGGTCTCCTCAATTAAAGTAAAGGTTTTACCTAAAAAATTTTGTAGAGACCTGAACAAATAATAGTCAGAAGGTGTCAGATCTGGGAAATATGGTGGGTGTGGTAGTATATCCAATCCAAGCTGTAAAAGCTTTTGGCGAGTTACGAAACTTGTATGAGGTCTCGCATTATCTCAATGGAACACTACACCTATCATATTGACCAATTCTGGCTTTTTCCGTTTAAGTCAATCATTAAGTACACTTCAGAATTGATCGTTCTGTTGTCCGATAGAAGCTAAAAAAAAAACGATTCCTTTGAAATTCCACCAAATTTCACCTTTTTTTTGAACGGCTTTCGATGTGCTTTGAGCCGATTCATCTTTTTTACTTCATGATCACTTGCGTTTAACATTGTTTTAGATAATACTCGTATGCTTCAAAAATGGATAATTTTCTTGACGTTTAAGATGCAAATCTCAGACATCAACCCGACGGCACAAATTACTTTCCGTAAAATCATGAGGAATCCATATGTCGAGCTTAGAGATGAAATAAATGATCATGAACGGTCGAATTTGATAATCAATTAATCTCACAACGATTACATGAGTTGTTATTCGCCGATTTTTTTTAATCATTAATTAATTCAATAAAAACGAAATTACTTTCCGAAAAAACCAATATACGAGTATAAAACAATTTGTTTGTGTATTCCAACACCAAATCGAATAAAAAGAGAGGGAATGTATGTTGAATACAGCGTATTAAGTACGGGGTGATCGCATTATATTCATAACATATTTGGTGGCAGTAGTTATAAGAGCTCCATCAATTAAAAATATGTTTCTTTATGTAAATCGCATGAGGAGTTCAATCGAATAAAAAAAACAGCAAATTTGTATGGAGTGTTTTAAGAAACTTCAACTTTAATATTTCATTTTTTTTGTAATCTTGGAAGGCTTGTATCGGTCCCTTTTAGTCTCCAAAGCTCAGATTAAAGGCAATCAATCGTGATTGATCTATTAATCCAGCGATCTTCGAGTATGTTCCCATGGATAAGCCGGATTGTGTTACTACGGAAATTAAAATTCTTGACGTGCCTGTTTCCAATTGTTCGACCTACTATTATCACAGATAATAAATCTATACAGATGTCTCATTCATATGGGATGTTTTGTCCTATGAAAATGAAATCGAACTAAAAAAAAAGCTTTTTTAAAAAGCTGCAAAGAGCAGAAAAATCATTATATTTCTTTTCGCTTTTTGCTCTTGCCACTCACACATGCAAAGTCATTTATCGTACAAAAACAAAGAACGAAAGAAATAAATAAAAAAAACATACGTTGACGTTGCCCAGCATAACCGGTTTACTTGGGTTTATGTACGTGTGCATGTTATTTTGTTTGTAACTTGTTATGCAATGTAAATTAAATGGGGGTAGGAATATAATTTTGAATATCATGAGATCGATGGTCCGTGATGTGGACGTGTTGGAGGGGGTGGGTATGACGTTGCACCACACTATAAAAGTGGTTGATATTTGAAGCACTATGTGTTAAGGGCTAATATATGTTATGGGGTTGAAGATATACGTATGTACATGAGCGCTAGACCAATTTCCCGATTTTAATTTTGTGCTCAGGACATTAAGTACCTACAAAATTTGATAAATTTCCAAGCATTGAAAAATGTATGTATGCATATTCGGAAAATGTATGTTATGTTATTTACGAGTACATATTTGCTCCCTTTTCTTTCAAGTTATCTTCAATTCCGTGACTCGGGGACAACGCAGTAATGTACGGCCGAATATATGGGAGTTCGAACAAGTGGAATGGGATCTCAACAAACTTGGAGAGAAGCACCGCTGGAAACAGCTGGCGAAGTTTTGGGCCAGGTGGAAAGGCTTGTTGGTTGAGGTCCTGGTCCACCCGGACTGACAATTTATTTTATGTTTGATACATGTGTTTTCAAAAAAATTTTCTCATTACTTTTGGGACACACCACGTATATATTCCAATATATGTACATAGTATTACTCGTATATACCTGTATAATAATTGATCACTGCTCTTGGCCTATATATAACCTCAACTTCCTTTTCTTTTGGTGGTAATTTCGAGGTTATTTCCTTAATTTCCTGCATAACATTTCTATTTAAGCAAGGGGACAGACTTTTAATTTTAATCCACCTGTGCAATGAAGATGAATGTGGCAAGTGTATCTCAAGTTAATCCCGCAAAAAGTTGTATCCGGCAGCTGAACGAAAAAAGATGCACTGCGAAATCCATTTCTCCTCTTCGGTGTATTCATTTTTACCATGTGATAAGATGAGCTTCGAAAATGTCATAGCATTTTGATGAATACCAAGCAATGAATCGATTTTGCCTTGAATGTTTTGCTTTTCACGCGCTTGTAACCTTTTCTTGTCCTCTTTTAAACGACGAATTTTCTTTAATAAATGTGGTTTCGATTTTCTTTAATAGTTATTCTCAAGACATTGTTCAATTTCTTGAGCTTTTCAATTCTCCTTATGTAAAAAGATTGCCTTTTTACATGAGCCTCACAATTGGCGCAAGCAAATTCAATGTGATCATTGAATTTTGTCCTTAATAAATTTTTAGAAGCCAAATTTAGTTCCCCTATTGTAGGTTCACTCGAACTCAGTTTTAAATCTTTATAATTTTCATAAGTAATCTTAGCTTTGACTGGATCAAAGAAAACAGAACCGTCTTCAGAGTTCGGAACACTCTCGCTTCGTTTTAAAAAGAGAGAGGGATAAGCGTTTGTTTTTAAATATTTTTTTCCCAAAAAGGCATTTTCAAAATGTTTGCTGCAAATGTAAGGTTTTTTAAGGCATTTTATATGTTCACGAGACTCCTCCGTTAAAGCTAGGGAAACGAAACAATTTCATATCCGAAAACTTCATTTCATCACTTCAATTCAATTCAATTACTTATTATTTACATGCACGGCATATTAATAACACGAATAATATTTTTCTCGTCAAACTTCAATTACAAAATGTAAAGAAGTATTCGACTTTTCCCGCCTTTGAATTTGTTCTTTCTTACATACACACCCATACGCTCAAACAAAATACCAATTCATGAAAAATTACATAATTACATATTGCAGTCGAATGAAAACAAACAGCCAAGTCTTCATACCCCTTCCCGCAAACCCCTTGCAATTGTTTTTCATATTCCTTTTGCCACTGCCCTCAACTTGTGGTGAGAGAAAAAAGAAATCTCTCAGTAAACAAAGCAAGAAAGAGCGAAAATAAAAAAGCTTTACATTATTCCGAAAGCTCGTGTCGACAAAAGCTAGACGAGAGACATCTGTATAGATTTATTATCTGTGCTATTATTATTATTACTCAGTAGCTAGTGCTCACCTTTGTATCAGCTTAAAAATTAAACTGTTATGTTAAGAAAGTAATAATAATAAGAAGAAGACGATTTTGAATATGAAATTAATTTATGTAGATTAATTGCTTTAATCTAACTTAGATCCTAAGCTGCATACTGAATAGGCAATTCTCAAAATTCCAAATATACGGATCAGAACGAATCATGGCATGCGTTACCGTTACCGTTATGAACACAGGTACACTGTACTTGAACATGAATTGGATGTGTTCGAGGTGATAACTCATCTATCCACTGGTTGAAAATACATTGTGTTAACTGCTAGCAATATTTGTATACAAATTAAGTTGAAATAACATAAATTCATAGCTATTATAATGGGTCCGCCATCTAACGTTTTTTTTTCCAACTAGTGCTTATTTCGTGAATGGTAACACTTAGCTCATGTCTGATTTGACAGATAATTCAGATAATTAGTTTTATCCTTCCCCTGAACGAATATGGTTGTGTATACGCTTGAACTACGCTTCGCTAAGTGGGCCTGCGATCGACTTAGAGAAGATGCCGATTTTGCCAAAAAAATCATCTTTTCAGATGAAACGCATTTTGATCTTGGCGGGTATGTAAACAAGCAAAATTGTCGCATTTGGGGCACAGAAAACCCGCACGCATACATTGAAAAGCCGATACACCCAAACGAGTCACTGTTTGGTGCGGATTTTGGTCCAGAGGCATAATTGGGCCATTTTTCTTCGAAAATGAGCAAGGAGTGGCCGTTACAGTCAATGGCGATCGTTATCGGGCCATGTTGAACGAATTTTTGTTCACAAAAATTTAATAGGAGGATATTGGCAACATTTGGTTTCAACAGGACGACGCTACGTGCCACACAGCCGAAGCTACACTCGATGTTTTGTGCCCTGTTTTTGAAGATCGCATTATCAGCCGCAGAGCTGATGTCGTTTGGCCACTTCGGAGCTGCGATTTGACACCGTTGGACTTTTATTTGTGGGGTGCCGTAAAAGATAAGTGTTACGCCGACAAGCCAGAGACAATTGACGCTTTAAAGGACAATATTCGTGAAGCCATTGGTGAAATACAGCTGCACACAATCGATAATGTGCTTAAAAATTGGACCGATCGTGTAGGCTACTGCATGGCCAGCCGAGACAGCCATTTGAATGAAATTATTTTCCATTATTAACCGGAAGGTTAAAACTAATTATCTGTCAAATCAGACATGAGCTAAGTGTTACCATTCACGAAATAAGCACTAGTTGAAAAAAAAAACCTTAGATGGCGGACCCTTTATTATTCGAATCAAGCTTTTATTGTACATAATGTGAGGCTGCATTAGGAAACTAAATTTATTGTAAATTAAATTCTTTTTACCACTAGTGATAGAATTGAAAGATAATGATGAGTGAATTCGAAGACATAGCACTCAACCAAACAAGTAGCGAAGAAGAAACTCATCGATTGTGAACCAACTACCAGAAGAATAGAGAGTCTCGTTACTATGTAGAGTATTGCACAAGAAGGCTCGAACAATTAGAACAGCTCTGGACTGACAATGGTAAACAATGGATATTGCTTGCGTTCAAAAGAAATATTTCACCCAACTTAAAGAGCTGTATTGGAACTTCTTCAGAAAAAAGCAACCGGCGCCAAAATCGTTATCCACCGATGCAAGCGTTCGAACGCAACAGTTTTTTTTCCGTAAGTCGAGGTTTAAATCCGGGCGCAGTAACCCAACAAACAACAATCAACATATCAGATTCAGAGAAAACTAGAGTGCAGACTCACGTCACGAAGTGCTCACTACCCTTTAAAAAGTTTAACCTCGTTAACACTCTGGATTTAAGTCACAATGCGGTTTATTTTGGATTCAAATTCTATCGAATTAAGTAATGCTGGTAACGATGAACGATGATATCAACACTAGACTCCTACATGCTCCGCTGAATCAAACTTCTCATTTATGCTCCATGACAGAGAAATTAGCCCGTCAATTGAGAGTTCCATTCGTAAAGTACGAGTACTCGGTATGAGTCCAAAATCAACGATCATGCTAAGAAAATCATCGCAACATGCCACTTTTCAATTCATGATGAAAAGGTCAGGTTGGAGGTAGAACCCCTAGTAATGCCAGTAGTAATAACATCAAGACCGCCAGATCAACAATTTACACCACAGCGGTGGCAACAATTCCAAAGCTTGTACTGTATAGATTGCAAATCCATAATATGAACAGCATCTTGTGGAGAGAAAATGACAGAGATTCAATTAAGGAATACGCTCTCAAAACCGTTACCATATTTGGCAATTAGCGAAAGAGAGCAGCATACACGAACAACTAGAACATTGCTTGGAGGATTCTTTGGGATGACTGTCTAGGAGGTGAAAATTCTTTCAGAGAATATCAAGGTCTTTAACAAGAATTGATGCAGTTGCATCGGATGGGTGGATTCAACTTACGCGAATGGACATCATAATTCATAATTCAGCGTTCATAAAAGTCTTGCCAAAGCAAGTAATTGAAATGATCGAGTCCATAACACTACATTCAAAATTTTGGGAATAAAATTGTGCCCAAGATTTTACGACTTCCAATTTACTCGTAGAGTAAATTTTTCATCACTTAGCTCGAAAGGTATCTAATGAGCAATATTGAGCGAGGCGGAAGAAATCTTCAATCCTATGGGTGGCTGTCGATAATAACTATCAAAGCAAAAATTCTTACCCAAAGTCTGGAGCTCTTAGGACTCAAAATGACTGGAACGAATTCAAGATGAGACTAAAGGCTCTGGACGCAACAAATGGAAGGCTCTCAAATAGAGCTACACCGCGGCATCCATCAGAATGTTATTAATTGCGACTGTACTACAATAAGCCTCATCGCGTCCAAAATCGAGGCGGTGCCTGTGAAACAGGTTTCATTGGCTAGACTAGAGTTGTGTGCAGGAGCACTTTTTACAAAGCTAAGAGAAGGAATAAACCCGAATTTTTGCATGGTCAGACTCAATAATAGTATTGAACTAATTAAGCAAGCATCCAATGAAATGGAGCACATGTGTCGCCCCAAGCGAATATCCTACGTGCAACATTTTAAATAAAAATGAAAAAGAGAATCCTGGTAATATCCAGTCTAGAGGACATGCGCTAGCTGGGGCTGTGGTTCAAGTGGTAGTGTATTGACTTCCCATTCGGACGGTTCGGGGTTCAATACCAGCCGTGACCGAAAGACTTTTTTTGAGGCAAGTGAAGTGAAGTGAATAGTTGCGTAAATACAACATCAAGTCAATTTATACTAATAATTTAGTCTCCCCATTAAATGTTGGATGCCACCCATGGAGCAAAATAACTACTGAGCCCAAATATCTTTCTCTCTCTCCCTATCCAATTTTCCGAAAAATTTAACACGTGCTCCGGCATTTTAAGAGTAGTCATATCCTCTTGAATGTTAATTTTTTACAAAAAAAAATATATATAAAAATTCAACATGGTGGCATCCTCCAGTTAAAGAAAGACGAACAATATTGGCCAGCTGACGAATTTATTACAGAAATGCAAGCTGTGCCTGAGATCCGAAAATATCATGTTTGCTTGGCGGCGCAGCACAGCCACCCTTTATGGGACGATATTAATCTTCATTTTTCACCTCTCAAAACTCAAACGCATGAGCGCATGCTGTCTACGATTTAAAAATGATTCCCAACTAAGTAGGAGACACGATCCACTACTTCATGTCAGGTTAACAGTAAAGGAAGTAGTAGCAGCCGAAAAAGCTCTGATAAGAGATGTTCAACGATGTTTTTACGACTATACGAAGAACCTAAATGCAAATGAAGCACTGAAACCAAACAACAAGGTAACACCAATGAACAGATTTAATGTCAATGGTATATTACACATGGGAGGAAGTTCGAAACACGTAAATTTGTCAATCGATCAAAAACATCCGATAATTCTTCCATCATCGCATCCGGTGACAAAATTAATGATATACGGGAGTATAAAGCTCACACTAATACTCTTTACGATGGAATGATGGCTATAGAAAAAAACAATGCGAAAGGTCAAATTCAGGAAACAGAAGTCAATTTTCCACAGCCACTCACTCATACACATTGTGGAATGGATTACGCCGGTCTAATCACAAATTCGAGGCATGAAGTCGCACAAATCTTATATAGCGCTATTTGTCTGCATGGCAAAAAAAGAAGATTTGTACACCATCTCTACGGTGATACCGGAACAAATTTTACAGGTGCAAGTAATATTGAAGGATGTTTGAATTTGAAACCAGCCTGTCCATTAACCGGCAACATTGAAGATCTGGGTGCGCTTACACCTTGTCACTTCATTATTGGACCAGCATTGATAGCTCCACAACATGATGTAATCCTGGATCCGACAGAAAGTAGCTTAAAAAGATGGTATTTAATTCAAAAGCCAAAAATGATATTTGTACGCGTTGGCACGAGAAGTACATAAACAAAATTCAACAGCTATAAATATAGTAGAAGCAGACATCTTGGGCCAATAGCACAATACTGACCTACGCCTTCATAGGGCTCACAACCCTGTACGGAAGAGATTAAAAAGATGTGGCGGACCAATTAATGGCCTCGGATAAGAATGGATTCACTGTTGACAATCGTACTAGGCGATTTTAAGGTCAGGATAGGAAAGGAGGACATCATTGGTAGGAAAGTTGGTAAGTGTAGCCTACACGACCCCAAGTCTGGCAACAGACTTAGGCTTATTGACTTTGCGGCGGTATGAAATATCACTAAAGCAAGCGCACGGTTTCGTCAACGCAATATACACAAGAGGTTATGGCGGTCTCCGGATCATCAAACACTAAATCAAATTGATTATTTCGCGATAGATGTAAGGCATGCCTGCAACATTCTGGACGTCCGAACGTTCGGGCAGCCAACATTGACTCGGATCGCCACCTTGTTGCAGCCAAAGTGCGAATGTAGATTTCCCAGGCGCCGCAACAAAGTGGAACTACTATGAGAAGATATAACGTAGTAAAGCTGCAATCGCAAGAGACCTCCAGAATCTTCACCGAACGCGTATCCCGAAATCTCTCAACAACTCCTATGCCACCAGCTTTAAGTACAGAAGACGAGTGGCGACGGTGCCAACATCCGATCAGAGACGCCGCAACTGAAGTGGGTTTCACCCGACAGTCGTCAAGAAATCCCTGGCCTAATAAAGAATGCCAATAAGCACATGCAGGTAAATCGGGACGAAAGCTGCTCGTGAGCTCTACGAGCAGAACAGCCGGGAAGATTATCGGCTTCTCAAGAAAAAAAAAAATAAAAAAACGAGAAGTGCGCGGTTGAAGATATTGAGAAGTGGTACTCCAGGAAAAGCGTACGGAAATTTTACCAACAGGTAAAAAGAATGTGTCGAGACGAGAAGACTTGTATCTGTAGAGATGAAGAAAGAAAATTTGTAGTAGTCACAGTCGGTGCTCAAAGTATGGGAAAACTTTTTCTGCAGACTGTTTAACGGTGACGAAGGTCAACATCCAGCCATGAGGCAGAATAGACCATTCAACTTAGATGATAGCCAAAACTTCCGTTAATCTTGCCCAAATAGAGTAAGGATAGCAATATCTGAGCAAAAATCCGTCAAATCAGCTGGACCTGCCGGCTTACCGACCTAGATATTCAAAGCTGCTGGAAGTGACTTTGTGGAGAGCGTGCACCAACTCATTTCTCAGATCTGGTCAGAAGAGCGTATGCCTGATGAATGGAATCTCAATTTCGGATACCCGATCCACAAAAAAGGAGACGTCCTCAACTGCGCCAACTATTGAGGTATAAGTCTCCTCAACATCGCATACAAGAACTTATCTGCCATACTGCGTGGATGTCTGAAACCCTTCATCAACAATTTGATTGGCCCTTATCAATGTGGTTTCAGACTAGGAAGTTCAAAATCTACCACATCTTCACACACCGGCATACTCTGGAGAAAAACTCAGGAAGTCCAAATCGATACCTGCTATTTTTTCATTGATTTTATGGCCGCATATGAGCATTTATAGAGACGATCTATACTCGTATAGAGTCGGAGTCGTGTCTAGTTTTATCATCCAAGATGACCTTGAGCGTCGGCTCTCTTATGACTCTGGTCTTATGGACATGCTGTCCGATGCAATGACACCAGAACTCCTGTTGTGGAAAAAATACAAAATCGACTTTCCTTGTGCCAGGGACTGGTTTCGGCCAGAATCTGAGCCAGGAGAGAAATGCAGTCGGGACTTCACGGACGGCTCCGAAACCAATATAAGATGTGGCGCTGGTGTCTTTCTGAAGGACGAAAACGTTAGATTTTACTTCACGTTAGGAAAGATTGCATCTGTCATCCAAGCGGAGATTTACGCAATCCTGATGGCACCGAAATATATATTGCGGAGAACCGGTGGAGGGGGCGAAGTATTTGCATCTATAGCGACAGCCAAACTGTGCTTAAAGCCTTGCTAAACTCTCTTACGGCTTCCAAGCTAGTTCAAGAATGCAAAAGATCACTGAACGCAGTCGGAAGGCTAAATTCAGTGACCCTTGTCTGGGTCCCAGGTCACAATAGGATCGCGGGAAATGAAATTGCCGATAAACTTACCAGACAAGGTTCAGAGGAGTTTTTCAGGACCCGAACCTACGTTGGCATATCTCCGCGGGATGCAGGCAGACCAAACGAATGCTTCCCGACGTCTCTAGAAAATCAGTGGTCTTTCTGCTGTCCCTCAGCAGGAAAGACTTCACTTTGATTACTGGCGTCGTGACAGGGCACTACACTTTTGCAAAACACTTAAATGTGCTGGGCATAAGTGAGAACATTCTGCGATGCTTGCTGTGAAAGTGATGACGACACCGTGGAGCATCATCTCTGTGAATGTCCGGCTTACGCTCGCATCAGGCTGCATGTACTCGGCGCTGACGTGTCAGGTGCTGGTGCTGTATGCACATCTTATCACTGAAGCGCTAACTCATCTTTCTTCGTAAGAAAAATCAAAGACCGTCCGTCTGTGCAGAATGAAGATTTAGAATGCTCGCTTCTCCTTCGTTAGGTTTTTTAACATCATCCCCCTTTTACCCCTTCGGGTAGGAGTAGTAGAATATACCTGAGGTAGGCATGCCTGTCGTAAAAGGCGACTAAAATGAACCCTCCGTATGACAAGTGCGTAGCACATATAAAAATGCAATGAAGAAAACAAACGGAAGTAACACCTCAGGTGGCAATCCAGTTTTACGGGCAAATCGACAACGAACTCCGTACTAAACTCAACGAAATTGAGCGACTCGATCATGAGCTTAACAACGAAGTAGATTGTCTTCGAAAAGAAAACGGAGCTCTTAAAAACCCTCGTCTAACGAAAGAGCACAATGAAACGCCGAACCGTCCAGTAGAATACCTCACAGAAGAAGAACCATTTTCTCCGGAAAACAATCCGGCTCAAGCAAAGACCTAGCAAAAAACGTAAGGCTGGTTCTTCCGAAGTCTTACAACCAGGAGATGAAGGCAAACCCACCGTAACAAACAAGGCAAAACTCCAAGCGAAACCTCGCCCTCCGCCCCCAGTAAGAGAATCCTCCGCGGACTAGAGAATGCTACGTAACCTTCTCCAAAATACACTGGAAAGGAAGTACAAAATAGTTTCACTCCGGAACAACGTGTGGAAAATTAACGTCTATGATTCCGACACCTACCGCGCATTGTCTCTAAAGCTTAACACCGACAAAATCCAATTGTATAGTTATGAAAATAAGTTGGAAAAACCGCTGCGTGTCTCCTCTAGGAGACCTCATCCATCTTGCAAAAAAGAAGTCGTAATAAAAAACGTGCAAGCAAGTCTTTACGATTCTTGACGCCGTCAATATCATAAAGTGACAATGATGCCGTAGTCAAACGCGGACTTCCTATTGTAGTTTCATGCTTCATTTCGATAAAAACGGGAAAGTTGTTGATATTTACAAAATCAAATCCATCTTAAGTATATAATATTAATACAAACGTTGGCAAGGAGAGGGCAACACAAACAAGCAGACTCCAGCGGTTTGCGTCAATTGCACGGGAAATTACTCATCGAATTACTAAGGTTGCGATATTGCCAAAGAACGACGAAAAGGCTTCCTTCATTATGGTATCTTGGGAGAACAACTAATCGGTGAGTACGCTGATATGCTACACAAGACGGAGATTATGGATTATATTGTTTCAACACCACATTGACACCATCATCGTCACCGAAATCGTCACAGCCAAGACGTACGCGGAGCATCACCAAAATCTTAAAGAAGTGTATGAGAGGCTGCGAAGCACTCATTTAAAGCCGTACAAAAAAAGTATGCCTTGTTTTACGTCCAGAAGTAAAATATCTGGGTCACAGTATATCCGCGGACGGAGTAAGGACGGATCCTGACAAAATCGAAACGGTGAAAAGTTGGTCTGCCCCCAAAGATAAAAACCTACTGAGAAGCTGGGTCTTATTATTATTATTATTACAGAAGATTCGTAAAGGATTTTGCAAGTATTTCAAAGAACCTACATCAACGGACGGAAGAAAAGCCGACAGTTCAGGTGGTCTGGAGAGTGTGAAAAAGCATTCCAAGAATTCAATCGGTAGCGGTGCAGTGGCCCATCTTGGGTTACCTCACACCCGAAAAATGTTCACCTGACGCTAGCAATATTGGGGTCAGAGCAGTGATGTCTCAAGTTCATAATGGTCAAGAGAAAGTGATTATATATTACAGGAAGATACTCTCCAGACTTGAAAGAAACTCCTGCGTAACTTGGCGCGAGCTGCTAGCTTTAATTCTGGCTACGAGACATTTCCATAAGTACCTCTATGGACAAAAGTTCATTCTTTGGACAGACCACGTGGTTCTGAAATGGGTACTCCAACTTGCGAGATGGATCGAGCAGTTGAAAACTCTCTCTCGTCGACCGTGTGGAGTCAAATTGCAACTGATCAGGACTGAGCCAAAGGCAGAAAATGACATCGAACAAATATTAGCCTGAAAGAAACACGAAGAAAGACCAAGCAGCAGATATCAGACCGCATTCAAACATATTTGGCACAGAGGGACTAGCTTTGTGTGCAAGATGGTTTGTCGAAGAGAAAATGGGAAAGTGCAAATGGAACAACATCTCGTATGCACCTAATTGTGCCACGGCCCAGAGTCAGCCAAGTGCTCCATGAAATACATGACGGCATTTCAGGAGGTCATTTCGAAATAAACAAGACGTTGAAGAAGGTAAGGGAACGCTTCTATTGGCTAAGTGCAAAACAACATGCCGAGAATTCGTGCAAAAAGTGCATAATGTGTGCTGCTACCAAGGGCCCACAAGTAAAACCACAGGTACGAATGCAACAATGCAATGCCAGAGCACCATTCGAAAGAACAGCCGTTGACATCCTGGGCCGTTACCCTAAACCTTTAATGGCAACCGGTATACCTTCGCCCACATGGTCATGGATTACATCAGTAATAAAGGGGCTAAGACCGTAGCAGAAGAGATAGTCAAGAACTGGGTGAGCAGATTTGGGGTCCCAATGGAACTACACTCTGATCAAAGGCGAAACTTTGAATCAAAAGTCTTCCAGGAAGTGCGCCAATATCTGGGAATATGGAAGAACGATAAAACGCCATTACACCCTCAATCTGATGGAATGGTCGGGGGATTCAATAGGACCTTGAGTGAGCATCTGTCTAATGTCGTTGGCATCTGCCATAGTTCAACATAACACACACCATCCGAGATCTTATTTGGTCAAGCAGTTCGGTTGCCAAGTCAAGCAAAATTTGGATCCCCACCTACGGAGAGGTGAACGACCACGTGGATGACTTGTGCAGCAGGATTCGTAAATTGCATGAAAACTCCAGAGAAAAGATGAAGCTAACGAGCAGCAGCATTAAGACTAGGTACGGCATCAAGGCGAAATCTTCCGGCTTCAACGAAGGAGATCTGGTCTGGTTGTATAATCCTCAGCGTAAGAAAGGCAAATCACCAAAATTGCAAGAGGATTGAGAAGGTGATAACCCGCATTAATGACGTTGTCTACCGGATCCAGCATGGAGATCGAAGAAAATTGAAGGTGGTCCTTTTGGATAGAATGTGTTAATTCCCCTTTAGGTAGGGAGCAGTGTGATATAATTGCTACCGTGAAAGAAGAAGTGACAACCTTTGCTCGCAAACTTCGTACTCGTCCTGCGGATCATTGCAAGCAGGAAATAATCTATTCATTGGACGAGACAAACCTTGTGAGCCGACTATAAAGAACAACACCTTAGCGCCTTAACCCTCTCATGCTCGAATTAAAATGGGCGTGGCTAAATTCTTTTTGAGTAGACATATAAGCTAGAGTTGACCTCAATATCAACTGACAAAAATTTCAATGTCCTAGGTGTCCTGGTTCAAGAGCTACAGGATGTTGCGTATATGCAACATTGGGCAATTGTGTTATATATTTAAAGTCAAGTTGATTATTTTTCAAACGCCGTTTATTTATATTTATGTATGATAGGACACGAAACAATTTTTTTTGGGATTGGAGCACAAGTGCGCATTACATTTGCTGCATTTACAGCTTGGAAATCCAGTGCTGCATACTCTACATCTTCCTCTTGTTCCCCATTCCGGCCAATGATTATAACCATCAAGTCGTAGTGATTTTGCTGGGTCTGCAACATAAGCTCTTTTATAGGGCTTTGATTCAGAGCCCGTAGAAGGAGCTGGTGATGACGGAGCTGATGATGACGGAGCTTTTGATGATGGAGCTGGTGATGATGGGGATGAATTCATTGTCAAAAGGAGTGATGATGGACGACCTCTCTTTTTTGCGACAAATGTAGTTTGAATTGCGTTCAAAAGCTGGGAAGCAACATCCAATTGGAAATTTATGAGCGGCATATGCTTCAATCCGCCGTCTGTATGTGGTATGTCTCTACGGTACAACAACCAACTGTTTACTAAACTTGAATTTATGCACCAGTAAACTATGCGCATGTACCACTTATTTGAGCGGTGGTTGATTCTGTACAATTCAAGCAGCATGTCCGCAAGATCAACCCATCCCATGTGTTTGTTGTAACATTCAACTATACCTGGACGAGGTATAGTTATAAACTTCTTCTCTTTGCGGCACCATCTTTTGCATTCACTCGTGGGGTTCTTACCTGCATAATTGGAAACTAACTGTACGCTCTTATTATCATACCAACGACAAGCAATCAAGTTGTGCGTTGCTTCATATTTGAAATCGCTTGATTAGAGCACATTTTTTCAATCGGTTGCTTCTAATTGTACCAACGGCCAATATGCCTTTGACGAAAACCAATTGTCAAAAAACAGTTTGAAATTTTGGTTTACTGGTAAATTAGATGATAAAAATAGCACGATATCTGATGAAATGCCCAAGCCATAAGTCTTGCACGTTCCTTCTCCAATGTACAGAGTAAAGTCGTATATAATCCCAGATACACCAGCTCTCGTAAACATTTTGAAACCCCACTTGTGGGGCTTCATTGGAAGGTATTGTTTAAAACTATGTTGACCTAAGAAAAGAATGTACTATTGTGTTATTCAGAAATGCATTCACAAATAATAACTTACCTTTATATGCAATCATTTGCTCATCTATACTTTGAAATTCTTCTTGCGAAATTTCATTGAATTTTTTTTTTATGGCGTCCAACAAAGGGCAAACCTTGTACAACTTGTCATATTCAGGTGTTTCCTTCTGAGGCTGTTTAGAATTATCGTTCAAATGGAAAAACTGTTTAATTTTTTCAAATCTGTTTCTCGGTAATGCATTTGCAACGGCCGCTAGTTTGAAATTGGTCGCCCACGCCATTCTATAAGCTGGTATTCTCACAACTGCAAGGTAAAGAAGTATGCCAACAAACCTTTTCATTTCAGGCACAGTGCATTTCAATTCTATGCCTTTCGTTTGCATGGCATATAAATTCATTTCCTCACATATTTTCTGCCACAGTTCGTCCGCAAAGAAAGTACTAAAATATTCGATGGGGTTTTTCACCGCATTGCTGCATAATTCACTTTTCCAAGTGGTCTCTCTTTCCATAAACTCTGCACTTCTCCACTTCAAACTCTCCAAATAAATTTTTTCAACTACGCTTTCGGGAGAATAGCTACAAACTGAACGCGTGTGCAGCTGACTACCGAACAATTAGGTGTAAGCTCACTCAATACATGCAGCTATATTTCTGCGAAAGATTTAAAACAAAACATTTAAAATAAGGGTAGATAGAGGCTCATAAATACAATGTTGCGTATATGCAACAGCGGGCATGAGAGGGTTAAGGAAAAAACCACATGCCATAACGATAATAGTAGGTGCCGTCGCTAGAAAGCCACCTACCAAACGTGATAAACTACAGAAGCTTAAACTACTTGTTAAGGAAACTTAGTCCCAGTCTGAAAGATGTTGGGAGGTTTTTTTTTAGCGATTAAGAATCTCACACTACTATGAGCACGCGCGGCCGGTTCTCGTAGTGCCTATGAGGTTTTTACATATCTTTGAAGGAATTGTGCGAAATTCACAAACGAACACGGGAGACACTGTATATCTTTTGTACTAGTGGATGCCGATGATATTAATTTAATTGGCAGAACTTAGCAGATTGTCACCGGCGCGTTCGTTAGTATTGAAACAGAAGGTGCCAAAATAGAAAAGGATTTTGCGGTAAATGAAGGCAAAATCAAGTGTATGCTGTGAACAAAAGCACAACATCAACGAATTGGACAGAACATAACAGTCGACAGCTACGAGGGCGGGTCAATAAGTCCGTGACTTTTGGAATAAAACAGATTTTTTGATAAAAAAATAATTTTATTTTTCAACGTAGTCTCCCTTGACCTCTATACACTTTGTCCAACGCTTCTCCAATTTTTTTATCCCTTCCAAAAAAAAAAATGATTTGCCGAGGTCCTCAAAATAGGGCTTTGTTTGCGAGATGACTTCATCATTGGAGTCAAATCTTTTTCCACCAAGCCATTTCTTCAGGTTTGGGAACAAGTAGTCGCTCGGAGCCAAATCTGGAGAATAGGGTGGATGAGGGAGCAATTCATAGCCCAATTCATGGATTTTTGCCATGGCAACTGCACATGTGTGCACCCTTGCATTGTCTTGGTGGAAAAGAACTTTTTTCTTGGCCAAATGAGGTCGTTTTTTTTTCAAATCGTCATTGAATCGGTCCAATAATTTGGCATAATATTCCCCATTGATTGTTCTTCCCTTTTGAAGGTAGTCAATGTGGATTATCCCGCGTGCATCCCAAAAAACAGTCGCCATAACTTTATTGGCTGACAAACCCACCTTGGCCTTCTTTGGCGCCGATTCACCCTTAGAAACCCACTGTTTTGACTGTTGTTTGTTCTCTGGTGTGTTGTGATGGATCCATGTTTCGTCCACGGTTACAAAACGGCGCAAAAACTCCTCCATATTGCGATTAAACAACGCCAAACCTTCCTGTGAAATTGTTACACGATTGCGTTTGTGGTCGACTGTGAGCAAACGCGGCACCCATCTTGCGGAAAGCTTTCTCATGCCCAAGTGATCATTCAAAATTGAAACCACTGAGCCATGCGAGATCCCTACGGCTTCCACAATCTCTCGCACTTTCAATCTTCGGTCGGCCAACACCATATCGTGAATTTTTTCGATTGTTTCGGGTGTAGAGACCTCAACTGGGCGTCCAGGACGTTCGGCATCTTCAGTGCTTGTACGGCCACAACGAAATTCAGTAAACCACTTTTTTACCATTGAAATCGATGGTGCAGAGTCCCCATAGTATTTATCAAGCTTAGCCTTGGTCTCGGTAATGGTTTTTTTTCGCAAGAAATAATGCTTAATAAGCACACGAAATTCACTTTTTTCCATTTTCTCCTCAAATTAGTGAGTAGTCTGATAAAAATAGCTGTCAAACACAAACTAACTGACGCAGCAAGTTTAAATTTTGACAGGAGTCAACTGACAGATGCATGTTGACAGGAGCAGTGTTGCTGTTTCAGTAAAGAGGTCAGAAATTCAAAAGGTCACGGACTTATTGACCCACCCTCGTATAATTTCGAAGGACTTTGTGTCACAAGTCAGCAGAAATAAAACGAAGAATCACAAACAAAAAGGCCTCTGGGAAGAATAGTTCCTGTGCAGAGTGGATTTGATGGTCTTATCAGAGTGATAACAATAGAAGCATAAAAGGGAACATACACGCGTTGATAACTAATGTGTGTTTGCTGACAGTACAGTAAAATATCAAGGACTTCACAGTTCAAAATTGAAAACACACAGAGTAGGGCTAGGAAAAGCAATAATTGAGTTTGCCTATTGCCCTTTTGTCATCAATTATCCGGAAGTGGGGTTATTTGAACAAATTGCGACAGACAGAATTCAACGGGAAGTACTACGCGCAATCATTCGTTTCCCATTCACAGACATTTTGCGCGATCAAGTCAACGTGAACAAGATGAGATATCAAATAAATGAGTTGTGCAACAAGGTAAAATCAGTGACGAAGACAATCAGATGAATTTCATCATACAAGTAACTCTGCGAATGCAAAAACGTGGACTTTTAGTTTACTTCTTTATTCGGACTTACGAGTAATTAAATAAATTGCAAAACTACTCCGAAAAATAGCAAAATACCAACCAGCAGTTTTTTTTTTTTTTTTGTTATACATATTCTGCTTGCTAGCAAAATTGTATAATGTACCTACTTGTTTACCTGCAAGTTTTCTTAGGCTATCAATACATACAAATTAAGCTAAAATAAAATGAATTTTTATTCATTGTTGTTACATCATTCGAATCAAGCCTTTGATCAACCTAATGCAGTCTCAGCATTAGGCGACTGATTTTATATAAAAATCTGTGTGTAGATTTGCAGACTACACACACGCACCCAGCGGGCCTCCATTATCGAAATCACAGATCCAAAATAGTAGCAGTATCGAAAAGAACTAACAAAGGCACGAAATCAGCAGGGAAAAATTAGTACGGGAATACTCGGATCACAGCCGAATAATAGGCCAATTAACAGTATAAATTGGTTTCAAAGCTTCCGTAACATCCTTATCAAGCGGTAAATAATCGTGCTTTAACTTTGATAAGTCCATACCTTGAGCTTCCGCGCGACGATAAGAAGTCCAGCTATTCTCACCTACGGGGCAATTTTGATGGTTTGGATTTTTATCTGATGAAGATAAGTGATAAAATGTTGCCCAAATTTATTTGTACATTTCATCAACATTATCTCTATGCCTGGTAAATGTTAATTGCTAATCCGTAATATTTTTGTAATTTATTGATAACTTGATCAGTCAACTTCTTCGTATTCTTACTCCTTTCTCCTAATCCTTTGGTTTGTTTTTTTTAGATTACGACATCGCGTTCCCATTCATTTTTTTACGTCCAAGTAGCATTCTAACTTTTCTATATGTATATCATCATGGATTTAAATCCAATAAGCCTTTGTATGTGGCACTATCACCGTCGCCAATGTAGCGCGTGTATTTCACTCCGTATTGATCGATCGAGCGGCCAAACATTTCTTTTACATTGTCAACTTCCATTTTTCCAGCCGATCCAACATGATTTGCATCACAATCGTCATGCTCTTCATACCATTCTTCGTATTCTTCAGGATGAGTATATTTTTTCTTTTCCCATAGTTCACAAATCTTACAATAAGTTGATTTTACAATTGTATCGATAATTTTTTTACTATATTCACGCGCAAGAGTTGTAACACCGAAACGTGAAGTGTGGCCGCGTTTTTTCCATGTGCCATCTCCAGAAACTGTTAAGTAATCATCCGAACCTTCTTCCTGTAAAGTTTTTGCTTTTTCTTTGGTTATGGCATTTTGTGTACTCCATTTATAAATGGTTTCAGCAGCTTTAGTTATATTTTGAAAGAATCCAACGAAAGTATTATTATTAAATTTTGCAAGGAGATCCATCAAGCCACAAAATAGATTTAGTCCATTGATACCGATGCCTAGAAGTCGCATCACAAACACTATACGACGATTTATTTCATAAGCATTATCAATTGTCGGTCCAGAATTCACATATGAAATACCGCACTCACATGACACAGCTATTTTAAATCCTAAGCTCCGTGAACTTGTTTGATTAAACTTGATGTCTTTTTTACAAATCTTGCAAACAACCAAAGCACTTATTACACTGAAAAAAACTCGATAAAACAGTATCTATGCTATAAACTATATTATAAGGACCGTATATACCTACCTAGGCCCCTATATTACCTATGTACTGTTTACAATGCGAAAGATTCGAGTAACTACACACTAACTCCGAAACTCCGTCTATAGGCAGGTGGAGTGGTTTATACCTGCGAGCGGTCGCTCTTTAGAACGCTGCCATTCAAAAACTATTCAAGATACGACCTTGCCGCTTTCACAGGATATTTTGGAAAGTATAAACTATCGAATAAGCAAAAAAAAACGATTTTTTGAAAGTATCACACTGGTATAGCCCCTTAAAGCTACTGTTCTGCTATTGGACCTACACATACTGTTGTCGTTGTCCTAAGAAAAAACGAGCACTTGACGAACAAGGTGTTGATCTCTAGTTAAAAGCTGCCATATGAAGTTAAGCCGCGGTTCCGCGGGGCTAAGTCAGTAGTGAGTAGAATTCTAACACTAGTGCGGTTAAAATTACCCCTTCGTAAATAGAATTATAATTAAAACGATTGCTTAAATATATCAAAAAAATAAAATTTTTCCAAAATTAAAGAAGAGAACTTTAAATATTTATAATTTTATGTTTCTATTTATGTATTGATCCACAGGCAAGGTTACATTCGTCGTTGTTTAACAGATAAAAAAATCAGTCTATGTTAATAATAACACCATAAAATACCTTATAAACCTTATATACTAAGAGAAAATATAACATTTATGTAACATAAAGCAATGTATACTTAAACTATGAACAAAATATCCTACTTATTTCTAAACAAACATACAATTGACTGCTATACTACAATTGTTCACTCAGACATGATGAAAATCCGTTGCAGTATACAGGCGCCCAGAAAAAATAAATATATGATTGCCTTATTATGCAATTTTTCTTCTCGGTTAACACTTTTCTTAAGTTTCATTTTATTCTTTTAAAAGAATATAAACAAAATATTCCTGGATATGTTGTGAGAAAATATAAATTTAATTTGACTGACTCAAACCTTAAACTAAACTCCTCAGAGTGTTGTAATGGTCATCGTACAAATAGCAAATAATGATATTTTAGCAAATGGAATACAAATAATTTTAAAACAGAAATTATAGATTACTTCTCCAGCGGCAAGGAACATGAGAATACTTGTCCATTGGGATCAATATACGAAATTATACTTCCTTGACTGCTGTCTTCTTCTGCTGTATCTTTTACTTCATCTGTTTTCGAAGCCCCTTTTTCTTCGCAGTCGCCACTTTGTTTGCCAAGGTTACTGTGGGTAATTGAATTGTTCTCCCCTATGTCGTATAAGCGGGGGGATGGTCGTCTCGTTATTCGCTCATAAAGTTCATCAATTGAACTCTGACTCCCATTTTGGTTCTGTTCATTAAGATCCGATAACAGGTGGCAGTCGTTCGAACACATATTAAAGTCATCAAAACCATTTTCTTCATCGAAATCATTGTCAGCTTCGTCAATTTCACTTACTTCCGATGATTGGTATGGATAATATATATCACCAGTTAAAGTAAGGTTTAAATCGTTATCTGGCTGAGGAGCGTATAGCCCATGACTTTGTATACTTAGCTCAGAGTTTTGGTAGTTTAGATCACTTGCACAAGTAGGGCTTGACCCAAATGTCCGTCGAATATTTTGAGCAAATATGTTAAGCGAATCTGAGTCTATATAACTTTGTTGACTACAAATAGCCGCTTCGCTATGAGGACCATCAAGAGACGGAAGAGGTTTTTTTCGATTTTCGGGTGATGGCAGATCATTGATTAGGCAAAGGTTAGGGGAAAACAAAACTGGGCTACTTAGCCTCTGTTTACCTTCTGTAACCTGCAGCTCTGTAGTTACAGATGGTTCTATTTTATGTATCAATGGAAATAGGCTACCACAGGAGATCGATTTGATTTGACTGCTAATATATCTATGGAAGTGCACTTTTGAACTATCTCTTTCAAATTGTTTTTTTTTTGAATTCAAGTTATACATTGATTTTGATATTCTTTTACATCTAATTCTGATTAAAATATCGCTGTCTCTTTTATAATCCTTATTATTAATTTGTATTGACTCTGAAACAAAAATTTCATTTAGTTTGAGGTCTAAGGTATTTTCTTTTTTATTTGAATTTCGAAAATCAAAGCTATCTACGCCAGGATGAGACATCGTCTGTACCAGTGGTAATCCAACAGTATTCATTGCTTCTGTGGGACTAAAATGAGTTTGTTCTTGATGTTTCTGAACAATTTTGTTATCCTCTGCAATGATATCTTTATTATTACTGCTGATGGCATAAGATTCAGTCATCTTACTGGTTACAATATTGTGAATATTTCCATTTACATAGAGTGGAGTGCTGACATGGTCATTTTGTAAATTAAGATCGTTGTGCTCTAAATCAATTTCATCTTGTTCTAGGAACTTTTCAATATTTAAAGACTTTCTGAATTTGTCGTCGGCACGCATTGTTACAATTTCATGTTGGGGCTGTGATGTTTCTGGAACGTTTGTATAAATATTTGCAATCATTTCGTGATTATTTGTTTTATTTCGATTAGAAATAACTCTAACGCTCTCGGTGCCTAAAACTAAATGTTCGGCATCAATTATCATATCACTTTCATTACAGCTATCCGATAAAATATTTGGATTTAGACTTTGTTGACGCGCTTCTTTGGAAAAATTACAAACGTTTCCTCTTACGTGAATATTAGTGTTATTCACCTTACTTCCTGTACTGAAAATTGACATATTTCTCTGTCGATTTTGATTGTATAATCCCATCCCAATTGTCGAGGAAATTTCACCCATACCATCCCCATAATCACATCGCTCCATTTGCCGCTGTAGCTCAAAGTTGTTTCTTTTGGCGAGCCGCTTTTGTTTTTTGAAAAATTTCCGTGCCACATTGATTTGATTCGGATTGTAAAATATATCAGCATTCGGAATTTCCTGCGCGGCAACTGTTGCGTTGTGATTGTAATGTTGTCTATTAATATGCACAATACCTGCACATTCAGACTGGATCAAGAGCTTACTCGGACTTTCAATTTTCTTTATGCAAGGATTTCCTTCTTTTAAGTAGTTGCTTCGGGCACTAGACGGTCGATTTTTCGAACATTGACTGTTGGAACGAGAACCTGATTGCATAGTTTCACAATTTTGATGATATATTACTGTTATGTTATCTTTCTTCTTGTTACCGTTTATTTTTTGTATTTGACAACAAGGAAAATTTCGAAAGCTTAGTTGACTCAACTGATAACGTACGTCGCTACGAGAAATAGAATAAAATACCAACAGAAATATACCTAATATGGATGACGCAATAGCGAATATGATACTAAAGGCTTCTTCTTCGTAGGCAATTGTATCTTTAAATGGTGTTGCTACACTAGAAGCTGCACTTATCCATGATATTATAAAGAGAATTAAAAAAACAAAATGAGCCCTTAGTTGAGCCGAATTTGTATGCTCCATGTCATCTAGTATACTGGTGGACGGATTGCTGAGAGTTAAACTTCTGTCCGTTAGATTGAAATGTTGTGTATTGTGAGTGGATTCCAATAACTCTAAATCGACATTTTCCGTTCCCTGTGTATTTTCCGAGAAATGTGCATTTTGATCAAATGATGTTCGTATATGACATCTGACACATAAAAACAAAATGGAAAGAAACAGCAGCAATATTACAGAGGGTACAAAAATGGCACTGAGAGAAGGTCCGTGCTCCAAAAAGCAATGTGAGTATGAGGCATACTCTCGCATATTCACAGCTCCGCTTATTCCGCAAATGATCATCGCGATACCCCAGCCTACTAAATAAATTCCCAAAATTGGTTTACCTCCTACATTTTCTTTTGGCAAATCATCTGTAGGAATACGATTTCGTTTCGACAAACGTTTGTACATGTTACTAACACTTACACAAACCCACAAAATTACACACAAGCTGAAGTAGTGAATACTGATTCCGATTATTTGACATATTCTGTAGTTCTCGGTTTGATAAATACCGACCCCAAATAAGAAGCTCAATGCGGAAGTTGCAAGCCAAGTGTTTACTAAAGAATGTCTTTGCTTGCGGGCCATTTGAATGCAGCGGCCAAGGAAAATGTAAGTAACAATGTTTATCCATACACACAAAAATAACACCGAACACCCAACGTAGAATCCTAATGGCGAAAAACGAAATCGAGCGCCAGCGTTTTCGTCAAAAAAATCGTTCAAATATTTTCGGTTTTGCAATAAACCATAATAACCAAGTTTATTGCATGAAAACACAAGAAGCCCACGGTAATAGTAAGAGTTTTGGCATACTGTACTTGTCCATGAGTTTGTTTCTGGATCCCACCATACCGGGATCGGTGCACTTATTTTATTATGGTGTGCACGGACACGAAGCATCAGGGAAATCGATTCACTAACATTGTATATATATTCCGAGTCAGAAATAATCTTAGCACCAATTAAAACAGATGTAATAAGCATATTAGACTTATTGTTGTAAGACAAAAAATTTCCATTGTCATAAGCAGCTACCATCAGCTTTTGCGACATGAATTGACGAGAGAATTTGGGATGTAAGAAATTTTGTGGAATTTGAATGGAAGCATCAATTCTTTGATTAAAAATATCGGAGCTTTGATTCATGGAATTGCATTGAAATATACGTTTTCGAGTATCTAATTCTGATCGCATCCATGTACATAGAATTCCCGTAAATGAATCAGATCGTATATTAAAAAAATCAATAGATAAATGTGTCTTGTGTGTACTTTGATGAATATCCGTATTATGCAGCAAACTCGAATCCTGAATATACGGGGTATATTGAGCGGCAGTCTCTACAGCATCAATTAGTTTCGCTCCACAGTTATCCATTTCCTGTGACAAGTGTAGTATACCTTCTGGAAGGGTTAAAATCTGTGACACAATATCTAAAAGCATTGTGCCTAGATCTTTCTCATGACGTACAAACTGAAGATAATTTTGCAGAGTTTTTGTAATGAAAACAACATCGATAGGATCCCGCAATTTTTTAAGATTATGAGAAAAAAGGGTGTAGTTCCTCAATCGTTTAGCACTTTCTAAGACACTACCTTTAGCTATAGAAAGGTTAACTTTGGCGAATGTTTCAAGTATTCTTGTATTTTCGCTTATATATGGACAAAGGGAAGTGTTAAGATTAACCCATTCGCCACTGTCGTTGCAAAAGTGCGTTGCATAAATATTAAAAGGAGGTTCTGCAGAGCAAGGTTGTCGCACTAACTTTCCTCGAATAGTCCGTGGCCAAAAATACTTTCCTTTGTTACTCGTTAGTTCAAGCGCAGGGCAGTATTTTGTCTTTTCTGATATAACCAGCACCACTATGGTTTGCGATAGGTTTGCTTGCTGTGATCGCAATCGGCAATCCCATAAGCCACTATGATTGCGCGTGACCGAAGGAATTCGCAAAGTAGAGTCTAATAGTCCACTGTCGGAAAGATGTTTTGAATCAATTTGTATTGACGGAAAGTATTTTGTTGGATCTTTATATACAACATCGTCAGTAGAATTCGGTTCATTTATTTTATGGGACCAGCCCCAGAACACATGAGCTTTTGCTGGAAGATCTTCGGAGTCTCTTGGTGCACCAACAGCAACTCTAGGCGCTCGACATCGAAGTACAATTTCATCACCTTCAAAAACGAGCTGTAGAAAAAAAATGTTATCTTTTTTTATGATATTTTACTTATGAAATTACCTGATCTAAGTTTGGTTTTAATTCCAATAGTGGCTGAAAGGGTGAATCACAATGCAAATCTGCTCCAACTCTAAGTTTTTTCAAAGGTGAACCCTTAAAATCCAATGGTGTTTCACATTTAGGTGCTGGTTTTAACCTTACGTTCATAGCATTGGACCAGGCAACCAACCAAATAATTTCACAATCACAGGCTAGGGGATTACTGGAAATATCACTGTTAAAATTTTTTTTTAATTTCAATACATATGTTCATATCTTAGTATATAGCATTTTTTAAATAAAAATTGTAATAGGGTATTTAAAACTTAATTATTTTATCAAGACAAATTAAAATAACACGCACGATGCGTGTTTAATATATTTGATACGGAATAGAAATGTAATAGTAGAAAAAACAGCTTAGGACAGCAAGAGAAACCTCAACAGCTAAATCTGTTTAAAACGTTTAAGTGAGGTGGAAGATATTGGCAATAGGCATCTGCATGAATGCAAAAAAAGTTACTATGAGACACCCACAAAAATTAGCGATTAACTATTCAATGAGTGAAGAAAATGATGAATACCGTCGAGTTCGCTAACTTGCAGTATTCATACAGCCCATAAACCAGGCTCGACACAACTCACTACCCATTGCGTTCTTTACTAATGGTATGAATGAAACTTGTACTGGAGAACGATGGTATGTAAGCGACATGCAATAAGGGTGAAGAGCGCATTCGAATTATATAATGTTACTGGAGTTAATCGAATAAATTTTATAAAGACAAAAAGAGATGATTTGCGAGGCTGAATCCGATCCCACATTCATCAAAAGGATCATTACTGGAGACGAGACGTGGGTTTATGAGTACGACACGTAATCCAGACATCAGGCAAGTGAATGGCGTTCACCAAATGAGCCAAGACCAAAAAAAACCACGTCGTTTTCAGCCAAAAAAGAAGGTAATGCTCACGGTTTTCATGGATTACAACGGTGTAGTGCATCATGATTTTTGCCAGAAGGCCAGACAATAAACAAAGAGTATTATTTGGGCGTTATGAGACGTTTGCGTAAAGTAATTTGCGAAAGAGATAAGAATCGTGGGCAGAAAACTCGTGGATTTTGCACCATGATAACGCACCGTGCCATCATTATTCGTAATTTTTTGACGAAAAATGCAATAAATACCATCCAACCGAATTCACCTGATTTGGCTCCCTGTGAATTCTTTCTGTTCAATCGAGTTAAAAAACCACTACAGGGAAGGCGTTTCAGCAGCCGAGAGAAAGTAATGGAAAAATCGCAGGAAGTACTGATGGACATACCGAAAACCGAATATAAAAAATGTTTCGAGGTTTAGATCAAGCGCTGGCATAAGTGTGTTGCAGTCGATGGGGATTACTAAGAAGGGGACAATATAGATTTAGATGAATAGACTTGTATTATGAATTTTCAAAACTTTTTGATCAAGGTGGTATGCAAAAATAGAAATAGTGCCGTGTTGACCTCCGACGAGTGCAGAGCATTGAGGTGTGCAAAAAAAAAAAAAATTAAAAATAAAAAAATAAATTCAAGCGAAAAAAAACGCAAGTGCAATGTAATCACAGGCATGCCAACTCTACTGTTGCTTCCACTCAATCATTCCCGCTGCTGTATTTGCCAGTGGTAATGGGTGTATGTTGTTGTGGGAATAAATTTTGTTGGTGCTTTTTTTCCTATTCTTGTAAGGTCATACCACCTACAACAATTTAATTCGGTAAACCAACTTCTGAGTTTTTACTTCACAGCTCTGCTTAGTCGGTGTTGGTTTTTTTATGCTTGTAAATTACAATGACTCACTCTGGAATTCAGAGTGGATGTTGCAAATATGCGGGGGCTAAGAAGTAATCATTTCTCTGTGTACGTCACATCTGTAAACACAGGCCAGCTGTTTTTTAATTAGGGAAACACAGGTTTTTTTTTTTATAATTTACGCGCGCCTAAGGGGTTAGATACCCTTTTACTGTTGGGGCGCGGGCGGAAAGGTAGAAGGAGGAGAAAGGAAAATTGTTTTGTAGTGGTTTGAAACTCAGGTGTGTTTGGTTTCGATGTTCGCTCTCCAGGGGTGGGAGTCCGAATAGGACGGAGAGTTTTTCTTCACTCAGAGTGATTCGACGTATAATTCACTGTATTTTTTTCTGTGCTTGAAACTCTACAACAGCCAAATCTACGTGTCAGTGTTATGCCTTCACACGCAGAATTTTTCTGTCTGGGTTCCAATTGCACAATGAAAAACTGACTTGCCATGGGCAGTCAGTGAGAAGCGGACCCTCCGAGTGAGAAGCGTTTGCTAGTACCACTACACCACGGCCACCCCGTGAAAGGTAAAAGTTAAATATTTATTTGTTATTTTTTTATTAAAAAAAAAACAACTTTATTTGTTCCAATCAAACTTAAGACTAATTTACACGAATTATAATATATATCATAACATTTTATGTTATGATCATTATATGTTATATCATTATATATATCATAACATTGAATGAAAAAAAATGCACGCAAAACCGGTTTACTGTAGATTGGTTACTGCTCGCCACTTTTTTAGGCAGTTATGTGCATTGGAACGTAACTGTAGAAAAAAAAACAATACTGTTATCTTAGCAGATTTGAACTTATCAATCCGCTGTTTTTCGTGTTTGGGAAAAAACGTGCAAACTCTTGAGTGCTTTTAGTAAAGTAATTTGATATTTTTGGTGATAAGTGAAATAAAAATTTGTTTTAATTGTTTCTTTTATTTTCTGTGCAAGTGATATCGAAATAGCTGTTTTAAACCGCCAAACCATTTGACAAAAATTTACATCACTATGAAATAACCTAACTTTGTGTAAAATGCATTTGCAGTAAATTTTTATTTTATGTTATTTTTTGAAAAGTATGGACGATAGAGACATTAAAGTTTATTTGGCTTGATTGCAAAACATTGCACTTTTGTTTATTCACCTGGACGCTGGGTTACCAGAACGGCAGCACGTGTGTGATTTCGCATTTGCTTATCTGTTGTTAACTCACTGAAATACCTCGTGTGAAAGGATTTTACAATTTGCTTATCTCTTGTTAACTCACTGAGATACCTCGAGGGAAAGGAGTTTAGATTTTATTATCTGTTATAATATATCTGTTGTTAACTTATATCCCAGTCCACACCTCTCAGATCACTCAGATCTGCAGCTACCTGGCTACCAGACATTCATAGTCATACCGCCAATGCCCTGGACTTCTTTTTAATAAGTGATAAGATAGGATGATTTAATTTAACATAAGATTCATTTAATTTAACAGGCCCGAGTCAACCCCGGACGACTTTATTGAGTTTGATACAAACAGCTCTTATAACTAAAACTACAACTAAAGGACAGGGAAGATTAGGGTTGGGATAATTGAGGGTATTTTTGGGGTACCATTGCTGCAATGGATGCTAAACACATGGGAAATTTTATTAACTTCACGCAGCATTCAAGACAATGGTTTTTATAAAACCATATGCCGTTCGGTGGTTATTTGGACGAAAAAGCGGAACAGACCTTAAATTACGAGGGTTGGTACGAGGGCGGGTCAATAAGTCAGTGACTTTTGGAATAAAACACAGATTTTTTGATAAAAAATAATTTTATTTTTCAACGTAGTCTCCCTTGAGCTCTATACACTTTGTCCAACGCTTCTCCAATTTTTTTATCCCTTCCAAAAAAAATGATTTGTCGAGGTCCTCAAAATAGGCCCTTGTTTGCGAGATGACTTCATCATTGGAGTCAAATCTTTTTCCACCAAGCCATTTCTTCAGGTTTGGGAACAAGAAGTAGTCGCTCGGAGCCAAATCTGGAGAATAGGGTGGATGAGGGAGCAATTCATAGCCCAATTCATGGATTTTTGCCATGGCAACTGCACATCTGTGCACCCTTGCATTGTCTTGGTGGAAAATAACTTTTTTCTTGGCTAAATGAGGTCGGTTTTTTTTCAAATCGTCATTGAATCGGTCCAATAAGTTGGCATAATATTCCCCATTGATTGTTCTTCCCTTTTGAAGGTAGTCAATGTGGATTATCCCGCGTGCATCCCAAAAAACAGTCGCCATAACTTTATTGGCTGACAAACCCACCTTGGCCTTCTTTGGCGCCGATTCACCCTTAGAAACCCACTGTTTTGACTGTTGTTTGTTCTCTGGTGTGTTGTGATGGATCCATGTTTCGTCCACGGTTACAAAACGGCGCAAAAACTCCTCCATATTGCGATTAAACAACGCCAAACCTTCCTGTGAAGTGAAGCACACGAAATTCACTTTTTTCCATTTTCTCCTCAAATTAGTGAGTAGTCTGATAAAAATAGCTGTCAAACACAAACTAACTGACGCAGCAAGTTTAAATTTTGACAGGAGTCAACTGACAGATGCCTGTGGACAGGAGCAGTGTTGCTGTTTCAGTAAAGAGGTCAGAAATTCAAAAAGTCACGGACTTATTGATCCGTCCTCGTATTACAAAAAAAACCTGATATAGCAGTGAGGGACAGTCGATGGAACCGATTAAAGGTTTTTCCAGTGATACTTAACCCTTTATGTGGCGGAAGAATGTAGTGATCAGCCTATGGGAGCCTGCGAATAGTAGGAACACCGGAGCGAAACGTGGGAATCTGCGTTGAATAGCCTCGATACGTAGAATATGGTTTTCATAGTAAGGGGACCATATCTGGCTAGCATATTCGAGAAGTGGCCTAACAAAAGTGATGTACAGAGATTTTGTAACATCAGGGTCAGAAAACTCTTTGGATCATCATTTAATGTATATTATGGAATCAATGTGGGTGCAGAAATTGAGTTCAGTATCACAGACAATGCCAAAGTCCTGCATTGAAGGTGTATGAGTATGAGACGGCTTGACATTTCTTT
The DNA here is from genome assembly GCA_949129095.1 of Volucella bombylans. Classification (NCBI taxonomy): domain Eukaryota; kingdom Metazoa; phylum Arthropoda; class Insecta; order Diptera; family Syrphidae; genus Volucella; species Volucella bombylans. The sequence goes on along the minus strand of OX422143.1, from coordinate 26,039,938 downwards.
ATGTTGAGCTCAAGGAAGTTTTTGTGACACCATATTGAAAACTTATAGAGATCGTCTTGTAGCGATTGAGAATAATACAATTTAGAAATTTGTCTATAGATTTACATATCATCGGCATAGATAGCTGCAGTATCGGATAAAACTAACAAGATCGAAATGAATATGAATTTCAGACGAATACGTTAAGGGCAAACTTTCAAAATTCGTTATAATACATTTATTGGTAATGTTCAAAATCAAAAACAGATATTATTAAAATTCATTTAATAATCTGTAATAAAAAAAGGAAGATAAAAATATTGCTAATTTTAAACGGAGAAAACTAAAGAACTCTAACAATTTGACAGCAAAAAATCAAATAATATTGTAGAATGTTTGTGTGGGTACAAATAATAGAACTTATTCTTTTCAATACAAATCCCTTTATTCAGTACAGTTACAATTCACTATTTAATTCTTTCTCTCAGTACAATTCAATTCCTCAACCACTTATACTTTTCTTATCTTTTACTTAAACCACTTAATCACTTCTTCTAATTAACACTTCAAATTCAACTTTGGAACTGATCTGCATACCTTTGGGATGCTGGTATTTATACTCGAATGACATACTTCGAGAACAATCCTCGCCACTCAGCGTCCCGTACAATTTCCAATTTGCTAGAAAATTCGCTTCCACTCTCCAGTCGAGTCTTTGCTTCGAGTTTCGACATTTTCTGCTAGATGTCGCTGCTCACATTTAAGTGGTTATCACATTGCTCCCTCCCTACAGTTGTTCGTCCCGAACAACTTCGTCATTCAGCATCCCGTTGAAATGACACATTCTATCCAAATGGACCACTTTCAATTTTCCTCGATCCCCACGCTGGATCCGGTAGACAACGTCATTAATGCGGGTTATCACCTTGTATGGACCTTCCCAGTCCTGTTGAAATTTTGGTGATTTGCCTTTCTTACGCTGAGGATTATACAGCCAAACCAGATCTCCTTCGTTGAAACCGGAAGATTTCGCCTTGATATCGTACCTAGTTTTCATGCGTCTGCTTGCTAGTTTCATCTTTTCTCTGGTGTCTTCATGCAATTTACGAATCCTGCTGCGCAAGTCATTCACGTAGTCGTTCACCTCTTTGGGCTCCGTCGGTGGGGATCCGAATTTTGCTTCACTTGGCAACCGAATTGTTTGACCAAATAAGATCTCGGATGGTGTGTGCCCTGTTGAGCTATGGCCCGCGTTTCGGTAGGCCATTAAGAAGAGGGGTATGTGTCGATCCCAATCCCGCTGGCAGTTGCTGACAACCTTAGATAGATGCTCACTCAAGGTCCGATTGAATCGCTCGACCAATCCATCAGATTAAGGGTGTAGTGGCGTGGTCCTTGTCTTTCTTATTCCCAAATATTGGCATATTTCCTGGAAGACTTTTGATTCAAAGTTTCGCCCTTGATCAGAGTGCAGCTCCATTGGGACCCCAAATCTGCTCACCCAGTTGTTGACTATCTGTTCGGCTACGGTCTTAGCCTCTTGATTTGGGATGGCAAACACTTCCGGCCACTTACTGAAGTAATCCATGACTACGAGGGTATATCGGTTTCCATTAAAGGTTTCGGGAAACGGCCCAGCGATGTCGATGGCTATTCGTTCGAAAGGTGCTCCGACATTGTATTGTTGCATTTGTCCCTGTGGCTTTACTTTTGGACCCTTGGTAGCTGCACATCTTATGCACTTTTTGCACCAATTCTCGACATCTTGTTTAGCGCTTAGCCAATAGAAACGTTCCCTTACCTTTTCCAACGTCTTGTTTATTCCCAAATGGCCTCCTGAGATTCCTCCATGTATTTCATGGAGCACTTGGTTGACTCTGGACCGTGGCACAATTAGCTGCATACGAGATGTTGTCCCATCTGCACTTTCCCATTTTCTCTTCAGCAATCCATCTTGCACAAAAAGCGAGTCCCACTGTGCCCAGTATGCCTTCAGAGTTTGGCTCCGATCTGATATCTGCTGCCAGCTTGGTCTTTCCTCGTGTTCTTTCCAGGCCAATATTGGTTCGATGTCATTGTCTGCCTGTTGGGAGGAACGGATTTCGTCTATACTCCAACCCTCTATTGGCTCAGTCCTGATCATTTGGATAGTTGCCTGTTCTTTTGCTTCTTTACGATTGCAGTGTTCGCATTTTACTCCGCACGGTCGACGATAGAGAGCATCAGCATTCGAGTGGAGTGTTCCCTTGCGGTGTTGCACTTCAAAGTCGTAGCCCTGCAACTGCTCGATCTATCTTGCAACTTGGCCTTCAGGGTTCTTAAATTGGAGTAGCCATTTCAGAGCTGCGTCGTCTGTCCGGAGAATGAACTTTTGTCCGTAGAGGTACTTATGGAAATGCTTCGTAGCCAGAATTAAAGCCAGAAGCTCGCGCCGGGTTACACAGTAGTTCCGTTCAGGTCTGGAGAGTACTTTGCTGTAATATGCGACCACTTTCTCTTGACCGTCATGAACTTGGGAGATCACAGCTCCGACCCCAACATTGCTAGCGTCTGCGTCCACGATGAACATTTTTCCGGGCGTGGGGTAACCCAAGATGGGGGCTTTGCACAGCTGTCGCTTCAGTTCTTGAAATGCTTTTTCGCATTCTCCAGACCACCTGAACTGTCGGCCTTTTTCCGTAAGTTGATGCAGGCTCTTCGCAATGCCAGCAAAATCCTTTACGAACCTTCTGTAATACGTGGCGAGTCCCAAGAAGCTTCTCAGTTGGTGTTTATCTTTTGGAGAAGGCCAACTTTTCACGGCTTCGATTTTGTCAGGATCCGTTCTTACTCCTTCCGCTGATATAATGTGACCCAGATATTTTACTTCCGGACGAAACAAGGCGCACTTTTCCGGGTTGAGCTTTAAATGAGCACTTCGTAGCCTCTCAAACACTTCTTTTAGATTTTCGCGGTGCTTCTCGTACGTCTTACCTATGACGATAACGTCGTCCAAATATACTAGGCAGGTTTTCCAGGTGAGTCCTTGCAATGTTCGTTCCATTAGTCGCTCGAAGGTGGCCGGAGCGTTGCACACAGTGACATCATTGAGACGTCGGTAGTCTACACAAAATCTCGTGCTGCCATCTTTCTTCTTCACCAGGACCACTGGAGATGCCCACGGACTTTGCGATTCTTCAATCACTCCCTCAGCTTTCATCTTCGACATCATTTCGGCAACTTCTGTTTGCTTTGCCAATGGAAGACGCCTTGCAGGTTGACGGATTGGTCGAGCGTCTCCGGTGTCAATGTGGTGTTGAACAATATGCGTACGTCCATATTCTCCGTCTTGTGTAGCAAATATATCAGCGTACTCACCGATTAGTTTTTCTGCCAGGATTCGCTGATCTTCGTCCAGATTACAGAGGCTGAGAATTTTGTTCTTGATTTTTATGCTCTGAACTGTTGTGACCGGTTTTGCACACTTTTTTTCCGTTGTGGTCGATATAGCCTCAACAGGTACGCATTTTCCCACTATCTCCCCCTTTTTCACCTTTACACTGAATGTCTTTGGATTTAGAATCCTTACAGGGACCATGTTGTTCTTTGGCTCCACTAAGGTCTTTCCCACCATGAAGTCTCTTTTCTTTTCTGGCTCCATCAAATAGAATCGGTGGCTACCAGGACCACCTTCCACTTTTGCCCCCAAAATTGCTTCTGACGAAGGCTCTAGGCTCTGATTGCTGCAGATGACGACATTTGAGACTGAGGTGTTGGCGTTTCCGTATATCATTGGTATCTCCATGTTTCCGTATTTCAGGGTTTGTGCCCCCAAGTCGACTATAAGTCCATGTTCTCTCATGAAGTCTGTACCAATGATGCACTCGTCACATATGTCAGCTACCAGAAACGTGTGAGTGAATGTTATTCCGGCCAGTTGGATTTTTATGCGGACTTCACCATATACCTTAATCGTTGCTCCTGTAGCTGTTCGCAAGCTGCAACTGCTAGTGTTATGCAGCCAAGACTTCTGCACAAGATTCCTCCTGATGATTGAGGCCGTGGCACCGGTGTCTATTGTTGCCATCCATTTTTCTTTTCCACTGACTACTTCTACTAGAAGGCTTTCGCTGCATCGTTTTGCCAGCGAGACTTGGATGATGGTCCTGGGGCCGTCGACTCCTGCTACCAACTTCTGCCCCGCGAAGTTGGTGCTTAAGCATTTCCCGACTGATGACTTCGGGAAAGTTGACCGGCTTCTTGATAGCTGTTTCTGCGGGTTTCTTCCTCTATTTGCTTGTCACCACAGTGAGGGCAGTCTTTTCGTCGCACCGGTTCTTTACACTGCCTTTGAAGGTGTCCTATTTTATTGCAATTCCAGCAGTGCATTATTCGTCTATCCCGTCGAGTGTCTCGTTCCTCGGCACTAATTCTTGTGCAGGAGCATTCAATAGATGCTACTTCCCTGGCGAAATGTGTTCCCCTGGATGCCTGATTGGCTGCTTCCATCGCCAGAGCGAAGGCAAGTGCTTCAGCAAGGGTTCTTTTCCCGGCCATCCTTACTGCTGACTGTAGCTTCGAATCTGCAATTCCCCTGATAAATGCATCTTTTGCCATTTCGTCGATAATTTCCTGGCCTGCGGTGGGGTATGACAGATGTGCCAGTCTACTCACGTCTGCTTGGAGCTGCTGAAGTGTTTCTCCTCGTTGCTGCGTTCGGCTTTGCAATTGGACCTTGTAGACCTCCTGCATGTGGCTATCCCCAAACCGTTTCTCGATAGCCTGTACTAAAGTCACATAATCTTTATGCTTTTCGATGTCTACTGTTTGCAACAATTCTGCTGCTGGACCGTGCAAGGCCATTGTTAGGGCAAAGCACTTTTCCTCATTGTCCCAGTCGTTTGCACAGGCAGCCATTTCAAACTGCTTCTTATAAGTAGACCATGAGTTCTGGCCATCGAATGAGGGAGGCTTCAACTCTTTTCTCCTTGGACCGCTTAAAGAACATTCCCGCAGTTTCTGTTTTCGCACTGTGTCGAGCTCTTTTGCCAGTTGCTGAACTTTGCTGTCCATTTCCTCGAATTTTTCGCCAACATTCTTCTCTATTCTATCAAATTTGTCATCAACGTTCTTCTCTATTCTTTCAAATTTGTCATCGATTTCTTCGAATTTTTGCTGGAGAATGTTCTTTTGTTCTTCCAGATTATTCTTTTGTTCATCCATTCTCTGTTGAAGACCGTGCAGATTGTTGGTTTGTTCGTTGAATTTTTGTTCAATGCTGCTCTTCTGCTCGTCTAGATTTTTCTTTTGTTCATCCAGCTTTTGTTCGAGGCTATTCTTTTGTTCATCCAGCTTTTGTTCGAGGCTATTCTTTTGTTCTTCCAGATTTTTCTTTTGTTGGTCGAGACTGTTCTGCTGTTCGTCCATTTTTTTGTTTTATTCGTCCATTTTTAATAAGAGGAGTTGCATCATTGCAGTCATGTCATTGCCGGTACTTGTCTGTTCATCCTCGTCAACATCAAAGGAATATGCATCAGGATCATATCCCTCGTTGTTCAAAGCCTCCTGAAGTCGGAGCACCAGGTCACTTTTTCCTCCACTGGCGCTGAGGCTTCTCTTGTTCAACTCGGATTTGAGTTGGACGAGGGTCAACTGCAATAGTTTTCGACCCATTCTAGCTTTTTCAAATAGTCAGAAAACACTTTTTTTTTTTTTTACACAAAATAAGTCCTATCCCACTTCTGACACCAATGGAGAATGTTTGTGTGGGTACAAATAATAGAACTTATTCTTTTCAATACAAATCCCTTTATTCAGTACAGTTACAATTCACTATTTAATTCTTTCTCTCAGTACAATTCAATTCCTCAACCACTTATACTTTTCTTATCTTTTACTTAAACCACTTAATAGCTTCTTCTAATTAACACTTCAAATTCAACTTTGGAACTGATTTTCATACTTTTGGGATGCTGGTATTTATACTCGAATGACATACTTCGAGAACAATCCTCGCCACCCAGCGTCCCATACAATTTCCAATTTGCTAGAAAATTCGATTCCACTCTCCAGTCGAGACTTTGCTAATCCAGTATCGAAATCTTCTAGTCTTCGAGTTTCGACATTTTCTGCTAGATGTCGCTGCTCACATTTAAGTGGTTATCACAATATGATGAATTTTTGCATTCTTTAATTCCGTTACTTTTAACAGTATAAATTGACGATGATTTTGCGTCAATGATTGTACTTGATATTTATCTATGATATCTAAAATAGAACACGTGCTTTATTATGTGAATGCGTAAAATGGCGCGTAATATTATAAGTACGACGAGAGTTTTAAATTAAAAATTATTGAGAATTGCAGAAGCGGAGTTTCTCAAAAAGTCATTAGTAAGAAGTATTCAATAAATAAATCGGAAAATACTAAGTCAATAAAGAAAAATATAACTGGAATGACAAAAGTTATTCATCACAGTGGTGGCAGGTTCAGAAAAACTACACCCTGGCAGGACCTTGATCCGGGAAATAATAGCACGGCTTATTACTTCCACGGCATTTAACAAAACTGATAAACATGGAGGTGGTTCAATTGTGGTATGGGGTGTTTTTCATCTCAAGGAATGGGACCTCTAAGAAGAATAGAGGGCCACCAAATGGATCGATTCAAATACCAAAATATCCTGGAACGCACAATGTTGCAGTATGCGGATTATCATATGAATCTTCGTTAGAGATTTCAGCAAGATAATGATCCAAAGCACAAAATATCGAGCTTATTAAATGAAAGGAGAGCATTCTCGTAACGACGAAGACCTTATTAATATGTTTGAGGAAGAATGGCATAAAACACCCCAATCCCTAATAGACAGCTTGGTTAAATGGATGCCAAAACGATATCAAGTAGTCTTAACAAATAAAGACAGTGCCACAAAGCATTAATTTATTATAAATAATAATACAGGAATCTCTTTTTATTTCTTAGAGTTTCTTTAGTTCTGTCAGTTTTAAAGTAGAACATCTTTTTATTTTCCTTTTTTCATTGCAGTCTATTAAATAAATTTTATTAACCTTTGTTTTTGATTTTGAACATTACGAGTATATGTATTGCGTTTAACTCATTTTACAGTCCTCAGAAATTCATATTCGTTTCGATTTCCTTAGTCTTGTCCGATAATGTATTTGTGAGTTCTTTATAATATTGTAAAATGTTTGTGTGGGTACAAATGATAGGACTTATTCTTTTCAATACAAATCGCTTTATTCAGTGCAGGCACAATTCACTATTTAATTGCTTCTCTCAATACAATCCAATTTCTCAACCACTTATACTTTTCTTATCTTTTATTTAAACCACTTAATCACTTCTCCTAATTAACATTTCAAATTCAACTGATGAACTGACTTGCATACCTTGGGGATGCTTGTATTTATACTCGAATGACATACTTCGAGAACAATCCTCGCCATCCAGCGTCCCATACAATTTCCAATTTGCTAGAAAATTCGATTCCTCTGTCCAGTCATCAATGGAAATCTTCTGCTCTTCGAGTATCGACATCTTCTGCTCCGTAAATCTAGATGTCGCTGCTCACATTTAAGTGGTTATCACATTGCTCCCTCCCTACAGTTGTTCGTCCCGAACAACTTCGTCCTTCATCATCCCGTTGAAATAACACATTCGATCCAAATGGACCACTTTCAATTTTCCTCGATCACCACGCTGGATCCGGTAGACGTCATTAATGCGGGTTATCACCTTGTATGTACCAGTCATGTTGCAATTTTGGTGATTTGCCTTTCTTACGCTGAGGATTATACAACCAGACCAGATCTCCTTCGTTGAAGCCGGAAGATTTCGCCTAGATATCGTACCTAGTCTTCATGCGGCTGCTTGCTAGATTCATCTTTTCTCTGGTCTCTTCATGCAATTTACGAGTCCTGCATCATTCACGTACTCGTTCACCTCCGTCGGTGGCGATCCGAATTTTGCTTCACTTGGCAACCGAATTGTTTGACCAAATAAGATCTCGGATGAATGTGTGTCCTGTTGAGCTATGGACCGCGTTTCGGTAGGCCATTAAGAAGAGGGGTATATGTAGATGCCAATCCCGCTGGCAGTTGCTGACGACCTTAGATAAATGCTCATTCAAGGTCCGATTAAATCGCTCGACCATTCCATCAGATTGATCAGTGGCGTTGTCCTTGTCTTTCTTAGTCCCAAATATTGGCATATTTTCTGGAAGACTTTTGATTCTCAAAGTTTCGCCCTTGATCAGAGTGTAGCTCCATTGGGACCCCAAATCTGTTCACCCAGTTGTTGACTATCTGTTCGGCTACGATCTTAACCTCTTGATCTGGGATGCCATACACTTCCGGCCACTTACTGAAGTAATCCATGACCACGAGGGTATATCGGTTACCATTAAATTTCGGGAAACGGCCCAGCGATATCGATGGCTATTCGTTCGAAAGGTGCTCCGACATTGTATTGTTGCATTTGTCCATGTGGCTTTATATTTGCACCCTTGGTAGCCGCACATCTTATGCACTTTTTGCACCAATTCTCGACATCTTGTTTAGCGCTTAGTCAATAGAAATGTTCCCTTACCCTTTCCAACGTCTTCTTTATTCCTAAATGGCCACCTGAGATTCCGTCATGTATTTCGTGGAGTACTTGGCTGACTCTAGACCGTGGCACTAAAGGGGTTTCCAATAGGGACTTGACAACTTTGAATTTAATTTGTGAACGCACTCTTTCACTTATCATCAAACTGTCACAGTCAATTTATTCAGTAAACTCAACATTTTCATCATGGTAAAGTACACGAACGAGCAACGTCTGCAAATTATAAAAATTTTCAACCGAAATTCGGAGTCGGTGACTGTAACTTTAAGAGCGTTAACTCCAATTTTCGGTCGTAATTCTCGCCCTGGTAGACAGGCAATAACAAGTTTAGTGCAAAAATTTGAGTCTATATATTCGTTGTGTGATGTTGCCGTGTCAGTGAGACAATGGTTTGGTCGAAGTGTCGAAAATATCGCTGCCGTTCAGGCGTCCGTAGCCTCAGTCAATCAATTCCACGGCGTTCTCAAGAATTGAGCATCGCTCAGACCACATTATGGCGTATTTTGCGTAAGGATCTTGGTTTACACCCACAAAAGATCAAGCTGACTCAAGAATTGAAGGCGTGGACCATTTGAAGCGACGTACGTTCTCCGATTGGGTTCTGGAGGTGATGAATTTCATCGCAAAATCATCTTCAGTGACGAAGCTCATTTTTGGCTCAATGGGTTCGTCAATAAACAAAATATGCGTTATTGGTCGGGTGAAAATCCACATGTGCTTCATGAATCACCACTTTATCCACAAAAAATAACTGTTTGGTGCGGTTTGCATGCCGGCGGCGTTATTGGGCCATATTTTTTCGTCGACGATAACGATCGTCACGTTACTGTGAATGGTCAGCGTTATCGTGCCATAATCACCGATTATTTTTGGCCCGAATTGGAAGATATGGACTTGGACGACATGTGGTTTCAACAGGATGATGACACAAGCCACACTACTCGTACAATCGATTTATTAAAGAGGAAGTATGATGAGCGTGTTATCTCAAGAAATGGACCAGTCGATTGGCCGCCTCGTTCGTACGATTTAACGCAGCTTGACTATTTTCTGTGGGGCTACGTAAAGTCATTGGTTTATGCCAACACGCCGACGACGTTGAAAGAGCTCAGAGCCAACATTGAATGCGAAATAGCGGCCGTTTCGGCCGAAATGTGTGGCCGAGTTGCTGAAAATTGGGTCCAACGAATCGACCACTGCAAACGTGCCCGCGGTGGCCATATGAACGAAGTCGAGTTAAATTCATAAATGTTTTGATTGTACTTCAAGCCGATAATAAAGTTTTTGAAATATCTCAAATTGTTTGCGTTTTATTTCCTTATTGGAAAACCCTATATTAGCTGCATACGAGATGTTGTCCCATCTGCACTGTTCCATTTTCTCTTCAGCAATCCATCCTGCACACCAAGCGAGTCCCACTGTGCCCAATATGCCTTCAGAGTTTGGCTCAGATCTGATATCTGCTGCTAGCTTGGTCTTTCCTCGTGTTCCTTCCAGGCCAATATTGGTGTCATTGTCTGCCTGTTGGAGGAACGGATTTCGTCTATACTCCAACCCTCTATTGGCTCAGTCCTGATCATTTGGATAGTGGCCTGTTCTTTCGCTTTCTTACCACTGACTGCTTCTGCTCGGAGGCTTTCATTGCATTGTTTTACCTGTGAGACTGGGATAATTACCCTGGAGTCGACTCCTGCTACAGACTTCTGTCCCGCGAAGTAAGCATTTCCCAACTGATGGCTTCGGGAAGTTTGACCGGCTTCTTTGTAGTCATTCCTGTCAGTTTTTTCTTCTATTTGTCTGTAACCACAGTGCAGGCAGCCTTTTCGTTGTACCGGTTCTTTACAATGCCCTTGCAGATGTCCTACTTTATCGCAGTTCGAGGAGCGCATTCTTCGTCTCCCCCGCAGAATATTTCGTAGCACGATATTTAGCCTTGAGCAGGAGCATTCACCAGATGCCATTTCCCCGACGAAATGTATTCCGTTGGAAGCCGGATTGGCCGCTACTATCGCCAGAGCGAAGGCAAGTGCTTCAGCAAGGGTTCTTTTCCCGGACATCCTTACAGCTGACTGTAGCTCCAAATCTGCGATTCCCCTGATGAATGCGTCCTTTGCCATTTCGTCGATTATTTCTTGGCCTGCGGTGGGAGGATATGACAAATGTGCCAGTCTACTGACGTCTGATTGGAGCTGTTTCAGTGTTTCTCCTCGTTGCTGCATACGGCTTTGAAATTGAACCTTGTAAACCTCTCGCAGATGGCTATCCCCAAACCATTTCTCGATAGCCTGCACTAAAGCCATATACTCTCTATTGTTTTCGATATCGACTGTTTGTAACAATTCTGCCGCAGGACCGTGCAAGGCCATCGCTGGGGCAAAGCACTTCTCCTTATTGTCCCAGTGGTTCGCACAAGCAGCCATTTCGAATTGCTTCTTATACGCAGACCATGAGGTCTGACCATCGAATGAAGGAGGCTTCAACTCCTTTCTCCTTGGTCAGCTTAAAGAACATTCTCGCAGTTTCTGTTTTCGCACTGTGTCGAGCTCTTTTGTCAGTTGCTCAACTTTGCTGTCCATTTGTTCGAATTTTTCGTCAACATTCTTTCTCTATTCTTACAAATTTGTCATCGATTTCTTCGAACTTTTGCTGGAGAATGCTCTTTTGTTCTTCCAGATTATTCCTTTGTTCGTCCATTTTCTGTTGAAGGCCCTGCAGGCTGTTCTTCTGTTCTTCCAGATTTTTCTTTTGTTCGTCGAGACTGTTCTTCTGTTCATCCAACTTTTGTTCAAGGCTGTTCTTCTAGATTTTTCTTCTGTTCGTCCAGCTTTTGTTCGAGGCTATTCTTTTGTTCATCCAGCTTTTGTTCGAGGCTATTCGTTTGTTCTTCCAGAACAGGTCGAGACTGTATCAGGATCATGTCCCTCGTTGTTCAAGGCCTCCTGAAGTCGGAGCACCAAGTCACTTTTTCCTCCACTGTCGCTGAGGCTTTTCTTGTTCAACTCGGATTTGAGTTGGACGAAGGTCAATTCAAACAGTCACAATTTTTTTTTTATACACACACAATAAGTCTTATCCCATTTCTTACACCAATGTAAAATGTTTGCAGTCGTTCGCAAATCTCAGGTGAGAATAGACGAATGTGGGCTGTTCGTTAAGTAAAATAAAAATAAAAATAAAAATAAAATAGTGATTCCTTTCAAAGCAAGTTAGTTACAACTTCGTTAATTGACTCGGTAGCCCGGCAGTTAGCGGCGTCTGGCATCGAATCGTGGGACACGGATTCGAATCCCGGGTCAAACTTGGAACTTTTTCTTTTTCTTTTCAATGTGTAATATATACATATATATAATAATATTAAAAGAAAACCAACAAATAATAAGGAAAGTAAGCACGTGATGGATGGTGGAGAGCGTTCCGCTCTTCCCATAGCGGGAGTTGCAAAAGGCAACATTACTGTTGTCGGTGCGGTGGTGAAAGCCATAAAAAGGAGGAAGAGGGTGAAAACCCCTCCTAATTTAGCGAAAAAGAAGATAAGTGCCGTTTTAGCACAACAAAGCAATACACAAGCAGATGATGCGTTGAGGTACATCTCTGATGAAGTCCATTACAAGGGCGGCAACAACAACTTTGCTTTACTAGCGGCATCTGAGTCAGAAGATGAAGATGAAGATGAAGGTAAAAGAAATTAATAGCAGCATACAAATGCTGAACGAAAAAGTGCTTGCTATTAAGCAAATACAAACTGCTCGCAGGCAGAGGGAGCAATTAGAAGTAGAGAGCTCCCAACATCAAAAGCAACAACAAAACCAGCAGCAGCCGAAACAACAACCGCAGCAAAAGCAACAGCAGCAACTGCTGCAAGAACAACAACAGTTGAAAGCACAGCAGCTGAAAAAACAGCAGCAGCAGCAGCAGCAACAACAACAACAGAAGCAGCAGCAGCAGAAGAGGAAGAAGGAGAAGGTGCCTCCGATCAACACCTATAAGCTAGAGGTAAATGCAACCAAGAACCTGTGTAAGTTGGTCATTGGTAATAATTTTAACATAAAGAGATTGGGGAACGATCGCCATGACATCCACTGTAATACAGTGGAGGGCTACGCGAAAGTGAAAGAGCTCCTAAAAGAAACGACGACGGAGCACTACTCATACACACCGAACTGTGAAAAGCGGCTATCGATGCTGCTGAAGGGGTTGGAACCGTCTTCTGATCCTGAGGAGATCCTGGCACTGCTCAAAGACAAGGAGTGCGAAGGACTCAAGTTTTTGGGGGTAAAGCCATTTACCACAGCTAGAGCCAGGCGGGAGAAACGGATTCTGCCGTTCTTCCTGGTGCAGCTCAGTCCCGAAAGCCGTCTGGATAGTCTAAGGAGTATCAATGTCCTAGACTACCAGGTGGTTCACTGGGAAAAATTAAAAAGGAGCGAAGTCGTTATACAATGCGTTCGCTGCCAGAGGTTCGGGCACGCCGCGTCGAACTGCCAAATGCAGCCTCGATGCGTGATGTGCGCTAAGAACCACAGTTCCGAGGAGTGTGCTCTGGGTGCTGACGGAGCATCCGATAGGTCGCAGCACTCGTGCGTGTTATGTGGAAACGTGGGACACACCGCAAACTATCGGGGTTGGCCTAAGTTCGCTGACATTAAGAAAGCAAAACTGGCTCGGCAGCAGAAGGTGGAGGTCAAACGTTCACCTGTTAGGTTTCAAATACCAGCCATCACGTCCCAAATTTCCTACGCCCAAATGGCGTCAGGTAAAGGGGCTACGGTACAGCAAGCGACTGTTGCTTCTCCGGTGCCAATACCGAGAAAAACGGAAGCTGCACCTAACATGCTAGCCATCTTGCTTGCAATCCAAGGGCAGATGGCGCAGCTGCAAAAGCAGGTGCAAGAACAGGCCAAGCGGGTGGACCAGATCTACGCTCTGCTGCCGGGCCTAACGCAACACATGTCGTAATGGGTACGCACATGGTGGAGCAAACTTTGAAGGTCCTTGCGGTGAATGTTAATTCAATGATTAGGATCGAACTAAGAGCGGCGATGTTTAAATTGCTACAAGACCAAACTCCGAATGTGCTTTTCGCTGGCGAAACCAAGCTAACAGATAAGCATAAACTGGAGTACAATAATTATATTGTTAGAAGAAGAAACCGGGCCAGATCCAAACGTGGAGGCGGTGTCGCGATCTTCATTAAAGAAGGTATAAAATTTCACAGAGTGAACAAGGGAGTGTTGCGCAGGTTCCGGGTGTTGGAGGCAGTCGTCGTTTACATCCCGCTCCGCAGTGGAAAGCGGCTGTACTTGGCCTCTGTTTATGCACCTGAGGCTTCACAATCCACCCTATTCATTACAGAGGTCGACACGCTTTTTCGACTTCTGAGGCTGGAATCGGGGAAGAATTGTTTTATAATCGGCAGGGATTTCAACGCTAGACACAGAGATTGGGGAAATAATTTGCCAAATACTAGAGGGAACCTACTATTCGAATGGTGGGGTCAGCACGATGTCATGTACAGACTCGGTCTTAAAGCGACGGATAACCCGTCGTTTCCCAGAGGCGGGTCTTATTTGAATCTACTGCTGTACGACGAACGTATACGACTGACAGGTACGAACTTACAAACGCTAATCAGTCTGCGCACATTCGTGTATGACAGCGACCATTGCGGTTTTAGCGCCGAAATTACAATTCCCAACGAAATTGCGGAATTGGAGGAGTTTGTCCAAAAATATTCTTACAACTACAGTAAGACTCGATGGACACGCTTCTCCGCAACCTTGACAAGAGCGCTCTCCTCAAACACGCTCCACCCACCGTCCAATAGGAATTTGTCAAACGAGGAGATCGACAATTACCTAAAACAAATGGACGAGACAATTAAACATACTATGGACACTACAATACCGCGGTATCGACGTACGACTAATGAAGACCTGTTCCGCAATCCTACTATTGACGCACTGCACCGACAGAAAAGTAGACTTCTGACAAGACTCAAAAACTTGTATAGACAGTTAACTGACAGACAAGACCCGGAGATTAGGACACTGAAGTCGTCGATTAAAAATGTGCAAACGTTAATAAAAGAGAATTACAGAATTGCTGTAAGTTTGTATTGGAACAACAAGGTTCGGGCTGTAAACACCAACAACCCGAATATGTTTCCGCAAATAAATAAACTATTTCGGAGAAAAAATCAAAACGACCTTCAGTGTCTTAAAATAGCCCGGGCAATAGACAACGAACGGTTACTGACAATAGCAGGCATTGATCCAAATGAGGCCGCTGATGATGACGACTTTTTTGTGATCGAGGATCCACAGGAGAAGGTTGAGGCCATAGGGGCCACTTTCCAGGAAGTATATAAGGCCATTGATAACATTGGCCCTAATTACGACCTGGACAATCGCGTCTTGGTGCACGACTTCTGCATTCGAAATGAAATAGGGAACTGGCGATCCGAGGGCTCTGGTTTCACCCGGTTTAGCGACGAAAATATGGCAAATAACGTCATTGCCAGAGAGGGTGGCCTACCCCCGTTCATTTCGAGGGAAGAACTCCAGATCTTCGACACAATCAGGGCTAAGAAATCAGTGGGGACCGATGGTATTCCGAACATCGTGCTTCGACATCTTCCTCTAGAAGCGGTGGACATTTACACCACCCGGTTTAATAATGCAATGAATAATGCACATTATCCAGCGCATTGGAAAACGGCGGTGGTTCAACCTATCCCCAAAAAGGGAAAGGATATATCCAATCCGGCGAATCTCCGGTCGATAAGTCTTCTTCCGAATATCAGTAAGGTTTTTGAATAGGTAATCAATAGAGCTCTGACTAGGTGGGTTGAGGACAAACATATAGTTCCGGATAATCAATTCGGTTTTAAGGCGGTACATGATATCTCACATGCCGCGTCTAAACTGGTGTCCGATATCCAATGGAATAAAGGCAAAAAAGAATGTACTGGTGCCTGCCTTGTTGACTTGGAGAAGGCCTTCGACACCGTATGGTTAGAGGGTCTTTTCTATAAGCTGACTGGACTGGGGATCAGTAAACCACTCTTGTACATTCTTTATAATATGCTACACAACAGACAGTTCATCGTGAAGAATGGTGATGTGACTTCTGTTGGAATATTTCAAATTAAAAATGGTCTTCAGCAAGGCGCGGTCAATTCGCCGATCCTATTTAACATTTATACAAGCGACTTGATAGGTTCACTTCCCCATACTATTGCGTACGCAGACGATTTGGTAGCGTACAGAACAGGTCCAAAAATCGAGGTTATTAATACTCTCTTGCAGCGTGACTTCGATAAGATAAGACGATTTTGCGATGACTGGAAGTTGAAAATCAACTTTCAGAAGTCGGAAACTATTCTCTTTAGGACGCCGTTGTCTGGAGCCTCTAGGGATACCAGAAAAAATTGGCAAAAGTTCTCGGTCATTGGACAACACGGACAGCCTCTTGCCTGTCGAAATGTAGTCAGATACCTTGGGATCTGGCTAGATCAGTTTCTGTATTTTGGCAAAAATGTAGATGCTGCTCTGGCCAAAGCTAAAGGCGTTTTTGCCCTTACAAAGAGACTGTTTTATAGCAGCCAACTCGATGCGAGGGTAAAGGTAATCTGCTACATGGCCCTTATCAGGCCCATGCTGGTATTTGGTTGTCCTGTGTGATTCAATGTACGAGCAAGCTTAATGGAAAAGATTCGGGTGTTTGAGAGGGCTTGTCTTCGCTTGTACAGGACACCAGAGTAGGAGTACAAAAAATTTTATCCTAACGAGGTCCTTTACAACAGGGCGAACTTGATACGCGTGGACAACTTCGTAATTAAGCTGACTCGAAGGCACATTTCAAGAGCAATGACCTCGACGAATAACCTGATATCTTGGGCTTACTACCCCAATTACCTTTACCATGAGAATGTGCGCTCGGACGGCTTCGTTCCACCGGAAGCATTCCTCTACCTGGATCAGATAGGGCTGATCCAGGATAGATCAGCGGTTCCGTTAATCTTCCATGTCGCTCGGACAGCTGGGGACAGGCGACTCAACTACAACAGAGACATCGCACACGGCAGTGTGGATCGCCTCAGGTTCAGTAGGGCGGTGGGGAATCGCGATAAGAAGGATGTCGTTTGGCAGCACCAGCATTTCTGGTGGTTGAATGATGGAGAAGATGTTTCGTCGTCGTTTCCGTCAATTACGGACCAGCCTCACTAATCAGGCAGAGCTGACCAATCTATTTGCTCAGTAAATAGCGATGGCCAGCTTACATAGGTTTAGGTAAGTATAGTAATTATTATGCTAGTATATACAAAGGTATATACTAATGTATTGTGATAACCACTTAAATGTGAGCAGCGACATCTAGCAGAAAATGTCGATACTCGAAGACCAGAAGATTTCGATACTGGAATAACAAAGTCTCGACTGGAGAGTGGAATCGAATTTTCTAGCAAATTGGAAATTGTATGGGACGCTGGATGGCGAGGATTGTTCTCGAAGTATGTCATTCGAGTATAAATACCAGCATCCCAAAGGTATGCAAATCAGTTCTAAAGTGAAATTTGAAGTGTTAATTAGGAGAAGTAATTAAGTGGTTTACGTAAAAGGTTCAGAAATTGAATTGTACTGAGAGAAAGAATTAAATAGTGAATTGTAACTGTACTGAATAAAGGGATTTGTATTGAAAAGAATAAGTTCTATCATTTGTACCAATACAAACATTTTACATTGGTGTCAGAAGTGGAATAGGACTTATTGTGTGTAAAAATAGTGTTTTCTGACTACTTGAAAAAGCTAGAATGGGTCGAAAACTATTGCAGTTGACCCTCGTTCAACTCAAATCCGAGCTGAACAAGAGAAGCCTCAGCGCCAATGGAGGAAAAAGTGACCTGGTGCTCCGACTTCAGGAGACTTTGAACAACCAGGGACATGATCCTGATGCATATTCCTTTGATGTTGACGAAGATGAACAGACAAGTACCGGTACTGACATGGCTGCAATGATGCAACTCCTCTTATTAAAAATGGACGAACAAAACAAAAAAAATGGACGAACAAAAGAAAAATCTGGAAGAACAAAAGAACAAACCAACAACCTCCACGGTCTTCAACAGAAAATGGATGAACAAAAGAATAATCTGGAAGAACAAAAGAACATTCTCCAGCAAAAGTTCGAAGAAATCGATGACAAATTTGAAAGAATAGAGAAGAACGTTGATAACAAATTTGATACAATAGAGAAGAATGTTGGCGAAAAATTCGAAGAAATGGACAGCAAAGTTCAGCAACTGGCAAAAGAGCTCGACATAGTGCGAAAACAGAAACTGCGAGAATGTTCTTTAAGCGGTCCAAGGAGAAAAGAGTTGAAGCCTCCCTCATTCGATGGCCAGACCTCATGGTCTACTTATAAGAAGCAGTTTGAAATGGCTGCCTGTGCAAACGACTGGGACAATGAGGAAAAGTGCTTTGCCCTAACAATGGCCTTGCACGGTCCAGCAGCAGAATTGTTGCAAACAGTAGACATCGAAAAGCATAAAGATTATGTGACTTTAGTACAGGCTATCGAGAAACGGTTTGGGGATAGCCACATGCAGGAGGTCTACAAGGTCCAATTGCAAAGCCGAACGCAGCAACGAGGAGAAACACTTCAGCAGCTCCAAGCAGACGTGAGTAGACTGGCACATCTGTCATACCCCACCGCAGGCCAGGAAATTATCGACGAAATGGCAAAAGATGCATTTATCAGGGGAATTGCAGATTCGAAGCTACAGTCAGCAGTAAGGATGGCCGGGAAAAGAACCCTTGCTGAAGCACTTGCCTTCGCTCTGGCGATGGAAGCAGCCAATCAGGCATCCAGGGGAACACATTTCGCCAGGGAAGTAGCATCTATTGAATGCTCCTGCACAAGAATTAGTGCCGAGGAACGAGACACTCGACGGGATAGACGAATAATGCACTGCTGGAATTGCAATAAAATAGGACACCTTCAAAGGCAGTGTAAAGAACCGGTGCGACGAAAAGACTGCCCTCACTGTGGTGACAAGCAAATAGAGGAAGAAACCCGCAGAAACAGCTATCAAGAAGCCGGTCAACTTTCCCGAAGTCATCAGTCGGGAAATGCTTAAGCACCAACTTCGCGGGGCAGAAGTTGGTAGCAGGAGTCGACGGCCCCAGGACCATCATCCAAGTCTCGCTGGCAAAACGATGCAGCGAAAGCCTTCTAGTAGAAGTAGTCAGTGGAAAAGAAAAATGGATGGCAACAATAGACACCGGTGCCACGGCCTCAATCATCAGGAGGAATCTTGTGCAGAAGTCTTGGCTGCATAACACTAGCAGTTGCAGCTTGCGAACAGCTACAGGAGCAACGATTAAGGTATATGGTGAAGTCCGCATAAAAATCCAACTGGCCGGAATAACATTCACTCACACGTTTCTGGTAGCTGACATATGTGACGAGTGCATCATTGGTACAGACTTCATGAGAGAACATGGACTTATAGTCGACTTGGGGGCACAAACCCTGAAATACGGAAACATGGAGATACCAATGATATACGGAAACGCCAACACCTCAGTCTCAAATGTCGTCATCTGCAGCAATCAGAGCCTAGAGCCTTCGTCAGAAGCAATTTTGGGGGCAAAAGTGGAAGGTGGTCCTGGTAGCCACCGATTCTATTTGATGGAGCCAGAAAAGAAAAGAGACTTCATGGTGGGAAAGACCTTAGTGGAGCCAAAGAACAACATGGTCCCTGTAAGGATTCTAAATCCAAAGACATTCAGTGTAAAGGTGAAAAAGGGGGAGATAGTGGGAAAATGCGTACCTGTTGAGGCTATATCGACCACAACGGAAAAAAAGTGTGCAAAACCGGTCACAACAGTTCAGAGCATAAAAATCAAGAACAAAATTCTCAGCCTCTGTAATCTGGACGAAGATCAGCGAATCCTGGCAGAAAAACTAATCGGTGAGTACGCTGATATATTTGCTACACAAGACGGAGAATATGGACGTACGCATATTGTTCAACACCACATTGACACCGGAGACGCTCGACCAATCCGTCAACCTGCAAGGCGTCTTCCATTGGCAAAGCAAACAGAAGTTGCCGAAATGATGTCGAAGATGAAAGCTGAGGGAGTGATTGAAGAATCGCAAAGTCCGTGGGCATCTCCAGTGGTCCTGGTGAAGAAGAAAGATGGCAGCACGAGATTTTGTGTAGACTACCGACGTCTCAATGATGTCACTGTGTGCAACGCTCCGGCCACCTTCGAGCGACTAATGGAACGAACATTGCAAGGACTCACCTGGAAAACCTGCCTAGTATATTTGGACGACGTTATCGTCATAGGTAAGACGTACGAGAAGCACCGCGAAAATCTAAAAGAAGTGTTTGAGAGGCTACGAAGTGCTCATTTAAAGCTCAACCCGGAAAAGTGCGCCTTGTTTCGTCCGGAAGTAAAATATCTGGGTCACATTATATCAGCGGAAGGAGTAAGAACGGATCCTGACAAAATCGAAGCCGTGAAAAGTTGGCCTTCTCCAAAAGATAAACACCAACTGAGAAGCTTCTTCGGACTCGCCACGTATTACAGAAGGTTCGTAAAGGATTTTGCTGGCATTGCGAAGAGCCTGCATCAACTTACGGAAAAAGGCCGACAGTTCAGGTGGTCTGGAGAATGCGAAAAAGCATTTCAAGAACTGAAGCGACAGCTGTGCAAAGCCCCCATCTTGGGTTACCCCACGCCCGGAAAAATGTTCATCGTGGACGCAGACGCTAGCAATGTTGGGGTCGGAGCTGTGATCTCCCAAGTTCATGACGGTCAAGAGAAAGTGGTCGCATATTACAGCAAAGTACTCTCCAGACCTGAACGGAACTACTGTGTAACCCGGCGCGAGCTTCTGGCTTTAATTCTGGCTACGAAGCATTTCCATAAGTACCTCTACGGACAAAAGTTCATTCTCCGGACAGACCACGCAGCTCTGAAATGGCTACTCCAATTTAAGAGCTGAAGGCCAAGTTGCAAGATGGATCGAGCAGTTGCAAGGCTACGATTTTGAAGTGCAACACCGCAAGGGAACACTCCACTCAAATGCTGATGCTCTCTCTCGTCGACCGTGCGGAGTAAAATGCGAACATTGCAATCGTAAAGAAGCAAAAGAACAGGCAACTATCCAAATGATCAGGACTGAGCCAATAGAGGGTTGGAGTATAGACGAAATCCGTTCCTCCCAACAGGCAGACAATGACATCGAACCAATATTGGCCTGGAAAGAACACGAGGAAAGACCAAACTGGCAGCAGATATCAGATCGGAGCCAAACTCTGAAGTCATACTGGGCACAGTGGGACTCGCTTTTTGTGCAAGATGGATTGCTGAAGAGAAAATGGGAAAGTGCAGATGGGACAACATCTCGTATGCAGCTAATTGTGCCACGGTCCAGAGTCAACCAAGTACTCCATGAAATACATGACGGAATCTCAGGAGGCCATTTGGAAATAAACAAGACATTGGAAAAGGTAAGGGAACGTTTCTATTGGCTAGGCGCTAAACAAGATGTCGAGAATTGGTGCAAAAAGTGCATAAGATGTGCGGCTACCAAGGGCCCAAAAGTAAAGCCATATGGACAAATGCAACAATACAATGTCGGAGCACCTTTCGAACGAATAGCCATCGACATCGCTGGGCCGTTTTCCCGAAACCGATATACCCTCGTAGTCATGGATTACTTCAGTAAGTGGCCGGAAGTGTTTGCCATCCCAAATCAAGAGGCTAAGACCGTAGCCGAACAGATAGTCAACAACTGGGTGAGCAGATTTGGGGTCCCAATGGAGCTGCACTCTGATCAAGGGCGAAACTTTGAATCAAAAGTCTTCCAGGAAATATGCCAATATTTGGGAATAAGAAAGACAAGGACAACGCCACTACACCCTCAATCTGATGGAATGGTCGAGCGATTCAATCGGACCTTGAATGAGCATCTATCTAAGGTTGTCAGCAACTGCCAGCGGGATTGGGATCGACACATACCCCTCTTCTTAATGGCCTACCGAAACGCGGTCCATAGCTCAACAGGGCACACACCATCCGAGATCTTATTTGGTCAAACAATTCGGTTGCCAAGTGAAGCAAAATTCGGATCCCCACCGACGGAGCCCAAAGAGGTGAACGACTACGTGAATGACTTGCGCAGCAGGATTCGTAAATTGCATGAAGACACCAGAGAAAAGATGAAGCTAGCAAGCAGCCGCATGAAGACTAGGTACGATATCAAGGCGAAATCTTCCGGTTTCAACCAGGAGATCTGGTTTGGCTGTATAATCCTCAGCGTAAGAAAGGCAAATCACCAAAATTGCAACAGGACTGGGAAGGTCCATACAAGGTGATAACCCGCATTAATGACGTTGTCTACCGGATCCAGCGTGGGGATCGAGGAAAATTGAAAGTGGTCCATTTGGATAGAATGTGTCATTTCAACGGGATGCTGAATGACGAAGTTGTTCGGGACGAACAACTGTAGGGAGGGAGCAATGTGATAACCACTTAAATGTGAGCAGCGACATCTAGCAGAAAATGTCGATACTCGAAGACCAGAAGATTTCGATACTGGAATAACAAAGTCTCGACTGGTGAGTGAAATCGAATTTTCTAGCAAATTGGAAATTGTACGGGACGCTGGATGGCGAGGATTGTTCTCGAAGTATGTCATTCGAGTATAAATACCAGCATCCCAAAGGTATGCAAATCAGTTCTAAAGTGAAATTTGAAGTGTTAATTAGGAGAAGTAATTAAGTGGTTTAAGTAAAAAATAAGAATAGTACGAGTATAAGCGGTTGAGAAATTGGATTGTATTGAGAGAAACAATTAAATAGTGAATTGTAACTGTACTGAATAAAGGGATTTGTATTGAAAAGAATAAGTTCTATCATTTGTACCCACACAAACATTTTACAGTATGTATATTATTGTGCATAATACTTGGTGTCTGTATGTATGTATTGTGTATATAGGTTAAGTAGTCTAAGGTTTAGTTTAAGTTAGATATTAAGTTTTTATAAAAAATAAAAAATTGATGTACCATAGCTAAGTTTTTTGTTAACAATTTTTTCTTAGCCCTAAGTATATAAAATAAACATTTCCAGATTTCCATAGATATAAGAATTTAGAGTAGCTTAGAGTGCCTGTGTGGGGCCAGTAAGTTAGTATAAGATTGTTAAGTAATTGTAAGTTAGCATTTAAGCATTTTTAGTTAGTATGTAAGAGTTAATGATTATGAAAATAAAATGCATTGAAAACTGAAACTGTAAAATGTTTGTGTGGGTACAAATGATATAACTTATTCTTTTCAATAGAAATCGCTTTATTCAGTACAGTTACAATTCACAATTTCCAATTTACTAGACAATTCTATTCCTCTCTCCAGTCATCAATGGTCGAGACTTTGTTATTCAAGTATCGAAATCTTCTGCTCTTCGATTATCGACATCATCTGCTATGTAAATCTAGATGTCGCTGCTAACATTTAAATGGACATCACAATATTGTGATTGTGATTGTTTTCGGAGTATGTCATTCGAGTATAAATACCAGAATCTCCAAGGTATGCAAGTTAGTTCATCAGTTAAATTTGAAGTGTTAATTAGGAGAGAAGTGATTAATTGGTTCAAGTAAAAGATAAGAAAAGTATAAGCGGTTGTGAAATTGGATAGTATTGAGAGAAACAATTAAATAGTGAATTGTAACTGTACTGAATAAAGCAATTTGTACCCACACAAATGTTGTACAATATTAATAAATCGAAAGAATTGCTTGGGGTCAGAAATACTTAAGCCTAAATTGCATTCGGCTGAGGTATCTGTTATAGCGCATATCTTAAAGTTGGGAGAAGTGATGGTGAGTGTGTAGGTAGTTTCGATTGTCAAATTCAGAACTAGATTTAATGTACACGTGCCATAACTTATTGCTATTGTTGCGAAGTGCACGTAGTTCTTTGTTATACCACGGAGATGATTAAGGATTTCTCTTTCGATGGTAGATCTTTTCATAAAAGATTTCCACGACGGAATCAACAGAGGTGTTTTTATCGAGTATACAACTACTCGTAATTTCAACACTATTGTGAAGACTGTTTGTGAGTTTAGTTTACCTTGTTTTATGGAAGTTGAAGTGGAAGGAAGTTTCTGAGAGGTTAATGGAATTGTTGATGTCATATAGGAAAATAACAAGCAGGGAAGGATGTAGATGGTAGATGGATAGGATAAGATCAGGTCTGGTTCTCTACCCATGTTGTTAGAAATACCATTTATTTTGAAAAGGCCTGAGTTGGAAAGGCAGCTAGTAATGAGGATTTTGTTATCTGAGATAGCATTTGAGGCAACGTGAGTTCCACAGGAGTTTCGGGAGATTAAAATATTAAAATCGCCAAGAACTATGATATCGTTATGAAATTGCTCAATAAGTTTTATCGTTCGATAAGAGCTTGTGCTATTAGGCCGGTCGTTTTATTTTTCTAAAAAGGGTAGTATTCTATTTTATGAACACATGTGAAGTTTCATGTAGACTCGTTCACTCATTCGTATTACTACAGCTGTTCAAAATTGACGTGTCATGTCATAGTGTTTTTTTTACAATGGAAAAAATTGAATATCGTGCAGTAATAGAATTCTTATTTTTGGATGGTGTAGCACTAAAACAAATTCATGACCAATTGTTAAAAGTGTACAAGGACTCTTCACCTTCAATTAGAACAGTAGAAAGATGGGTTGCTGAAATTAAACATGGTCGTACAAGTCTTGGAAACGATTCACGTGAAGGACGCCCAAAAAGTGCATTAACAACAGTACAGGATATGGTTTTGGAAGATCTTCGATTAACCGAGAGAGATTTAGTAGACGAACTAGGCAAATCATTAGGCAGTGTGAGCAATATTTTGGCTGAAGGTTTGGGTTTCAGTAAGCTGTGTGCACAATTGGAGCCACATTCACTAACAATGGAACAAAAGTACACTCGGATGATACTTTTCCAGCACCATTTGAAACGTATTAGAAAGGATAAGAAGGATTTTGTGCATCATTTCATCACTATGGATGAGACTTGGGTCTACCACCGTGATCCGGAATCACAACTAGAGGCTAAAGAGTGGTGTAAACCCGGTACTTTGGCTTCGGAATTCGGCCAAGATTTTAGCATCAGTTTTTAGGGATGCAAAAGAAATTTTGTTCCTAGATTACCTCCAAACTGATAAAACATTAAACTCATAAATAAATAATAGTAAATAAGCTTAGTAAATCATTTTTCATCAAGACAATGCACCCTCTGCAATGCGCATAACTCAGAAAACAATCGCGAAAATCAGTGAATTAAAGTACGAATTGTTGAAACATATACCCTATTGGCCAGATTTTGACGAGGAAAAAACTATTTCACCGAAGGAAGAGGAAATTGTAGCCGTGGAAGCGTATTTCGATTGTCTTCCGGATTCTCACTTCAGGGAAGTGAATTAGAAATTAGAAATTAGAAGATCACTGGAACAAGTGTATTGAAGTTCAAGCTGATTATATTGAATAATAACAAATATTTCAAAAAATAAAATCAATTTTTTCTTATCGAATGACAAAACTTATTGAACAACCTGGTATTTTTAGGTTTAATACTAGTCTTAGCATTTGGCTTGTGTTGCTTATTGGAATCTTAATGTAGCGGAAAGAACCAAAAAGGCATATAATGCTCTTTTTATCTGCAAAAGAAGAGTAGGAAAAATTTGGGGCTTAAAACCTGCTATGGTTTACTGGCTGTATACGATGGTGGTAAGACACATACTTACATGGCTACTTGACAATAGTGAAGTTGCCAACATCAAACCACCCTTTTGCATAGTGAGGGGTACTATCGAGGAAAAAAATCACAAAGACTGCCAACATAAAATTAAACAGGGATAAGCTTAGGACAGTAATATAAATTCCGACAGGACACTCTCCTGCGGCAACACGCAAAGAGACTCAAATTGTCAGATACAGATATCTGCAGATTCTGCGACGATCTGCAAGCTGTTGAGGACATAACACACATACTGTGTGAATGAATGAATTTCGAAAACCTAGAGGAAATAGCCGGCACGAACTTCAAAGGCCTTCTTGGCTTTTGCAAGAAAATTGGGTATTTCACCGGCGCGATTGTTTATGTTTTTGTCATTTGAAGACAAATTCAACTGGTTCCACAGGGATCGCGATGGCCCCGTTTTGGTACCTGGTGTCTGTGTGATGGCATATCCATCGCACCCCTGTTTAACCTAACCAACCTGCTCCTTAGTTCTCTTCTGGTTTACTTTTCTTAGCTTTAAATTGCCAGTTTAAAGATTTCTGAGGAGGGGTTGCAAAAAAGATACTGGTATTTCGTTGAAATGTTAAATTCGAAGGGAAAAGACTTCGATGTTTTAGCCGAGATGATTTGTTGGCAGTTGAAAATACTGATTTTAAATTTGCGCTTAAAAAACTCTTCAAGCCAGTTTGTGTCGATGTGATTTGATGTACTTTCAATGATAAACGTGGCACAGTCAGTTTTTTTGCTTGTATTTAATTTATCAAGTCGATTGTTCCATGTCCAGGAAGTAACAAATCGAGAGATTGTCGGTTCCGGAGGTGGTGTAACAATTTCGGCTAATGATGTTCGTGATAGAGAGTGAGATGGCGGTAAAGGAGTCTCTTGAGGAATTATTACGGCATTCTCAAGTATTTCGGCTAGCAGGGATCTGTTGTGCGTTGCGCTAGATTGAGGGTGTAGTTTTACGTCGATCTGATATCGTCAGCAATGTCACCGAGAGGTAAACGAGATGCAGCGATAGCTCACATTATTCACTTTGCACATAATGTTAGCAAAATTGGTTCAGGGGGAGGAACACTAATGTTTGATAAACCTTGAAGGTGAATATCTATATCGGACCTAAGACAACTTAAACCGTCAGTGAAGGAAGATATGTTAGGCTTAAGAACCGATTTTAGACTAGAGTCAATAACACTTTTCACATCATCAATGTTGAAATTGTCAGAAGACTTTCAAAAGGTATGTGAAAAGGGCCAATTTTTTATCTAAAATTTTAAATTTGGACTTACAGATGTTAATAGATTGACGGATTGATTTTTTTGTGACATCGTCAATCTTCGAAAACTGGTTGTCAATTTTCTTTTAAACATATTTTATTTTCGGCACGACCGTCACTTGGGGAATCACAAAGGCGCTTTATGTGGGACGGAAAGATCTCTTTACATTCGTCGCAGAAAAAGCGGAAATTGTTTCAAAGAGTATGGTCCGATTTATCGCGGAGGCTGCTGCAAATAACCAGGTCAGCATTCGTTTCGCTGGTAATTACACAATCGAGGTTACCGCAGTACTTTTACATATTCAGTGTCGTGTAGGTGAGTTGTACTGTGGGTCGAAAAGAACGGTATACTGAGTCAAGAAAAACAATAGCAGGGGGTCGGAGTATAAAAATAGGTCGCCAGGTAAGCACAATTATTAAATTAAATAAACTGTTACACACAATAAGCGAGAGCGAGATTGAAAATCGAGAAACGTCCAATTGTTTGGAAAGGCAGAACGATGAGTCAATAGATTAGAAATTACCTTTCGGAACGTTCAATTCAAGTTGTCTTGGACGGTTTCAAATCTGATATCCACAAAATAAATGCTGGAATGCCCCAAGGCTCCTTTCGGTCTCCGACACTCGTTTTAATTTTAAAGAACCACCTCTTGTTTGCTACTTCTAAACTAATATATTTCTGATAACACCAATCTCTGATTTTTTCATTCGTTCTTGGACTCATGTCCCTAACTGCTGTAAAACGGGAACGGCAGAGTACTCATACCACCTCGATCAAAATGTTCCCGGAATCAGAATTCAGAAATTTAAAAATACAAGTTTATTCATCTAAATCTATATTGTCCCCTTCAAAGTAATCCCCATCGACTGCAACAGACTTTTGCTGGCGCTTA
Organism: Volucella bombylans; assembly: GCA_949129095.1. Lineage (NCBI taxonomy): Eukaryota > Metazoa > Arthropoda > Insecta > Diptera > Syrphidae > Volucella > Volucella bombylans. The sequence continues at coordinate 26,012,353 of OX422143.1, read as the reverse complement.
ATCCAATCCTTGAAACATTTTTTATATTCGGTTTTCGGTATGTCCATCAGTACTTCCTGCGATTTTTACATTACTTCCTCTCAGCTGCTGAAACGCGTTCCCCGTAATGGTTTTTTAACTCGATTGAATAGAAAGAAGTCACAGGGAGCCAAATCAGGTGAATTCGGTGGCTGTTGGATGATAAAGGGTCCGCCATCTAACGTTTTTTTTTTTTCAACTAGTGCTAATTTCGTGAATGGTAACACTTAGCTCATGTCTGATTTGACAGATAATTAGTTTTATCCGTCCCCTGAACGAATATGGTTGTGTATACGCTTGAACTACGCTTCGCTAAGTGGGCCTGCGATCGACTTAGAGAAGATGCCGATTTTGCCAAAAAAATCATCTTTTGAGATGAAGCGCATTTTGATCTTGGCGGGTATGTAAACAAGCAAAATTGTCGCATTTGGGGCACAGAAAACCCGCACGCATACATTGAAAAGCCGATACACCCAAACGAGTCACTGTTTGGTGCGGATTTTGGTCCAGAGGCATAATTGGGCCATTTTTCTTCGAAAATGAGCAAGGAGTGGCCGTTACAGTCAATGGCGATCGTTATCGGGCCATGTTGAACGAATTTTTGTTCACAAAAATTTAAGAGGAGGATATTGGCAACATTTGGTTTCAACAGGACGACGCTACGTGCCACACAGCCGAAGCCACACTCGATGTTTTGCGCCCTGTTTTTGAAGATCGCATTATCAGCCGCAGAGCTGATGTCGTTTGGCCACCTCGGAGCTGCGATTTGACACCGTTGGACTATTATTTGTGGGGTGCCGTAAAAGATAAGTGTTACGCCGACAAGCCAGAGACAATTGACGCTTTAAAGGACAATATTCGTGAAGCCATTGATGAAATACAGCTGCACACAATCGATAATGTGCTTAAAAATTGGACCGATCGTGTAGGCTACTGCATGGCCAGCCGAGGCAGCCATTTGAATGAAATTATTTTCCATTATTAACCGGAAGTATAAAACTAATTATCTGTCAAATCAGACATGAGCTAGGTGTTACCATTCACGAAATAAGCACTAGTTGAAAAAAAAAAAACGTTAGATGGCGGACCCTTTATATGCACTTTTTTGGTTCCCCCGGAGCCCAACAATATTTTCTTCTCAGAGTTCAACAATAAACTCCTCATCAGTCTAGAATAGCTGACTTCTCTCAAATTTGTTCTTGTAAGCGCTGAATGACGTGCGAAATAATTAAAAAGGTTTGTTCGATTTGACAACCTTCTAAATGCAGAGACGAAATGCAGCATTTCACTGAAATTCAACATTTCGAAATGCTGGAAATTGTATGGAACATTTCGTCTGAAATGTTGAATTTGTCCGAAATGCTGAATTTCGGGTCGGTGTAAACGTACTGTGATAACCACTCAAATGTGAGCGGCGACATCTAGCAGAAAATGTCGAAACTCGAAGACTAGAAGGTTTCGATACTGGATTAGCAAAGTATCGACTGGAGAGTAGAATCGAATTTTCTAGCAAATTGGAAATTGTATGGGACGCTGGGTGGCGAGGATTGTTCTCGAAGTATGTCATTCGAGTATAAATACCAGCATCCCAAAGGTATGCAAATTAGTTCCAAAGTTGAATTTGAAGTGTTAATTAGAAGAAGTGATTAAGTGGTTTAAGTAAAAGATAAGAAAAGTATAAGTGGTTGAGAAATTGAATTGTACTGAGAGAAAGAATTAAATAGTGAATTGTAACTGTACTGAATAAAGGGATTTGTATTGAAAAGAATAAGTTCTATCATTTGTACCCACACAAACATTCTACAGTACTATAAGATTTATTTTTAGGTAGTCTGTAGGGTTTGTTTTAGTTTTAAGTTTTATAATAAAATAAAAAAAAAGGTCGTGTTACTAAGTTGTTTAACAAAAAATGTTTTCTTAGTTTTAGGATTAATTAATGTTGAAATAAAAATAAAATTAGACTGTAAGATACGTCGAAAGACATAAGATAATTAAGATAATTTTAAATTATTTAAGCTAATTTTTAAGCATTTTTTGTCTAGCAAGTAAGTGTAATTTAAGTGATACAAATAAAAATGCATAGAAACTAAAAAAAACTGACTCTCTTAAGTTTGTTAGTTTTAAAATTTGGATACCAATTCGTTATGTTGATACTGTATACGATGGAAAGTTTTGGACGAGCGGTGTTAGAATGCGCTATTTTACTCAGGCAAAAAACTAGGCAATGTTAATGCTGCTGGTAAAATTGGTGACAATAACCAGCAACCTTTAAATGTTTACTACCACAATGTGTGCGGATGCAGAACGGAGACTTCAGATTTGTTTATTGCATCTGTTGAATGTAAGCAAGAATTTTTGTTTCCCTGTTGTAAATGTTCGAAGCAAGACACGATCTTACTTGATTGATGTGAATAAATTTGATATAAAATGAAGACACGATCCTCTTAGTTCAAAGTTTTATTACAAAAAGAAATATATTCAGGTTTTGACAGCCAAAAAAAAAAAACTAAAAACTGAGGGAGTTTACATTGAATTGCTTTCAAAACAAAGTAGCGAATTTACATAGAGTTATGATGGGAATTCTATGTGAATATATTTAAAGTGAGCATTTACAGCTCAACATCCTCCCGCCCTTGAAGGGACTTAGGCACTTCAATAGGAAGCCGTCGAATTTTGGTGACAGCCCGTCGAGTTTCACCACTAGAAGTCTTTAGCGTAACTACCCTCACAACATTGTCATTTCCAGGATGAACTTGAATGACTCTTCCCAGTCTCCACTTAAGCGGGGAAAGATTTTCGTCCTCAATTATAACAAGGTCGTTGACAGCTACAGAACATCCAGTCTTTGTCCACTTCGTTCGTAATTGCAGGTTTTGTAAATATTCTCGCGACCACCTTGACCAGAACTATTGGAAATACCATTGTAGTTGTTGATAACGAGTTAAAGTACTGACGTTGTTTTGATGCAATTGTGGCTCGACTGCTGCGTTAATTGCTGATCCAATAAGGATGTGACCTGGAGTTAAAGCTTGAATATCATTGGATCTTTAGATAACGGAGTGATGGGCCTAGAAATAAGAACAGATTCAAATTGTATTATAATTGTGTTAAATTCGGGATAGGTCAGAGAAGCATGCGCTTCATATGAAATTTGCAGCTTTTAACGGCCGCCTCCCACAAACCCCCAAAGTGAGGAGACCTGGGAGGTATCGTTTTCCATTCGATTCTATCTGCCGCACATGCCTTTAATATCTCCTCCGTGTTTTCCACCCTTTGGAACATTTTATACAGATCATGCAACTGGTTGCGAGCCCCAATAAAATTTGTGGCATTGTCGCTATATATTATCGAACATAGCCCACGTCTGCCAATAAAACGCTTTAGACCAACCAGAAAACTATTAGCCGAGAGATCTTCAACCAATTCTAGATGTACGGAGCAGACAAATACTGCGACGTATGCCTTTATTGGTGATGTACCGCGACGACGAAAATGGATACTGAAAGGGCCACAGAAATCAATTCCAACAATGCTAAAGGGCCTCGAGTGCTGCACTCGTTGAGAAGGTAAAACTCCCATAATGTGATGATTAACTGATGGTTTTGCGCGGGTGCAGAGAATACCTTTGTGTACCAACTTGCGAGTCAATATCTTACCATGTATGGACCAAAATTTATCACGAGTGATGCTAAGAAGTACCTGTGGACCTACACGCAAATTCTTTACGTGCAAGTGACAAACTAAAGTGATAGTGAACATATGGTCCTTTGGTAATAAAATAGGATACTTTGCGTCGTACGGAATAGCTGCATTGGAGATTCGGCCGTCTACACGAAGTATTCCATCGGAGTCTAAAAATGGCGCTAATGACTTAATTTGGGATGTTGATGAGAGTTGACTTCCATTAGATAGCGTTGAGATTTGATGTTGAAAACACACACGTTCCACGTATTTTACCAATCCTATAAGCGCTTTATCGAGCTCATACGCAGTCAGAGGACCGAATGACTATATTTTTTCTGATGCAATTATTTCGATATCTAAGTAGAGACCGGTAATTGTTATGAAATTTAATGTTTTGAATCAGATCAGATTGTATTTGTACACTTAAAAGAATTTTATTAACCTTTCACTCGAGTTGAGAGCCTTACACGTCAAAATAGCATTCGAAGATATCCATTCGATTTCATGCAGTTTTAAAAAGGAAGGAAAGGAAGGAATTGAACCACAGGTTGTTGTTGATTAATGATGAGGGTTATGCTCCTCGAGAGATTATGTCCGCAGGATTTAATTCTGTTGGAATGTGCCGCCACTGAGAAATGTTGGAGTGTTGCTGAATAATGGAAACAATCCAATTTAACACAATTTACGAATCCGTCCAATACGTGATATGGTTTATAACTGATCCGAAAATCTCTTTTAGTCGCCGCACGAGCTGCACCATGAGAATTGCTGCACATAACTCCAAACGTGGCAAGCTAATTTCACGCACTGGTGCTACTTTCGATTTTGTACATAGAAGTTCAGGTCTTACGTTTCCAGCATCATCTATAGAACGTATTTAAATACAAGTGCCAAATGCTGATTCTGAGCTATCGCAGAATCCATGAACTTGATAATTTTGCGTATGCATATCATCACAGATTTTTTTTTTTTAATTTTGGTGGTTAATATAGGTTACATAGATATTGCACGCCGAAGGAAAAAATCTAAACATTTTTCAATTCAATGGGACGTACCCGTACGTCCCAGTTCGATCGAACTAGAGTGAATCATACTCAGACATGATGTTATTCTTAATTGTTTTCTATTATCAAGTTGCGTGCTCTGTTTGTTGGAGAGAAGTTTTCCGTTTTTCGCAACGTAATTTTTTTAATTCAAATTTGATTGATAATAAATATTATATTTGAGAAGTAGGAAGGTCAAAGCAGAATTCGCTCTCTTTAATGTTGTGTTTATTGAATAGTTGTTTTACGTTTTTTTTTCAGATAAAATTTGAATTTTTTGATTTTTGGATGCTGTGTTTTTTCTATCTTCCACGAACAATGCTTCCATAATAGAACGAGGAGATGCGATGCTCATAGCAAGGACTTTTTTCATCAAACCATTCCGGATCTCTAGTATTTGTTATCCTTATGCATTAAAAGGCCATTGTCTCTCTTATATTTCTTTCTTGTGGACGTTCTCTGAAAATTCTATTAAATACTGTAATATGTTTGTGTGGGTACAAATGATAGAACTTATTCTTTTCAATACAAATCCCTTTATTCAGTACAGTTACAATTCACTATTTAATTCTTTCTCTCAGTACAATTCAATTTCTCAACCACTTATACTTTTCTTATCTTTTACTTAAACCACTTAATCACTTCTTCTAATTAACACTTCAAATTCAACTTTGGAACTGATTTGCATACCTTTGGGATGCTGGTATTTATACTCGAATGACATACTTCGAGAACAATCCTCGCCATCCAGCGTCCCATAGAATTTCCAATTTGCTAGAAAATTCGATTCTACTCTCCCGTCGAGACTTTGCTAATCCAGTATCGAAACCTTCTAGTCTTCGAGTTTCGACATTTTCTGCTAGATGTCGCTGCTCACATTTGAGTGGTTATCACATTGCTCCCTCCCTACAGTTGTTCGTCCCGAACAACTTCGTCATTCAGCATCCCGTTGAAATGACACATTCTATCCAAATGGACCACTTTCAATTTTCCTCGATCCCCACGCTGGATCCGGTAGACAACGTCATTAATGCGGGTTATCACCTTGTATGGACCTTCCCAGTCCTGTTGCAATTTTGGTGATTTGCCTTTCTTACGCTGAGGATTATACAGCCAAACCAGATCTCCTTCGTTGAAACCGGAAGATTTCGCCTTGATATCGTACCTAGTTTTCATGCGGCTGCTTGCTAGCTTCATCTTTTCTCTGGTGTCTTCATGCAATTTACGAATCCTGCTGCGTAAGTCATTCACGTACTCGTTCACCTCTTTGGGCTCCGTCGGTGGGGATCCGAATTTTGCTTCACTTGGCAACCGAATTGTTTGACCAAATAAGATCTCGGATGGTGTGTGCCCTGTTGAGCTATGGACCGCGTTTCGGTAGGCCATTAAGAAGAGGGGTATGTGTCGATCCCAATCCCGCTGGCAGTTGCTGACAACCTTAGATAGATGCTCATTCAAGGTCCGATTGAATCGCTCGACCATTCCATCAGATTGAGGGTGTAGTGGCGTTGTCCTTGTCTTTCTTATTCCCAAATATTGGCATATTTCCTGGAAGACTTTTGATTCAAAGTTTCGCCCTTGATCAGAGTGCAGCTCCATTGGGACCCCAAATCTGCTCACCCAGTTGTTGACTATCTGTTCGGCTACGGTCTTAGCCTCTTGATTTGGGATGGCAAACACTTCCGGCCACTTACTGAAGTAATCCATGACTACGAGAGTATATCGGTTTCCATTAAAGGTTTCGGGAAACGGCCCAGCGATGTCGATGGCTATTCGTTCGAAAGGTGCTCCGACATTGTATTGTTGCATTTGTCCATGTGGCTTTACTTTTGGACCCTTGGTAGCCGCACATCTTATGCACTTTTTGCACCAATTCTCGACATCTTGTTTAGCGCTTAGCCAATAGAAACGTTCCCTTACCTTTTCCAACGTCTTATTTATTCCCAAATGGCCTCCTGAGATTCTGTCATGTATTTCATGGAGCACTTGGTTGACTCTGGACCGTGGCACAATTAGCTGCATACGAGATGTTGTCCCATATGCACTTTCCCATTTTCTCTTCAGCAATCCATCTTGCACAAAAAGCGAGTCCCACTGTGCCCAGTATGCCTTCAGAGTTTGGCTCCGATCTGATATCTGCTGCCAGCTTGGTCTTTCCTCGTGTTCTTTCCAGGCCAATATTGGTTCGATGTCATTGTCTGCCTGTTGGGAGGAACGGATTTCGTCTATACTCCAACCCTCTATTGGCTCCGTCCTGATCATTTGGATAGCTGCCTGTTCTTTTGCTTCTTTACGATTGCAGTGTTCGCATTTTACTCCGCATGGTCGACGAGAGAGAGCATCAGCATTTGAGTGGAGTGTTCCCTTGCGGTGTTGCACTTCAAAGTCGTAACCCTGCAACTGCTCGATCCATCTTGCAACTTGGCCTTCAGGGTTCTTAAATTGGAGTAGCCATTTCAGAGCTGCGTGGTCTGTCCGGAGAATGAACTTTTGTCCGTAGAGGTACTTATGGAAATGCTTCGTAGCCAGAATTAAAGCCAGAAGCTCGCGCCGGGTTACACAGTAGTTCCGTTCAGGTCTGGAGAGTACTTTGCTGTAATATGCGACCACTTTCTCTTGACCGTCATGAACTTGGGAGATCACAGCTCCGACCCCAACATTGCTAGCGTCTGCGTCCACGATGAACATTTTTCCGGGCGTGGGGTAACCCAAGATGGGGGCATTGCACAGCTGTCGCTTCAGTTCTTGAAATGCTTTTTCGCATTCTCCAGACCACCTGAACTGTCGGCCTTTTTCCGTAAGTTGATGCAGGCTCTTTGCAATGCCAGCAAAATCCTTTACGAACTTTCTGTAATACGTGGCGAGGCCCAAAAAGCTTCTCAGTTGGTGTTTATCTTTTGGAGAAGGCCAACTTTTCACGGCTTCGATTTTGTCAGGATCCGTTCTTACTCCTTCCGCTGATATAATGTGACCCAGATATTTTACTTCCGGACGAAACAAGGCACACTTTTCTGGATTGAGCTTTAAATGAGCACTTCGTAGCCTCTCAACACAAATTTCGCGGTGCTCCTCGTACGTCTTACCTATGACGATAACGTCGTCCAAATATACTAGGCAGGTTTTCCAGGTGAGTCCTTGCAATGTTCGTTCCATTAGTCGCTCGAAGGTGGCCGGAGCGTTGCACAGTCCAAACGGCATCACTGCAAACTGCCAAAGACCGCTTCCTGTAGTGAAGGCAGTTTTCTCACGATCCGCACGATTTATCTCTACCTGCCAGTAACCGCTCTTCAAGTCAAGTGTTGAAAACCATTTCGCTCCAGAAAGCATATCCAAAGTGTCATCGATTCTCGGAAGTGGGTAGCTGTCCTTTTTAGTGACATCATTGAGACGTCGGTAGTCTACACAAAATCTCGTGCTGCCATCTTTCTTCTTCACGAGGACCACTGGAGATGCCCACGGACTTTGCGATTCTTCAATCACTCCCTCAGTTTTCATCTTCGACATCATTTCGGCAACTTCTGTTTGCTTTGCCAATGGAAGACGCCTTGCAGGTTGACGGATTGGTCGAGCGTCTCCGGTGTCAATGTGGTGTTGAACAATATGCGTACGTCCATATTCTCCGTCTTGTGTAGCAAATATATCAGCGTACTCACCGATTAGTTTTTCTGCCAGGATTCGCTGATCTTCGTCCAGATTACAGAGGCTGAGAATTTTGTTCTTGATTTTTATGCTCTGAACTGTTGTGACCGGTTTTGCACACTTTTTTTCCGTTGTGGTCGATATAGCCTCAACAGGTACGCATTTTCCCACTATCTCCCCCTTTTTCACCTTTACACTGAATGTCTTTGGATTTAGAATCCTTACAGGGACCATGTTGTTCTTTGGCTCCACTAAGGTCTTTCCCACCATGAAGTCTCTTTTCTTTTCTGGCTCCATCAAATAGAATCGGTGGCTACCAGGACCACCTTCCACTTTTGCCCCCAAAATTGCTTCTGACGAAGGCTCTAGGCTCTGATTGCTGCAGATGACGACATTTGAGACTGAGGTGTTGGCGTTTCCGTATATCATTGGTATCTCCATGTTTCCGTATTTCAGGGTTTGTGCCCCCAAGTCGACTATAAGTCCATGTTCTCTCATGAAGTCACATATGTCAGCTACCAGAAACGTGTGAGTGAATGTTATTCCGGCCAGTTGGATTTTTATGCGGACTTCACCATATACCTTAATCGTTGCTCCTGTAGCTGTTCGCAAGCTGCAACTGCTAGTGTTATGCAGCCAAGACTTCTGCACAAGATTCCTCCTGATGATTGAGGCCGTGGCACCGGTGTCTATTGTTGCCATCCATTTTTCTTTTCCACTGACTACTTCTACTAGAAGGCTTTCGCTGCATCGTTTTGCCAGCGAGACTTGGATGATGGTCCTGGGGCCGTCGACTCCTGCTACCAACTTCTGCCCCGCGAAGTTGGTGCTTAAGCATTTCCCGACTGATGACTTCGGGAAAGTTGACCGGCTTCTTGATAGCTGTTTCTGCGGGTTTCTTCCTCTATTTGCTTGTCACCACAGTGAGGGCAGTCTTTTCGTCGCACCGGTTCTTTACACTGCCTTTGAAGGTGTCCTATTTTATTGCAATTCCAGCAGTGCATTATTCGTCTATCCCGTCGAGTGTCTCGTTCCTCGGCACTAATTCTTGTGCAGGAGCATTCAATAGATGCTACTTCCCTGGCGAAATGTGTTCCCCTGGATGCCTGATTGGCTGCTTCCATCGCCAGAGCGAAGGCAAGTGCTTCAGCAAGGGTTCTTTTCCCGGCCATCCTTACTGCTGACTGTAGCTTCGAATCTGCAATTCCCCTGATAAATGCATCTTTTGCCATTTCGTCGATAATTTCCTGGCCTGCGGTGGGGTATGACAGATGTGCCAGTCTACTCACGTCTGCTTGGAGCTGCTGAAGTGTTTCTCCTCGTTGCTGCGTTCGGCTTTGCAATTGGACCTTGTAGACCTCCTGCATGTGGCTATCCCCAAACCGTTTCTCGATAGCCTGTACTAAAGTCACATAATCTTTATGCTTTTCGATGTCTACTGTTTGCAACAATTCTGCTGCAGGACCGTGCAAGGCCATTGTTAGGGCAAAGCACTTTTCCTCATTGTCCCAGTCGTTTGCACAGGCAGCCATTTCAAACTGCTTCTTATAAGTAGACCATGAGGTCTGGCCATCGAATGAGGGAGGCTTCAAATCTTTTCTCCTTGGACCGCTTAAAGAACATTCTCGCAGTTTCTGTTTTCGCACTGTGTCGAGCTCTTTTGCCAGTTGCTGAACTTTGCTGTCCATTTCCTCGAATTTTTCGCCAACATTCTTCTCTATTCTATCAAATTTGTCATCAACGTTCTTCTCTATTCTTTCAAATTTGTTATCGATTTCTTCGAACTTTTGGTGTAGAACGTTATTTTGTTCTTCCAGTTTATGTTCTAGACTATTCTTTTGTTCGTCGAATTTTTGTTCAATGCTGCTCTTCTGCTCGTCTAGATTTTTCTTTTGTTCATCCAGCTTTTGTTCGACGCTATTCTTTTGTTCTTCCAGATTTTTCTTTTGTTGGTCGAGACTGTTCTTCTGTTCGTCCATTTTTTGTTCGAGGCTATTCTTTTGTTCTTCCAGATTTTTCTTTTGTTCGTCCATTTTTTTGTTTTGTTCGTCCATTTTTTTGTTTTGTCCGTCCATTTTTAACAAGAGGAGTTGCATCATCGCAGCCATGTCATTGCCGGTACTTGCCTGTTTATCCTCGTCAACATCAAAGGAATATGCATCAGGATCATGTCCCTCGTTGTTCAAAGCCTCTTGAAGTCGGAGCACCAGGTCACTTTTTCCTCCACTGGCGCTGAGGCTTCTCTTGTTCAACTCGGATTTGAGTTGGACGAGGGTCAACTGCAATAGTTTTCGACCCATTCTAGCTTTTTCAAATAGTCAGAAAACACTTTTTTTTTTTTTTTTTTTACACACAATAAGTCCTATCCCACTTCTGACACCAATGTAATATGTTTGTGTGGGTACAAATGATAGAACTTATTCTTTTCAATACAAATCCCTTTATTCAGTACAGTTACAATTCACTATTTAATTCTTTCTCTCAGTACAATTCAATTTCTCAACCACTTATACTTTTCTTATCTTTTACTTAAACCACTTAATCACTTCTTCTAATTAACACTTCAAATTCAACTTTGGAACTGATTTGCATACCTTTGGGATGCTGGTATTTATACTCGAATGACATACTTCGAGAACAATCCTCGCCATCCAGCGTCCCATAGAATTTCCAATTTGCTAGAAAATTCGATTCTACTCTCCCGTCGAGACTTTGCTAATCCAGTATCGAAACCTTCTAGTCTTCGAGTTTCGACATTTTCTGCTAGATGTCGCTGCTCACATTTGAGTGGTTATCACAATACTTTGAAGTGAACTTTACAAACGTTAAAAAATTCATTAGTTGTTGCCTTCAGACTTCCAAAGTCAATTCTCTGAGAATAATTTTTTGCAAAGATGAAAAATTCCGAGGACATGTTATTTTTTCATCAGTTTTTAAAAATAGTCTGGAACAATTTAAACATTTGTTCCTTAAAAGCATTTTAAAATCAAGATATCCAGTAAAATATCGCATTGCTGCTGTTTCTAATGTGATTTTAGTTTCGATTTCCATATCACAAATGACTTTTTCGTACAGAGTTTCATCGCACACGATTTTGAGTTGGGGATAAGTCTACTTTCAAAAATTCTACATCATCATCATCACAGTTACTGAAAGGAGAAAAATTAATAAGATTTGACAAGAGAATTTTCGACATCAAAACATTAAATTCGTAATCAGACGGATTTTTGTTGTAACCACCTTTGATGCGAATAATAGAAAATAAATTTTCTAATACGTCTTGATGAATTCTCTTTGTTAGTAAAAAATCCACGTTCTCATATAGGCCATTGCTTATATCAGGACAAAGTAATAAGACCCCGTTTATAGTTTGTTCCATTCCTTTTAAACAAAAGTTTCTTGGAAGGTTAACTGATTTTTGTATATCTTTTAAGTAAGACAAAAATTGTTTCAACTCATTATAAGCTGGATTCTCTAGCTGAATTCCTCGCCTTAAAACATTCTTGTCATAATGTGAACCACTATCCATGCAGTCAAATACATTGTTCACTTTTAGTACGAACTCTTTCGTTGCTACAGCTTTATTAGAGCTTTCTTTTAAGCAATTAAGTTCAAAAGCAGTTTGAATCGATGCCGCAGTTGTCCGGCTAAATATTTGTGTTGCAAGGTGAACATGCATTTTTTCGAAGGCATTTGGTGCTATATGACAACTTCTAAATTTTAAACATGTCTTAGCTCCGTTGTCAACTTACAAATTGTATATTTCTCCGATAACATCAAAAGACACTTTACCATCTGCAGTTTGTAGATCTGATTTCTACAGAACATTACAAAGTGATTTTAACAAATGAAGGAAATCATAAAAACAAAATATTTTTTCATCATTTAAAATTATAAATGGGTTTTCTTCAGAAACACCTAACATTTTATAAGCTTTTCTATTATTGGCCCCTTGGTCGCAAACAATAGCACATACCTTTAGACCAAGTTCTTGATAGATTTTCAAATTGTTTTTTATAATTTCGCTTAGGTTATCCCCATTTACACCGTTTGCTGACACAAAATAGTTTAAAACACTTTTCCAACTATCAAACAAACCATTAGCTTGCCATTATGGAGTTATTTAGTTGATTATCAGACTCGGATAGGAGAGGAGTCTCAGTAATAGTAGGCTGAGCTTGAATTAATTGATTTTGGAAGTTGACCTGCCACTATCCATCCTAATAATGTATTTTGTAACAAAGGTAAATTCGCTCTTATTTTAATTTGTATTGTATAAAATAAATCTACTCCGAGTAGCAAGTCTATGCGCTGAGGAATATTAAATTGTGGATCAGATAATCGAATATTCTTTGAAATATCCTAGCCTTTGATATTAAATTTTTTTGTCAGGCAACAAACCAGTGATTCGTGGTATAACGAGCGCTTCTATTGTGGCTGTGAATCCGTTGACGCGAGAAGCGATTGTGAGCACAGCCTTGTATTTAGCTGATGTAACAGTATTATTGGCGCAAGCTAGGGAGGTATACTGAGTCTTCCAGAAATCAAATGCGTTTGTGATCTGTAGCGTCAGCCTGTTTACAAAAAATAAATGTGTTTAATTGTGGTGTTCTATTTGTGTCCCCTCACTGTACCAAATCCAATAAATTTACCCCTTTTCAAAAACAGACCTTTTCCGCTCCCAATCTATCAATTGGACCTAATCTAATCTCACTTTCCGAACTTACAACAAAACCTAACTCTATCACACGTCCCACTATTTTTGAATTCCCTCATTCCACTTTCTTCGTAGGCTCACTCTCTCCCTGTGTTCTTGTTACTATGGTGTATATGGTATGTCTCTTTTGTCGTAGAGAGTTGTGTTGACCAATGTAAATCCAGGAGGAGGTGGTGGAAAGCTTAGCTAAGGAGATAGACCGTGTGGGAGGTAATTTATTATAGGTATAAGTTTAGGCATAAACCCACAGATGAGAGGCAAAAATTAGAATGGGGAATAAAGATAGATAAATAAGAAATCAAAGAAATGAGGATTTAAGAAGAGAACTAGTTAGGAAGGTCAATGACATCTAGTAGAAAATCAGCTGATCATCTTTCGATGCCGACCAGCCGTTGTCGAGTGGGTATCAGAAGATTACAACGGCACGGTCGTGCGATTTTCAATTGTAGTGGGGAGATTCGTGATAGTCGGGCAGAAGGTCGTGGATTTGTTTTTGCGAGGAGTTAGATTCGAAACAGTCGGCGTGCAAAGTCGTGGCATATATTTTTTTTTTGTTTGAGACTTCTGATCGATCGTGTGGTCGGGGTATTTTTTTTTCTTCACCTTCGAGTTTCTTTTTATTGCTAGTTGTGTGCGAAAAAGTCCTCAACACAGAAAAAAAGGATTTGCGTCTGGTGTGCGCGAAAATTGCGCTGGTGCCGAAGAAAAAAAAACAAAAAGAAGTAACAAAAAACAAAAAGAAGTTCGCGACGGTTTTCGCACGTTAAACCGGACTTATTGTGTGCGTCCAATTTAAAAGTTAAAAATAAATAAATAAATCCGGAAACTTCGCCCAAACAAAAAAGAAAAAAATAAATAAAAAAGGTCATTAAACCAGAACCTCCCCCATCCCCCTTTTGCACCTACGTGATTCTCCCCGGGAGGCTCAATTAGTCCAACGGGTGAGAAGTGCAGTGTTTTTTATTTGTCTACGAATTGTGTAGTACGATCCTCCATAGCTACATCGCCGACAAGAGGTGCTCCGCGGGACCACTACAACGACAGCAAGGATAACTTCAACATCCTTAACAAAAAAAAAGATGAACTCAGTGAACTTGAAGTATATAAAACAAAAAAAAATTAATAAATTAATAATAATGAATAAATAACTAAATAAAAGTCAAATTATTTAAAAAGAAAATAGGAATATTTGCTTCTCATAAAAAAAAATATATATATAGTTATATGCAATATATACACGCATACATACATACATACATATATGTACATACATATGTATATATTTAAAAAAATAATAATAAAAAGAAAAAGGCAATTCATGAATTATAAGATAGTACAATAGTTTAAGATATACTCGTAATGTTTTTGAATTTTATTTTTATTTTATTTTTGTTGTACGCGAACAGGAAAAAAAATTTATTCATAGTTTTAAAATTGCGAAGATTCTTCGAGGTGAACTACGAGGGATTTGAAAAATCCGGTAAGTCTTATGAATACATAAGTTTTGCGGCTAAAATGAGAGTAGCCTTAGTAAGTAGCAAATAAAATAAAATTCAACAAATTAACTCATAATAGTTATTAAGAATTATATGTAAATTAATTTTTTCTTTAATAAGTATGGAGAGAATTATGTGGTGAAATTTCCTTTGTTTTTATAATGAAGGCTTAAGTCTAGAGCAAGTGATGAAACGATGACGACATAACGGAAATGACGTGACTGACTTCCGCTGAGTTTTTTTTACAGGGAGGAATTTCGTTTTAGGGGCACCATTCACAGTTTTGGCCAGAATGGTAGCAATTGGTTGCATTCAAGTGCGATAAGGGTGGGTTGGCCATCCTCAGCCAACAACACTCGGCTTATTTCAGGTCGTGACGAGCTGTCATCGCTGTGTGACCCTAGGACATATTATTCGGTGAAGGGTACATAGGGTTAAATTAGCTTTAGGTTTAGTTATAAGTCGTTATTTAAGTTCGGTATTTAGAGTTTAGGTTAGTGTAGGTTTAGTTAGCTACTTCGCGCTAGTCCTGGTCTTGCACAGTGGTGAAGGCACACAGATGTGATCCTGTAGTTTATTTTCTTCTTTTTTCCTATCATCTTTTAAGTCCGTCCGTTAAAATAACGTAGCTTTCTCCAGGCTATCCTTGTTTTCCTTTTTTTTTTATAATTCGGCACGAGACAAAAAGGTAAGTTGAGTTGCGATGTACGGGGTAGTGGCAAGAACCAACCCAATCCGACGTGCTAGCGCCGAGCAACTGCGAGCGTGCCACTGCTAACTACTCCTGCATCATGGATGCCTCCGTGGCCAACTGACTCTTTACAATGTGGAATTTCGTTTTAGGGGCTACCATTCACAGTTTTGGCCAGAATGGTAGCAATTGGTCGCATTCAAGTGCGATAAGAGTGGCCAACAACACCCGGCTTATTTCAGGTCGTGACGAGCTGTCATCGCTGTGTGACCCTGGGACATATTATTATATATATATATATTTTTTTTATATACATATATTTTTTATTCATTTCATAATAGATAAATACAAAGCAATAATATAATAAAATAAATTTAGAATGAATAAAATAGTGGTAGTCATTAATTAGATAACAAAGTCAAAAATTAGTGTTAGACGACACTTCATTATGGTTATATAAATTAATTAATATTTCTGGAGAGGGGTGGCATTGAGAAATACAGATACAGATAATATATAGCTATAAAATTAAAATTTATTAAAGACAGAATGCGTATGAAATTATTAGTAACGAGATACAAAGAAGATTACAGTTTCATTAGTCCGTTTTTTTTACAGCGATATTAAGGTAGAATTCGTAGTAATAGTTCAATATTAGCAAGATCAATAGCAAAAATCCAAGCTCTTATTTTGTTAATGTAGATATTATAGTTATTAGTTAATCGTATGGAATGTGGAAGTTTATTGAAATAGCATGGGGCAGTAAATGTATAGAATTTGGAAAAATGTGTTGAACGTGCAATTAGTACGTTTGCTAAGCCTGTGTTATTTGTCCTTAAATTATAAGTTGAATTAGTCCTGCTAGGAATGTTTCCGCTCCTTAAATTCTTCCGCTTAAAAAATTCTCTAAGCACTTTAAAAACATATAAGTGTCTTATTGGTAAAATGTTGCATTTTATAAACAGGGGCCAACTATGAGTACGACGATTGCAGTTAGTAAGAATGCGCACAAGATATTTTTGAGCAACCAAGATCCTACCCAACATACAATGCCTTATTGCAATTTAGAGTGTGCCAGTCCATAGTAAAAATTTAATAAAACTTTATCTGAGCAGTATGGCTTGATAAGATACAGTTTACGAGCCACCAGTGATTTTATTGTTTGTAAATGATCTTTCCAGTTCAGATTTTGATCTATTAAGACTCCTAGATATTTAAAATTCTTGACTGATTCAAATATAAAACACTACTCAGAACACGTATTTTGTTCATAAAAGTTTTGTATGCCGCAAGTATGAAGCGGTAGACTAAATCTAGTACACTCATGCGAGTGAAATCGAAGGTTGTATTCTGGTATACTATTGCCGGATATTTTCAACGTTAATAATTTGTTTTTTTCGCTAATGAGTAACTTGTTATGAGCAATTTTTCTAGATCTTCTCCAATTTTCGTAATGCAATCAATTTGGTCTTGGAACGTGTATGTAAATGTTATATCATCGGTGAATGAAGTCGCTATTCCATTGAATTGCTGTCTGAAAATTGAGTCAACATATATTAAAAATAGAAGTGGCCCTAGAACTGAACCCTGAGGGACTCCATTTTTTAAGACCAGCGGTTTACTAAAAACGCCATTTACCTTCACTTTTTGAGCTCTGTCTTTAAGATATGTTTTGAACCAGTTATGCATTGTTCCCCTAAATCCAGCATTGTATAATTTTTCTAATAATAACTGATGGTCAACCATATCAAAAGCCTTTGTCATGTCTATGAATAAAGCCATAGTAGACACATTTTTGTTTAGCCCTTCATGTAGCTGACTGCAGACCCTAAGGATAGCATCCCCTGTTGATATTCCAGGTCTAAAACCAAATTGATTACTTGAAAAAAACTTATTTTTCTCCAAGAATTGTAGCATTCTCTTTTTGAAAATTTTTTCAAATACTTTAGAAAATGTAGGTAATAATGATCTGGGTCTGTAGTTGGACATATCTTTTTTGTTATCTTTCTTCAAAAGTGGAATTACCTCTGCACATTTAAGTGGACTTGGAAAACAACCATTATTGATACTTAAACTAAATAAATAGCTCAACACATCTATTATTTGCCGAGCAATATTTTTATCAGAATACTTGTGATACCCTCACTTGTACAAGAATTTTTGTTCTTTAAGTTCATAATGACTTTGTAGATTTCGACAGAATCAATGGACTCACTACAAAACTATTATTTTGAACTCTGTCGGTAATAATATTACTTTTAAAGAACATTGACAGGGATGGCAGGGTTCGATTGAACGTTTAAGTAGCACTGAAATTTCAATAAAATGTTCATTAAGTGTATTGGTGATTGCTTATTATCTTCCACAACATTTATTTGTTCAGTTTGTTTATATTTCCCCAGAATACTATCTATTACTCTCCATTCTTCCCTGCTATTTCCGTTTGCCCTTTCAAATAAGTTTAGGTAATAATTATTACGTGCTTCTTTAACTTTAATTGTAACCACTTTACAAAGCTTTTTATAATATTTATTCAGCCTTTCATTATAAGAATATCTAGTATGTTTATTTGCAAATATATTTTTCTTTCTTATAAGATTTAGAAGAGCATTTGTTATCCAAGGTTTTAAGTGTTTATTTCGATTTGTTATGGTCGTCTTTTCTGAAGTGCAAAGTCGTATATACTTGTGTAAAATCGATAAGAATATCTCAAATGCACTGGAAGGATCATTTTCATTGTAAACCGAATCTCAAAATTTGTACGAGAGGTATTCTTTAAGCAAGTGATAGTCTATATTTTGAGTCGATTTAAGCGTAGCAATTTTGGGATTTTGGATCGAATATACACTGGTGCTAAGAGAAGTCATATTGTGGTCAGTAATTCCGTAGTCATGAACTGCTCCTTTAACATTTTTATTAAAATTGTTGGACACTCTTATAAAAATATGGTCAATACAACTTACAGTTGAGTTACTAACTCTGGTCGGATCAATGACAATACTTTTTAAACCGTTTAATGCCATTAAAAGCAAATAGTCCTCAATGTCTTTGTTGGAGCGATCGAGAATATTGATATTGATGTCTCCTAAGATAATCAAAATTCTTGCCTTAATCTTTTTTAAAATCTAGTCTAGATCTTTCAAAAACACAGTTTAATTTACCTCCTGCACAACAGAATATACAAAACATGGTTATATTCGAAAGACAATTTCACGATATCAGCGCTCAGAACATT
Source organism: Volucella bombylans (assembly GCA_949129095.1). Classification (NCBI taxonomy): domain Eukaryota; kingdom Metazoa; phylum Arthropoda; class Insecta; order Diptera; family Syrphidae; genus Volucella; species Volucella bombylans. The sequence continues at coordinate 25,993,830 of OX422143.1, read as the reverse complement.
TATATTAGCGGAATTGCAAGTACAACCCATCTTTACATATACTATTATACCGCCAGCTCGGTAAGATTCATTACATTTTCCAAAGGGCGCCGCGTATCCAGGAATATTATACAAACATAATTCTTCCTCATAAACCCATACTTCACTTAAAACTATTACTACAGTCAATTTTTCAAGAGTGTTAATATAAGCTAATAGTGTTGAAAAATTACAGCTCGGTAAGATTCATTACATTTTCCAAAGGGCGGCGCGTATCCAGGAATATTATACAAACATAATTCTTCCTCATAAACCCATACTTCACTTAAAACTATTACTACAGTCAATTTTTCAAGAGTGTTAATATAAGCTAATAGTGTTGAAAAATTACTACGCATATTACGAAAGTTCTGATGAATACAAAAATTTTCATATGAATATGATGGGACATTTGGATTATCAAATACAATAGAAGTTAAGCAAGTGACAGTACTAGTATTTACAGAACTCATAATTTATTGAAATCGGTAACACAGTTTATACGAACGATTACATCTCCCTCACTCCTGCGCATGTGTACTATCCCATTCTTGATCCATACATATTTATATTTCTTTGTGATGCTCATTATCTTTGCGGTTTTGAACAGTTGACGTGTGTGGTGAGATAAACATTCATTGATGTACATCTTCTGCGAGTTCACCTCTGCGTTGAGTACCGACGTTGTTAACGGTTCTTTCTTCTGCCGGTTTGCTCTCATTATCTTCTCCTTCCAACGTCGGCTTGATAATCTTACATGAAGAATATTGATGGCGATGTGTGAGTCATTGCTCTCTGAGATTTGATGTCGTTTTTTTTAATTTTTTTTATATAGCAATGATCTATATCGTTCTCTGTTACACCCACATTGATTCCATCACGAACGATTTTTAGCGCCAAATCGGTGGTAGAGACGTTGGTGATTTGAGGAATATTATATACCTCAATGTCGTTTGCAGTCAGCTGGTTCTCGAGGTAATTGACTCGCACTCTTTGTTTTTGTTTTGAAGCTCCATTATTTGTATTGTTTGAGCTTCTTTCATGGCTTGCAGTTCCTTGTGAATCATCATCAGTGTGATGCCCGATTCTTCGAGAGATGAATTGGATTCTTTTGGAGATGAAATTGTTCCCTTCTGATGTTGTTGCCTTATGCCCATGCTGACACTGGCAAAAGCTTCACCAGATAGCGAATCGCGACGTTTTGTGGTTACGCAGTTCCCACATCTCCAAGATTTGTTGCTCTTCTTTAGGAATTCAAAATCAACCGGCAATAGTTAACACATTTCGCGTGATGGATTTTACTACAGTCGCAACAGACCACTTTTAACTGAGTTCGTTCGACTTTATTATTGCACAAATTGCACGATTAAGCGTTTATTGCGTAATAAATAATTGCGTAATAAAACATAACACTCACTTGTAAACTCACTCACAACACAAACTTGTATTCGGTGTAGGGTACGTAGGGTTAAGTTAGTTTTAGGTTTACGAGGGGCGTTGAATATATTCTCGGTATCGATATGAAGGAAAATGCGAATTCAATTTAAATTGTTTTTATTTTTCAATATAATCTTCCCTAACATCAATGCATTTGTTACATCTTGAGATAAGCTTTTTTAAACCCTCAAAAAAATAAATTTCCTCTTTCTCTGCAAAATACCCATTTATTGCCGACTTGAGTTCTTCATCATCCGAAAATCTTTTTCCACGAAGACATTTTTTCAAATCCGGAAACAGGAAATAATCACTAGGGGCAAGGTCTGGACTATAGGGTGGGTGTTGGATTTCTTCGAAACCACAATCTTGCGCAGCAGCCTTGGAAACTCGCGCCGTGTGAACAGGAGCGTTGTCATGAAGAAGCAACACACCCGCTGCGAGTTTACCCCGTCTTTTCTTTTTAATTTCCTCCCGGAAATTATGCAAAGTGGAAGCGTAGGATGTGGCGTTGATGGTTTCACCTTTTTTTTTGTACTCAATGAGCAAGATTCCCTTTGAGTCCCAAAAAAACTGTGGCCATGACCTTCCCGGCAGACGGAGTGACTTTGAACTTCTTCGGGGGGTCTGTTCCTATTTTATGCCACTGCATGGACTCTTGTTTGCTTTCAGGGTCATAGTGGTGGACCCATCTTTCGTCCCCAGTAACAATTCGATCCATAACACCGTCCGCGTTCTCACTACACATCTCCAAAAGCTCTCTACAGCATGCGATTCTCACTTTTTTCTGAGGCGCTGTGAGCATTCGTGGCACCCACCTTGCACTGACCTTTGAAAGGTTAAGACGGTCATGAAGAATGGTGTGAATGGTACCAATTGAAAGCTTGGTGATCTCTGCCATCATTTTCACCTTTATTCGGGCATCCTCAAGAACAAGTTTTTCGACTTCTTTGATGCTTTCTCTCGTACAAGCAGTAGCCGGGGCACCGGAGCGGGGGTCGTCTTCAATGCTCTCTCTGCCTCTCTTGAACTCACTTGACCACTTTTGCACAGTTGATAATGAAGGTGCGGAACCCTGGTAAACAGCCACCATCTCTTCATGAATAGTTTTTTGACTTTTTCCTTGCTTAGTGAGAAATTTAATTACAGCGCGATGCTCAATTCTCACCATCATCGTCTCAGTTGCCATTATGATTCTGTTTAACTAGAGATAAAACGCGAATTAATAATCACATTTATATGAAATTTTACATGAATGCACTAAAATAATAGTATTACTTGATAAATAAGTCAATTTATATATACAACCACAGCTTCACCCCCATACCGAGAATATGTTGAACGCCCTTCGTATATATATTTTGTTTTTTTTTTTTAAATTTTTTATTTTCATTTATTTTTTTTGTGCTTTTATATATTTTTTTTCTTAAAACTAACTTGATCCTATCTAAAACTATGTAAGCCGGCCAAGGCTAATAAAATAGTCAAACGACCGACTTTGCTTCCTATGGAGCTACCTAGTACTGGAGGAATTGGACGACGAAACTTCCCCTCCCTCAACCAGCCACCAAAATTGTTGGAGCTGCCGAGCAACATCCCTCATGTCGCGACTCCCTACCGCCCTACTGAACCGGAGACGATCCGCACTGCCATGTGCGACGTCTCTGTCGTAGTTGAGTCGCCTGTCCGCAGCTGTTCGAGCGACGTGGAAGATTAGCGGAACCGCCAATCTGTCCTGGACCAGACCTTTACTATCTAGATAAAGGAACGCTTCTGGAGGAATAAAGCCGTCAAAGCGAACTCTCTCGTGATACATATAATTGGGGTAGAAAGCCCCGGAGATCAGGTTGTTCGATGAGGTCATTGCTCTTGCAATGTGCCTTCGAGTTAACTTAATGACGAAGTTGTCCACTCTTATTAGGTTCGCCCTATTGTATAAGACCTCATTAGGATAGAATTTTATGTACTCAGACTCTGGTGTTCTGTATAAGCGAAGACAAGTCCTAAGACAAGTCCTCTCAAACACCCGAAACTTTTCCAATAAACTTGCTCTCACGTTAAACCACACGGGACATCCAAATACAAGCATAGGCCGGATAAGGGCCATGTAGCAGATCACCTTCACCCTCGCATCGAGTTGGCTGTTACAAAACAGTCTCTTTATAAGGGCAAAAGCACCTTTGGCTCTGGCCAGAGCAACATCTATATGTTTTGTTAAAATACAGATATTGATCAGGCCAGATCCCAAGGTATCTGACTACATTTCGATAGGCAAGTGGCTCTCCGTGTTGTCCGACGATAGAAAACTTTCGCCAATTCTTTCTGGTATCCCTAGAGGCCCCAGACAAAGGCGTCCTAAACAGAATGGTTTCCGACTTCTGAAAGTTGATTTTCAACTTCCAGTCATCGCAATATCGCCTAATTTTGTCGAAGTCACGTTGCAAAAGCATATTAATGACCTCAATCTTTGGACCTAACCTGTACGCGATTAAGTCGTCTGCGTACGCTATGGCATGGTGAAGTGAACCTATCAGATCACTCGTGTAAATGTTGAATAGGATTGGCGAATTTACCGCACCTTGTTGCAGACCGTTTTTAATGTTAAATGTTCCAGCAGAAGTCACATCGCCATTCTTCACGATGAACTGTCTACTGGAGAGCATATCAAAAAGAATATACAGCAGTGGTTTACTAATGCCCAACCCGTCCAGCTTGAAAAAGTGTCCCTCTAACCATACGGTATCGAAGGCCTTCTCCAAGTCAATCAGGCAGGCACCAGTGCACTGTTTCTTGCTTTTGTTCCATTGGATATCAGAAACCAGTTTAGACGCAGCATGAATAATATCATGCCCCGCATTGAAACCGAATTGATTATCCGGAACTATATGTTTGTCCTCAACCCACTTAGTCAGGACTCTATTGATCACCTTCTCGAAAACCTTACTGATGTTTGGAAGAAGACTGATAGATCGGAGATTCGCCGGATTGGAAGTGTCTTTATCCCTTTTGCCAATGATAACATTCGCCTTGTACACTTCCTGGAAAGTCGCTCCTACCTTCTACCTGCGGATCCTCGATCACAAAGAAGTTATCATCATCAACAGCCTCATTTGAATCTATGCCCGCTGTTACCAGTATTTGTTCGTTGTTCGTCGTTCGGGCGATTTTAAGACATGGAAGGTCGTTCTGATTATTTCTTCGAAATATTTTATTTATTTGCGGGAACATATTCGGGTTACTGGTGTTTGCAGCCCGAATTTTATTGTTCCAATACAAACTAACAGATGCTCTGTAATTTTCCTTTATTAATGTTTGGAGGTTGTTAATCGACGATCAGTGTCATGATCTCCGGGTTATGTCTGTCAGTAAACTGTCTGTACAAGGTTTTTAGTCTTGACAGCAGCCTACTTTTATGTCGGTGCAGTGCGTCAATAGTTGCGTTGCGGAATAAGTTTTCTTTGTCAGTGTGTTGGTACCGAGGTATCGTTTTGTCCATTGTTCGTTTGATTGTCTCGTCCATTAGTCTTAGATACCTGTCAATCTCCTCGTTTGACAGATTTCTGTTGGACGGTGGGTAGAGCGAATTCGAGGAGAGTGCTCTATTCAGTGTTCTGGTGAAGTGTGTCCAACGCACCCTACTATAATTGTAGGAATGCCTTTGGACAAACTCATCCAATTCCGCAATTTCGTTGCTGAGACCGCAATGGTCACTGTCATACACAAAAGTGCGTAGACAGTTTGTAGTTTGTTGGTTAGTGCATGTCAGTTGTATTCGTGAGTCGAACAGCAGGAGATCCAAATAGGACCCGTGTCCGGGAAACGACGGACTATCCGTCGCCTTAAGCCCGAGTCGATACATCACACTGTGCTGACCCCACCAATTGAATAGTAGGTTCCCTCTAGTATTTGGTGTATTATTTCCCTAATCTCTATGTTTGGCTTTGAAATCTCCGCCGATAATAAAATAGTTGTCTTCCAATTGTA